>JACJUM010002842.1:8024672-8105060 GCA_020976665.1 Heortia vitessoides
AATCTTCTTCAGTTTTATACTAAAATCTTCTTCAGTTTTATACTAAATCACGCAGGAATCGTTTCCATCGGATCAGAATCAGAATCAGGAAAAATGTTTTCATTCAACGTTGAAATCCCGGATACTCTTAATCCTGATTGAATATTTACAATTGTAGCAGCCAATGGTAGTGACGTTTTAAGTAGCTCCGGTATGTCATAAATGGTTATAGTTTTCCCTGGGTTACGAGCTAGCCAGTTGTCACATGCTCGGTTGAAATGCTTTTTCAATGGTCACGTACACGGATCTATCAAGAGGTTGTAGCTTGTGGCTACAATGTGGAGGGAATGATAAAACTGTCACTCCATTGGCAAGTAATCAAATGCTTTGATAGATATTTATCGGATTATTATAGGGACTCATGGTTATCCAGCATCTACAGGTTTCTCTTTTCTGGGATCGGAACATATTGCACGAAATCTTTGGCGTACTTTATGAATTTTACTTCTTTCATCCAGCCAGACGAAGACGTTCCAGATATCACCAGGACTTAGATTCAAACGTTGGTAAACAGTGATTACATTTGCGAAGAACATACTGACGTTATGTTTGTTGAATGATGTAGCTCTGGGAAGGCTTGTTGCTTGTCCTGATTGATAAAAAAGGATGGCGTTTAAGAAAAGAGTCCAACCAATCTTCACCGGCTAACAATTTGGTTCTCCAAGAATCGGGCATAGCTTTGTCATTTTTTATGGCAAACTGATATGCTAATTTTCGAGTCTCATTTGGCGTTAACCCATAATAAATATCAGCGGCTCTTTTTAAATAATTTGCTATAGCTTCTTCTGCTGCATTGAAAACTTGCCTGTTTTTTTATAGATCTCACTGAGTCCAAGGTTAATTCGCCTTTTGTCAAGTTCGGTATACGTTCCAATTTCTCCTTTAGTTTCGCCACGTAACGGTGTAATGTCTTATAGGGAATATTATATTGTTTTGCAGTTGCATTAACACTTCCATTGTCAAAAATGACTTGATGACAAGCTCTTTCTACGACATCGTTCAGTGTATCAGCTCGTTCAGTCGTTCGTTTATAGGTCCTCATCGTGCTATAGCAATAAAAAAAGAATATATTTATTACGAATCGAATAAATAAATAATTTTAAAGATATTTTAAACTCAAAATGTTATTAAAGGGTTGGTTGACTAATTAATCAACCAGCCCCGAAAGAAATTAGTCTACCAACCCCAAACGAGATTTTAAGTTTCGATGGCATGGTTAACCTACACACTGCCGCCTAATAAAGAAAGAACACATGAAATAATATCAATATGGACTTATAAAACACTCTGGTACGAAATCAAAAATATGCAACACGAAAATATTACTTACATGATATAAAAACAAATCACGGGTTACTGCTCGAAAACGGCGTGTGCCGGCGAAGTGGCGCTACCGACGACTGAGCGAGGGGCGGAGAGGGATGCGCGGCTGCGCTGGGATGACGCAATACTCAAACCGTTGGCGAGTTTTTGGCGATTAGTCTACCTACCCCTATAGTCAACCATCCCCGGTCTCCCCTACAGCTCTACGAAAGAAGCGTCTGTGAAGTTTATCTGGTTGTGGAGTGCCAGTGAGAGGGCGAGTTTAGAAAAGTGAGAGGTGTGCTACAGGGCGGATAGCCACGTGTGTCGGGTCTTGTATATAGAGCGTTGTAAAAACTTTTTTTTAACTACAGAGTTTTGTTTTTTTGACCAGGTTAACATACAATCATATAGTCCGTGTTGTAAGAGCAACTACATCCTAATATCACTAGCGTGTTGAGAATTTTGTGGCTTTATGACATCATGTCGCATTACACAGTAATGCGAATTGATGCTATATGGCGGTAGAAATAGGTGAAAGTGATGTGCCAATGCCGACGACATTTTCATGAGGTCTACCTCATGTCTACAGTATGAAAAAAAAGAGTAAAGGGGTTTGAGGTAATAGGACCGATGCTTGTTTGCCACAGTTGTGGAATAAAATAAATATAGATAACCACTTTTTACCCGCGGCTTCGCCCGCGTGAATCTTTTATGGAAACACAACTCCTTTCAGGATGAAAGGTATATATATATATATATATATATATATATTTATGAAATTTCACGGAGATCAGTTGAATAGATAATGCGTGAAGAGGTAACGAGCAAACTTACTTTAACTTTTGTAATACTACTTAGTTGAGATCGGAAACTTTTAATCGGATAGCATATTTTAAAATGTCTCATCATATCGGCTATTGGAAGTCCAATGCTAGACATAGGTCTCCCCTAGAAATGGGAAAGAGCGCAGATTTTGCAAAGGGGACGTTGCTGCCCATCCCCGCCCTGTGATATTCAGCTACACTGTTCCGGATAGATACCTATACAGCTATCTGATTACGACACTTGTTACAGACGGAGGTACTATTCTACTATGGTGATACCTCATTTTTTGTAGTACTAAACTGTCGTTTATCGTAAATCCCACTAGAGTAGTACAGTTTTTCGGGATGAACGGTAGCATATGTCCTTATCCATACTCTATGAAATGAAAAATTTCAAGTTTTCGATAAAGCGTAAAGAGATACCGTAGATAAAAGAGAGTAGAAAAGTACCTCCCTCTCGTCCATGCAGACGAAGTCGCGGGATAGTGACTGTATTCTCTTATTTTTCTATTATGTTTGCCCGTTTTTGCCACATTTTGATTAAATCTACGCTTCTATTAGTCGTAGCTTGCTGTTATATAGCCTAAGTTATGCCAGTAAAAGTTCCATTAAAATCGGTCTAGCCGATTCAGAGATTAAATATAATAACTGTAGTTTTGTTATATACCGTGTGTACATCCATGTGCATTTTGTGAAAAGTCATACCAGGTATTCAAAATAGTGCAGCTCAAATGCACAGGGCGGGAATGGGCAGCAGCATTCCCGTTGCGAAATCAGCGATCAGTGATTGCCAACACGCTTGCCCAGTGCTGCATTTATAGGCCAAATTCCTCCTTTCTTGGGGAGGCTTATCTCTGTGGCCGCTATGATTATAATGAATTTTCAAATAACAGTCAAACAGACTCAATTATTTTTAGTAAATTTAAAATTTAACAATAATAAAGGAAGTATCAAATGACAAAATTAAACGCATTCTAAAAAGTTGTTATACAAACAACGTCGAAATATATTTAATGTAGGTATTATTTAAACAAAATTAAAGATATTTCTCGCTCGAGCGGATATTTTACAAAAATGTCCCAATCGTATGATCTACTCCACATAAAATCTAAAAATGTTGCCTCGACAAAAATCGCAATACCTCCGAGCCTAATTCTCTCTTTGCTTACACCAATGATTTCGTTCACATAAAAAGATAAAAGGGGCACTAAATTGAAAAGTCGAGTCGCGAATAATCGAATAGACCCGATTCGCTCAATATCCACCTACATCAAAGAATATTCCGATTTAATTTGATAAATCGTTTGAAAATTACAAAATAAGCAGATTCGGCGTCCGGTACATGGAAAAGTCATTTCGACTCCTTGTTTTCGAACGGTCCTCTAATGCGCGGGGAAACTTGTTCCAAATTTAAAACGTGTTTGTTTTTTCAAATGTGAAATTGAAGAAGGTTTGTTGTTGTTTGTTTTTAATTCTAGTTACAGCAGCATAAAATTATTAGATTGCTTTTGACGTTTTATTAATATTTTTTAGTTTATTTTCGACTAGCAGCACCCCGCGGTTTCACCCGCCTTAAGTTGTAGCACTTTCATACTATTTTTGCAGTCCCTTATTACCACTGAAGAGATGATAAAATGTACACTATTTTTATGACTTTCAATGAAGAATTACATGTTTTTATATTATATGTTTCTTTGCACCCCATAATCCCTTCTTAGTGCTACTATTAGTACTCGTACTATACTATTAGTTGCAAAATTTCAAGCATATAACTTTGATAGTTTAGGCCATGCGTTGATATGACATTTCAAAATAATGTTGTTTGCATTCATTTATTTACGATGTTCCGTGCTTTTATACTATTTATTAATGAACTGATTAGGTTATCTGTACATGTATATTTATTATTAGATAGTTTGCATAATTCCCTAAAAGCGATGATGTTACTAAACCGGCCATTGTGTTTCCCGGTAAGGAAGACTTGAATCACGCTGATCGCGATAACAAATTGAATTTTGTAAAATTCAAAAGGACCTCGCGAAGGAACTCAATTTTTCGGCGCGTTACACTTGTCGTAGGGTTGCCTATGGGGTTTTTGTAGCATCTTAATAATTTGATATTTAAACATGTGCGAACAAATAAGAAAGTAAACTGAAAATCCAACCTCTTACTAAGACGTATATATAAATACTATCAATTTATGTGGCAGCTTATATATAGCAGAACAATAATTGCATTTGCAAATAAATGCATTGAACAAACTTCGACATGTGTCATGCAATAATGCATGCAATAAATTGCATAATTTAGTCATTTTTTTTATTAGACCGGGTCGACATACAATTCAATAGTCCGCGTGATAGTAAGTGTCCCTGCAGCCTATAGACGCTCGTAATAAATACAGGGATATTACTAACGCGTTGCCAACCTTGTGATTTTATGTTACATTATCTAAGAAAAGCTAATTTGCACTCATAACCATATTATATTAGCTGTTGGATGTCCACTGTTGGATGGTATTCTTCCCAGCAGATTTCCCAGATTTCCGGCGAAACACTTCTTAAGTGTTTCGCGACGGGGATGCTTTTGATGTTCCCGCTCTGTGATGCTTCCAGATAGATAACATGCCATCTGTCAATGTCATTACCTCACTCGTCACTTTCAACATTTGTTTTAGAAGTTTGTTCCATCTAAGTCCACTGCTTGCCATAGGCCTCCCCAATAAATGGGGTGTTTGGCTCATAATCAAGGGCAAGCGTGTTGGCAATCATAGAGAGCAGGTTTCGCGATGAGGTTGCTGCTGCCCATCCCCACATTGTGCATTTGAGCTACACTGATTCGGATGGATATACCGCCAACTGTTGGTTCTTGTACTTTATCGCCTTTTTCGATACCTGATACAGAGGGAGGTATTATTTGACTCTGCCGGTACCTCATGGCATAAGTTTGTACGTATCATTCTAATCCGCCTTTTAAATTTTGTGCACTCATTTTCATTATTTCTTATATTAATAAATATCTTTGAAACAAAGTTGCATTCATCACCAATGTGACATATCTTCTATACACGCGTAATGCAAAATATTGTCTATAGTTTCTGGCAACCCTAAGCGTTGGCGCGAATTGATCACGTTACCCCTCTGGCCTCAAGTTGTTATCGTCTTTGATCTCTCTCTGATATGCCCGCCATTTTGTAATGAATGTCATTCTATTATATTTTTGTTCTCAACTAGCATTTATCGAAACTCTGGACCTGTAAGTTTGGCCAAGATTTTTATCTTCGGAAGAATTTTTAAATCGTGTCTGTTTTTGTGGGGTTAAAGCAGTTAACACGTTTGTTTTTAGTTGATTGGATGAAAGAATATTTCGTAGACCACAGACAATCATCAAAGCAGCTATAGAGTGTCCACTGCTGGACACTGACCTCCCCAAGAAACGGAGAATTTAGTCCATATGAGGCGCTGGGCACGCCTGGTTGCAACAGCAGAACGTAGGTCCTTGACGGGGGCGCTGCTCAACATTGCCGTTCTGTTGCATTTAAGCTACGATATTTCAATATTAACGGTTACGATATTTAGGCTCTGACGACATCTGGTACAGCGGAAGGTACTATTTGGCGATCTGCGATCATGTACCAGTATTCTTATTATATAATTATAAATTTAAATCTGTCCTATGGAAACAACTCCTTATGAACAGATTTGAAACTGGTCATTTCTAGAAATTTTACCTTGACCCAATTTCCACAAAGTTATGCAATCCTACAGGATTGGGAATTTCGCCCGCTCAAATTTTAAAAATCACCTGATTGAACACAGCCGGACAGATATTAATTTATTATTGGTTTTTATTTAATAAAAAATTAACAACCTGACTTTTTTCATTTAAGTGTGTCCCGCTCATTGCAAGTGTTTTTTTTTACCGGGTCGACAAAGAAGCATACAGTCCTATCAGCCTTTAAACGTCCGTAATATCATAAGGACATCACTCACGTGTTTCCAACCTTGTGACTTGAAAATATTATGTCATTTCAATGCCTCTTTTACCCTTCAAACCGTAATAAAGTAATAAGCAATGCGAACATTGCTATTTGGGTAGGAACGAGGTACCAATGCATACGACCTTTTTATCAGATATGTAATTTATTATTTAGAAGTAGTATACATCTGCAATATATCATCAAATAAATAAAACCCTTTTTTTATAATTAGACAGTTTCATGCTAAAAATACAAATAAATATGTATTCTGTTTTAAAAAGTGACACCTGTCAACAAGTACACCACTCTCCGGCGCATTTTGCAATAAAAAAAAAGAAAAATGCATTTCAAATCACCGCCGCAACCCCAAAGCATTTCGCCACTATAAAAAGTATCCCCTCACAGTCCGCCGAAGCAGAAGAAATACTTCCTAGCACCAAATGTCCGATATTTGCGTTCAAACACCCCAGCCCTCCACGGTCCTTACATGTTAAAGAATCCATAAATAATAGAGTTGACGTGGATTTTGTTACCGGACCCCTCCCCGATCGCTCCTTGTCTATGGTGCAGCTAATGCCTCTATTGTCTGTGGTAGGGATTTATTATTCATTTCGCTAATACATCTGACGCTCGTTCGTCCTCGTTCGTTTTCTATTAGGTTTGTAAGTGGTAGTTGGGGGTGGTCGAGGAACATGAGGATGTAATAAGGTTTTATAATGTAACCTATCGCTACTTAAGTTACAATACGGACTGATAAACTTTTTAATTGCATAATGTTTTTTTTTAATATTTCTCACATGTCCTGGCAACTTCTTTAACTAGTGCCTCTATAGTGAGATTCTAATACCAATTTAAAAAACTGATTACAGCAAATCTTGGTCATGTTGTTTGATGTAGTCAATATTATACTGATCTCCGTATCGATGGAATATTTAAGCACGATGCTCAAAGACTTCAATTAAGTTTCTCAACAGGTGGGTCGTATAATGAACATGGAGAAGACTAAAGCAACCCACCCAAGTTTTAGTTGAGAACTCGCTCCTTGAAGTTGTTGACTCGTATGTATACCCAGGACAAACAGTCCAATTAGGTAAGTCCAACTTCAAGAAAGAGGTCAATCCAACTCAACCGAATCCAACTCGGCTGGGCAGCGTATCTTCTCGTTTTCGATCAATTTGTGTTACCAGCGATGACCTATAGAACGAATATAGCGAAACGTGGTCTCTTACCATTGAATCAGAAATAAAAAGATTCGTAACAGAACCAAAGTTACCGACATTGCCCGGTGGATAAGTAAGTTAAAAGTGAAAGTGCGCATGGTATTTGGTACGCAGAACCGATGGCCGATGGAGTCGTAAGGTTTTAGAATAGAGATCACGTACCGGCAAGCGCAGCGTAGGGCGTCCACCCGCAAGATGGACAGACGATCTGTCTAAAACCACAGGATCGCGCTGGACACAGGCCGCATACAACCGGTCCTATTGATAATTACAGCTATATTAGAGGGAAAAATCAAAAAAATCAATACTTATTAAACCAAAAAAAAACTTTTTTTAGGTTAAAGAGTATAAATATAAATCATTACAAAAAATCATGGTATTAGTAGGGTAATAAATGTGGTGCATAACAAATGGTCGTCCACCTAACGTATTTGATGACCCCACCAGTGTGCAGCCACTTGAACTCGTCCACAGATGATTAAAACAAATGTTGGAGATGCACGCGCGTGCCTTCAATTAGGGTTTGCTCGATCAATTTATAACTTAATATCATTACAAATAAATAAAATTGGAATGTATGTTTGTAACTTTAATTAACTGCTTTTTACTGAGAACGTATAGATGTATAGACGGTACATATATAAAAAAAAAAAAATTTGTCTTGATCTGATTGGATTGGTTGGTTGGTCTGCTTGTTTGTTTGAGGTAATCTCTGAAACAGCTGGATCGATTTTGATGGATTTTCACTGGCAGATAACTGATGTAATCGGGAGTAACTTTATTATTTATACGTTTTGAAAATTTTCGTTCCTTGTAGATGTAAGAGGGACTCTTTTCCCTTTAAAAGCTATGCTACCCAAAGTCACTTTTTCACGTGGACAATGTCGCTAGCAAAACTAGTTAATATATGAATATAAAGTGAAGAATTTGTACTAAAACTGCAAAAATTCCCCTTTTTAAGGAAATGCGCGAAATGATAAAGCGCGGCTATTATAGGCAAAATTCCCCCTATCTTCGAGAGGTCTATGTCCAACAGTGAACTATCAATGGCTGATATGATGATGATGATGAGTTAGCGTCACCACAGCCTACAGAACCCCTTATTATCACTAAAGCGGTGCCAACTTTGTGACTTGAAGATATTACGTCAACTTCCTCAATAATTTCATTACCTTTCTCACTTTTCAAACCAGAACAGAGCTATGCAAACAATGTTTGGCGATGGAGGTAGACGAGAGACAACCTTTGTATGAGATCTACCTCAAATGCTGTAGGTACCTGGTCATATAATGTCTTACATGCTACATATTACTATATTGAAATTGTTTGCATTCTTCCTTTTGTATTTCAGGTAGCTTTGAGCCTCTGGTTATTTCGTTGTTTTGCCAAAAAAAACCTTGAGTACATATATAATGATATCACTAGTTTTTCTTGCTGGTTCTTTAATGGTCGCCTGAATCTGATGTAAACTTAGTTTTGTCCAAACAATATTTTTTGTAAATATATATTTGCTAATAACAAATAATAAGGTACTCCAATGTCATTTGCCGGCATTTGAATAAAAGCCGGCACCATACTGGTAAGTGGCCATGGACTTCTTGCTATAAACTTACTTTACCTGGTGCCGGCAGTTCATGGCCACTTACACGTCTAGTGCTTGTGTTCAAATTACTCATCTTAAGGTCGTCAGGGTCATCGGACATTTAAGTAATTGTTTGTCGCATTTAAGTAAGGCTTGTTTGGATGAAGACATTTTTGGTTTTGACTAGCAAATGGTGCCGAAAAAGGAGTCTGTAAAAACTTAATTTGTAAGTAGATATTTATCGTATTTCGCTCTGCGATTGCCAATACTTGTACAGCGCGGCAATTAAAGGAAAAATTCCGCTTTCTTGAAGAATCCTATATCCTGCAATAAATATTACTTCCAAAGGCTCATATTTTGTTGATGTTGATGTGTTTAACCGGGAGTCGAACCTTGTTTCACGTTTTAGCCGATCTTTATGTTTCGCCACTAAGATTTAAATAGTTTTCTAAAATGTCCAGATGCAACATCTATGGTCAAAACTAAATATCATCAACTCTACATTTTCTCGTCATTGCGGATCTTTGAAATTCAGGTCCGAGGTAGAGTGTTGTAGCGACGTATACCTACGTAGAGACAAGTGACGGAGGCTCTACCTCTTGTAGTATATGATGGAGAGGTATTCTGCTACAGAATTTAATTCGGCATGATATTTTCTAAATATATGTGTTCACTACTCATAATATATACAAATCAATAGGGACATCTTTTCATTCAATTTGAAATTGAATCAAATGAAGGATGTTAACCAAAATAAATTTTGGTTTATATTTCAAGTACTTTACTAATTCCCTGAAACTGTAATGGAAAAATGTTTAACAATTTTGCTTTCCTTTCTTTGTATATTTAACACAGTTGTATATTACTATTATCATGTAAAAACAAATTCAAATTGACACAAGCATATCCGAGCACAATTCATACGTCTATTATATTTTTTTGTATACTAAATTATAGAACATCCAATTAAATATGGCAAGTATTCTATAAAGTTTACGCGCAATTTTGCCACTTAGCAATATTTAATTTCCAAAAACGAAAATAACAACAAATTGCAGAATAGCTCCTGTTACACGCAGCAGCTGGGAGGGGGGGGAGAGCGCGGCGTGCGGGCAGAAGATAAGCGGCTTAACTCCGCACCCGAGCGAGACAGCACGCGGCCGGCGCGACGGCGGACAAACAAGGACAAAAGCAGGTCGCTATATACAGCTGCAAACATTACTGCGTACGCTCTGTCCGGGCTATTCTACACCAAAATGTTTTAAATGCTTAATTTTAACGCGGAATTTTGAGTCTTATATGTTGGGGGGTTGGTTGGAGTTTGGAATGTTAAGTGTTTTTGGGTTGCGTACGGATCGTTGCAAGGGTAAAATAAAAATACATTTTCCAGAGAATATCTACGATGGCACAAGTAAAGTTTGCGTTGATCGTATAGTTATGGCGATGCGGGGCACAATTTAGCAACCGTCTAAACAGCTAATTTTAAAAGAATTCTAACAGAGTCGCTGGAGACAAATTTGAGTTTTTATTCTCCTATTTCCCAGTAATGGCTGTCTTTCAAGTTATTTGTGTATATAAGAATTGTTTTATTCTTTGTACTTTATCGTGGCTGGAGAGAAAATGGCGGTGTCCATTTAGTTTGAATTTATGTATCAACGGTGATGAGTATCTGGTTTTATATCAATTCTAATATACATTTTAGAATCATTGTCATAAACATGTTAGTATCTTTTAAAAGGGTCATTTGTTAATTTGGAATAACAATGCATTATTGTGAAACCACTTCATTAATTACGTAAGATTGTATGGATTCCTTTTCAATGCCAGTTTTTGCCGCAGGTTAGTTTCTGGTGTGAACTTAGACTTCTGGGTTTACAATGGGTTTATATTAAAGCTATGTATAGAAATAATATTAGGTTGTGCTTGATTCATCATCATATCAGCCATATTGGAAGTCCACTGCTGGGCATAGGCCTCCCCAAGAAAAGGGGAATTTTGCCTGTAATTGCCGGGCTGGGCAAGCGTGCTGGCAAGCAGCAAGAGGATGCAACTGCCCATCCCCGACCTTTGCATTTAAGCTACTCTATATCGCATGGATATACCGCTATCTGTCAGTTCTGGTACTTCAGTCGCCTCTAACGACATCTAGTGTAGGGGGAGGTAATAACCTACTGGGCCAGTACCTCTCGGCTTGTTCCGTCAACGGTGACTTCATACACATTTTTAAAATTACTTACGTACATACATCACGCCTGTGTCGCAGCGGGATAGACAGAGACTATGGATCTCTACTTTCTACGATCTTGGCATACCTGTCTCGCTTCCCTTCTTTTTATACACGCACGCTCAAAAATTTTCATACACGCTCGTTTTATCTTGGTACTTCTGACGTGGCCCTTCTTTAATACCTTTACGACTACTTCTTTTAACTTAACATGTGGGGAACCTATATCGACACCCGCGGTTTTTCTTCATCATAGTAACCGCAGTATGTCCACTGCTGGACATAGACCCCTCTAAGGGAGGAAATTTGCATGGTGGCGTTCATAGCGCGACAAGAAACTGTTGCCCATTCCCGCCCAGTTATATTTGGGCTACGCTCTGTCTATCGGTTCCAGTACCACACCTCTAATGACACCTAGCACAGTGGGAGGTAGTATCCTACTCACCGGTACCTCATGGCCACAGTTATCAAAATAATAAGTACGATACCTGCGGTATTTTTTTATATTATGAAGTCAACAAACAAGTATACGGTCCACTTGACCGATAAGGTTACTATCGAATGTGTCAAGTCTGTCATACCTACATGCGTCATTCTGACATACGAGTATACTACAATGCGTCAGAATGACGGACTACGAAATATGGTCCCATCTATACAAATAAATAAAATGAAAATGTCTGTTTGTAATTACAAATTAACGTATTTTCTCTAAATGTTCTCTGATATATCCATTAAAAAAACTTTATCTATCTGTCTGTTTGTTATGTCCTGTCTCCGAAACGTCATATCGGACAAACAACGTGACAGCGTGACTTATGTATTAGTAGGTGTGACATATATTTTTTTATTTATAAACAATTACAAATTAATAAAATAAATTACTTGAGTGTACCTCATTTTAAATAAAATGGTACGTTTCAGTAATAAATTTTTGTTTGAGCTTAAAATTAATTTTGTAAATTGGTTTCTGTGAGGGTTTTAATTAATTTTACAGTCCCGCTAATATTATATAGAAAGTTTATATAGATGTATGTTATCTTAGCTACTCTTGCACGCAACAAAACTTAATGTAGTTTAGCACAGATTTAGTTGATAGTCTTAAGCAACATATAAGCTGCCTTTTATCTCAAAAACATGATCCCGAGGGATAGATCTGAATTCTTACTTCTCTCGAAGAAATCTGAGAAATCTACAGTGCTGCTTACTATTATCACGCGGACTGTACGCTTGAGAGTTGACATGGTGAAATTAAAACAAATAAAGATGTATACTAATCAAGATACTGCATATCTATCTCCTAACAATAACTCGTATATACACTAAACATCTCATACATTGACCTGACTCCGTGTTAAGTCGTTAAAGCACTTGTGTTACAGACGTCAGACAACTTTCATACTAACATTGCACTCCCCCATTTGTGTGAAATTCCAAAAATCCATTCTTAGTGCTTCTACTTTATAAATGGGAATTGCAAATTTTCTTTCTTATTTTCTTTTAATATTACAAGCCCATTGAAAACTTTCTGACTTGAAGATATGTCGAATTACCCAGTAATTTTCATTGCACCCCTCTATCTTCAAACTGGGACACAGCAATGCTGTGCTATCTCGTGGTAGAAATAGGTGAAAGTGAGGCACTAATGCAGACGATATTTGTATGTGGTCTACCTCATGTAAAAAATTGCCTATCGCAAAATTCAATAACCTGCTTAACTAAATAACCGCATTTTTTGAAATTTGTGCAACACCTGGTGCAGTGGGAGGTACTATTTTACTCTGCCGGTACCTTACAACATACATTTATAAGCTTGTATTAAAAATACAACACTAAACTCGCTCCCTTCTGTCACCAACCCCTATTTTTTATTAGTAATTTTAGTTATTTATATCGAAGAACATCGTTTCCGGCGACCGCTAGTTTTTAATAAATTAATTGCTAT
The DNA here is from genome assembly GCA_020976665.1 of Heortia vitessoides. Taxonomy (NCBI): domain Eukaryota; kingdom Metazoa; phylum Arthropoda; class Insecta; order Lepidoptera; family Crambidae; genus Heortia; species Heortia vitessoides. Next base: position 8,037,791 of record JACJUM010002842.1, read on the forward strand.
TGAACCTTACTCAAGTTATCGTACGAGTACAACACCTAGATTTTATGTAAGTGTGCTTACATTAAATATTTATTAATGAGGTAGATTGGCTGTAATATTATAGTGTGCTGCCAAGGTTACCTTAGGGTCAGAATGGGTACCCTGTAGGCCCTTGCCGATTAGTAGATACTGTTCTATTTCCTGGCCTCTATTTCAAAACGCTCGCATTTACCCTGCCTGACGGAGCTTGAGTGAGTGTAAGATGCTATATCGTCAGTGGCAGTGCAATACCGCGTAAATAGCAGTTGCAAATAAAGTTGAAAATTCAATTAGAAAAGTTGGAATCTCGACCTTAGTTACTGAAGCTACATACGCGGTATTGAAATATTACTGGCGATATGTCTGATGTCGGAAACGACATTCAATTGTCTCTCCGTCATAGTCTGATGTCTGACATGATTGAAATTAGAAGATAAGTTTGATTCTAGACTAGACGTAAACGAAGAAATAGAGAAACACTTTTCTTGATCTATTCTGCAAGATGCAGGTTCGAGTCATGCCCGAAGCCTGATTGATAAAAGTTGAATTTTATCCCGGTTCACGGGGGTGTAATGAGGATAAAAAAGGGTTATTGTTGGTTATCCCTAACAGATAGTCATTCACCACCATGGAATTTTTTGTAGACAATTTTAAGGTGTACAATACTGTAGTACACATTTTGATCATCCTAATTTATAAAAATTAATTATAATTATTATTCATAAAAATAATAAATAACCAATGTGTGCTAATGCTGTGTTTTGGCGTAAATATCCATTTCAAAATTATTTTTTTTTGTAGATTAGATGTAAATATTTTTAATTAATTAATTTAATACGGATTATATAAATCAGATATTATTAGTAAATCTAGCTAGTAGTTAGTTCTTACATATTGCAGCGCCCTCGCAGGGCGACAAATAAAACTCTACTTTACATTGTATTTTGTCCAACTAGTTAAAAATGACAAGCGATAAATTAATTTGAAATAGTAGTTTCCGTACTATAGGTATTATGCATCTATTACACTTATAAACTTTCCTGTCAAAACACTCAATCTATTAAATCCGCATCAAAATCCGTGGCGTAATTCTTAACATATAAGCTTACATAGGAACAGACAGCGAAAAGTAACTCTGTTTTATACAATGAAGTGATTATCTTAAATGAAAACTTCAGTATTCTCCAATCCATAGAACCTCTAGGATAATCAAGTAATTATTTCTACAACATAGATTGCTTCAAATTTGGAAAAACTTGACATTTGGGTGTTTTAAGGACTTGTTACCTTCAAATATAAAGAGATAATTTCTCAGCACTAGAGAACTCTAGAAAAAATTTATTTACTACTAAAGTGTCGGTAGCGCAATGGTATTGCAGTCTATCAGCGAAGGAACGATGCAGGTTCAAGTCCTGTCTCAGACAAGTGAATATTATCTCAATTGTTTAGATTATAGCGTTCCATAATCACCAATCTTGTGGTCATTTATGAGGAGCCGCAGTCTGCACGGCGTCCTGCAACTCTTGTTGGTTAATACCAGCAAGCACCAGATGTGGAAACTCTGGGTTTCCGATGGACCAAAGCATATTACTAAGAAACGGCTCGAATCATGCCATGACTCGAATTTTGATGACCAAAGTCTACTGCCTCCAGTCCAGAGAAGCCCTGAAATCGGATACTGGATCTAAGAATTGAAATGGAGGACAATCTCATGGAGAGTTGAATGTTCTATTCATACTTTTCACTTTCCCTGTGGCAGGTATCGTAAAAGGCGACTGAGATATCGCATTTGATAGACGGCGGTACCTGAAACAACGTAGCTCGATCAATGCAGAGAAGGACGGGCGGTAGCACCAGGGTCGGACTGGGCCGGCAGGGCCCGGGTGGCTGATCACAATCCCGGGGCCCGAGAACTAGATCATGATGATGGGATACTAAAGAAAAATACTGACACACACAAATTGAGATAAACAAACTATAAAAAAAATATTTACAATACTAAAAATAAAGTAAAATAATACGTAGGTATTTATTTAAAACAAATAATATATAAATCTAGCCAATCAGCATTTTTTTTAAAAGAGGAGAACTTTCAGCTAAGCAGTTAATGACTCGATCGTAAAAGCTGCTGTTTTCGTCATCCTTGATTAGATCCGATTCTGTATTTAATATAATCAACGAATCCAACAGTTCTTGCCCCAGTAGAGAACGAAGTCTCGTTTTAATGCGCTTCAATGCTGAAAATCGTCTCTCACAAGTCACTTGCGTGAATGAAATTGTGAGAATTACACAATATGCAACATATAAGGTGCTGTACGTGCTGATATGCATGTTATACTATGATAAAAGTTTACATGCACATGGTATGCAACTTTGACAGACGTCCAAACCACTTCTGGAAAAACACATAGCGTCCTTTGCTGCCGGGTCTAAGTCTAAAACATCTTCGTCGTTTTCTTCGTCGCCTTGTGAATCTGAATCTTGAAATCTGAAATTTGTAAAAGATTCCAGTTCTTTTGACAGCAACTCTCGATCGACATTTGCAATTGATGCGATAGACTTTAGTGCGTCATTAGGAATCCCATTTTCTTTGATTTTATTGAAGTTTTTCGGGTCCAAACAAGCGGCATCTTTCATTAAATCTTCGTTGCAGATGAATTTTTCGTTTATTTTAACTAAAGCTGTATTAATAATGACTTTGTAGACAGAAATAGAATAAAATCTCTTTGGGTCTGTAGCCAATAATGCTACTTCATCTTCACATAACTGGTCATGTTTCTTCGGTTTTTTAGAAATTCTTCGTAACGGTAATGTGGTTTGTATATCGAGATCAATATTTTCTGCGTGCATCAAGTCTTGAACATCGGATGCAAATAAACTTGCAGCTTTGAAAACATCATCAAAAGTATCTAAATATTTTTGTAAATCCATATCTAAACATTTGATGAATCCCCAAGCTTTAAAATAATCCAATGTAGGGGTTTGGAGATATTGGCTTACTGGGGTTGATAGGTCAAACATTTTCTTGAACGTGAAGGCTGTCAGGATAGTTTCGAATTTCAAAAAAGAATGCATCAAAACCTTTGCTTGGAACGAAACCTTAGGCTCGAACTCCGTGCTCGAAGATATGGCACTTAAAGTTTTTATTAAAAAAATCCTTACATTTTAATACAGTGTGACAGAGTAAATACTATCGTCAAGTGAATTTAAGAATTAGACTTATATGTGCTGTAGTAATTACTAATTGAGTACGAACACTTAAGATTTTCCAACAAAAAAAATGTCAATATAGTTAATGTGGTATTAACTGAATGCCGTTTTCTCCACATAAATATACATTAACAAGGATTAAAGCCCGTACATGATATGGGCAATTTAATGCACAATATATAATTTTATTATATCTTTAATGTGTTAAGTCTTGACTTGAACGCTAAAGCATAAGTTTAATTTCAGTAATTAAGTTAATTGGCCGCGTTTAAGGTTAGCGGATTGTGTGTTATTAGGGAATTAAATAAACATATTGTTTATTTAATCCTTAATTTATTTTTAATACACTATCTCGACATATAAGCATACAGTAGTACCTCTTACGACATCCGGTACAAGAGAAAGTGCTGCGCTCTGCGATTGCCAATACGCTTGTCCAGCCCAGGAAAAATTCCCCCTTTATTGCCTTGGAGGCCTATGTCCAGCAGTGGACTTCTAATGGCTGTCATGATGACTGTGTACAGTTTGATCCAACATTTTTTCCAACACATTATAGTCGCAATTCTTTTTCTTGATAAACATATGTAGTTTAGACAGATTTAAAACGTGCAAAAGATGATGCGGTGACAACAATACGGAAAGAAATGTTGAAGTACCAAAAATAAACGAGCTTGTATGAAAGGACTAATGCGAGTAATGGAAACGAGAGACGTATGCCAAGATTGTAACAAGTGGAGATCCATAGTCTCTGCCTACCCCGATAGCACACAGGCGTGATGTATGTCTAGTATTTAATAAATATAGTTTGAACGCAGCTAAAACAATAGTGAAACTAGCTCCAGTGCTGGTGTCGTGCGCCGGTGGCGGGCTTCAGTCGTTGAACCGGTATCAGGTTGCGAGACGCGCCCCTTGCCAGCGGGGCCAATTAAGACTCGTTACTACGTTTGTTTATAGATTATTTTGTGCTATTAATCTCATGAATTGCCGACGGGTACTCTGCCGAGTGGAATAGTACCTCCGTCTGCACCAGATGTCGTAAGAGGAGACTTTCCGGAACCGACAGATGGCGGTATATCCATCGGAAATAGCGCAGGTTAAATACTTCAGGGTCGGGATGGGCATCGTCATTGCGAAGTAGTGATCTGCGGTTGCCACCACGCCTGCTTAGCGCGGCAATTATGGGCAAAAATCCCCCTATTATATATCCCCTTGGCCTGTGTCGAAAAGTGGACTCTCTATGGCTGATATGATAATGATACGATGAATCTCATGAAGAGGACAGATTATATTTTGATAGTTACGATATCATTCGAAAAATACTGACTGATTATTAAAATATAGACTACTCTCCCTATAAAGAAAACAATATATTTTTTTGTACATTTGTAACGAATAAACTCAAAAACTTATGGGATATATTCAAAACATCTTTCTTTATTGAAAAGTTTCATTTTCAGCTTGTAATATAAACTATATATTATCTCCCTATTCTAACAGGAGCGGGAACAAAGTAGGTAGATAATTAGATAACAAAATCACATAACATCTCATACGTGCACCTGACTTTGAGATATGCATGTATGTAGTTTAAAACACTTGTGTAACGAGAAATTGAATGAAAATACTCTTTATTTAAGTAGGCCCATAATTTGAAATATAAGAAGTACGAAACTGTATTATATTCATAATACTGATGACCCCGATGACCCCCACGGAAAATAAGAGTTATAAAACATTTAAATTAGGCCTATTTATACTAGTCTGCCAGTACAAAGTGGGTCTTAAAACTAAGTTTAATGCAGGTTCAATACATGAGCCACCAGAAGGGAACCTGTATAACCCTACTGGCGTCGGTTCCAACAAACCGTTGTCTTAAACCAGTCAGTTTTATCGTTAATAACAGTTGGAAGTTATGCGGTTACATCAGACAGCATAACCAACTGTCTAGTTACGAAGACAGCGGTTCTGAAAGACTGAACCTCAATTAGCTTCAACCACCGATCAGGGTGACACGGGGTCTATTAGTTTTTCCAGCAGGCTTTTTTCAGGTGGATCACGTAAAGAGCCTAGTTTTAAGATCCGTTAAGTGATTGGTATCTAGGTGGGGTCCAGGTTTTAAGATAGGCATAGGCTTGCGACTTGGTGAAGGATCTGATATGTGATGTGTCTATTCGAAAATGCCTAATTGAATAAGTCTTTTTTATTTTTTTTTATTCTATATTTGGTGAGCGATATTCCACATGGTAATTGATTGCGTAGATTTAGTTAACAATGTCATGAGCTTTATTATATTTAGTTTAGCATTCATCATATCAACCATTGGAAGTCCACTGATGGACATAGCCCTTTCCGGGAAATGGGGAATTTTGCCCATATTTGCCGCCCTGGGTAGGCGTGTTGGCTACCGTAGAGCGCAGCTTTCGTGAAAGGAACGCTCCTGCCTATCCCCGTCCTATTAGCTACACTGTTCCGGATGGATATACCTCCATGTGTCGGTTCTGATAACTCAGTCGCCTCTTACGACGCCTGGTATAGGGGAGGTACTGTTCTACTCTGCCACCACCTCACTAGATTAGCATTAGGGGAAAATATTTCGAAATATTTTATTTGTAATAAAACTACAACGGGTTTGATGTCGAAGATGCTAGTGACCCATGGGTTCGATTCACGGGTCGTTCACGGAAATCATTTTATATCATGAAGATATAACACCCAGACACAAAACAAATTTAAATATTTGCTATTTGTGGAGGTTTAATCCATGATGTTTGGCTCACAAGATAGGATCACGAACGTCTGCGCCATCAGGCCCGTCATTTGGGGGTTAAATATGTATCTATGTGTGTCATTGTCAGTCATCGGATGAGCATGTTGAAGTGGCTATTGGCAGAAGCACATAGCCAGGTGCACTTGGAGAGGCCTATGTTCAGTTCCACATAGGCCTCTCCAAGTGGTATCGAACAGGAGCGGTTGTATGTGGCCTAAATGCTTCTCCCTGGTGGATTCAGCCATATCGTTTTTCTATATATCTGCCCATAGCCACTTCTACTGGTTTATTAGTACATCAGCCGGGCTACATCAGTAAGCTTATTTTTAAGGATCTCCTCAGTCCTGATTTGATCTCAGAGATTGCAAGCATTACCTTCTCTATATAGCTCGTTGGACTATTTTGAGTTGGGTAATAAAGTCTAGAGGTAGAAAGGTCGAAGGTACGTTTTACGAAGGTCGTTTGCATTGTTACCTCACTCTCACCTATTTCTACTACCATAGCAGTGTCCGCATTGCTATGTTCCGGTCTGAAGAGTGAGAAGCTGTGAAATTACTGGGTAATGTAACATAGTATCTTCAGTTCACAAGTTTTTCGACTTCCTGGTGATGTCTTTGTCCACCATTGATGGTAATCAAGCGGACCGGATGATTGCTTGCTATCGCTGTAAAATGTTGTCGCTGGTAACACTCATTGGTCGAGGAGTTTCGACTTGAGATTTTTGCTTCAGATCTATTCGAGTCGGGATATTAAAATGAAACACGTGACTATATGATATACACTTATTTAATATCAATAGCTATCAGTTTAAAATTAACAAAATTCAATTTAAAAAAAATACACTTACATTTTACTAAATTTCGTACAAGTAAATTATTTACTTCAAACTAACTTAACTATGTTTAAGCTTAAGATTTACGATAAATTACTAATTTCATTACATATTACTACAATTTATAAAACAAAAATTTTAATTAACTATACAGATATTTTACATTTTGTAATATTACCTTATTACATATACTCTATCGATTTTGTTGAATGGAAATCAATCACGTTATCGAGCAATTTACAATTAAATTTTGTAAATATCAATAGCTAAAGTTGTAATACGAGTATTTCAAGTTTTGGTAATAGCCAATTGTCAACAACCCGTTATACGGTGATTGTAAATATCTCAGTACAATTGACGCAACTTAGGTATAATTTATATTGCTGGTACATAAGTGCAGTCAATTGTTAATCACCCCCGTTATTTTAAAATTTTACCCACCCAACCATGATATCAGGGAATTATCCTTACAAATGATCTCCGGCCAATAAATATATGTACAATCGGAGAACATACATAAGTGATATGACTCATTTTGTTTTTGTACAGGATTTACAAGCAATATATAAAAAGAAATCTCTGTACAGCACATTCGTAAATAAAATTTACGGGTCTCGAGGTTCGAAATATCTAAATAAAAACGATTTTCGATTCATAGCTAATTTTCGTTGATTATGTCAAAATCGTTGGTTACTTCGTGAACATAGTCAATTAAGCAATTGAAAAAGTACTAAAAAATAGGTACCAGGTGTCTCAACAAAAAGTTATATTGTCTATAAAAAATCACAGTACGACCTTGTTTGCACAAAAGTTTAATTTACTAACAATAATTTTTCTTTATTTGCAAAATGTCCCGTTGGCAATGAATCTATTTGGTTTGGTAACAACGTGCTCCAGTAAATGATAGGTAAGCTTTACCGGCGCAAAATCAGAAACTGTCTGATAGCAAACCGATAAATGACAGAAGCGTTCAGATTTAATAGTGAGATCCCAGTCACCCCAGACTTCTCAGAAGTCATTTTAGGAAAGATTAAATGTTTAGGATTGGATGCATAACATAAGCTTCCGAAGGAATCGATACTCGCTAAGCTAAAAGTCAGGCTTCCTAAACTAACGTAAGTTTCAACATTTTTTATGGTATCAAAGATAATGTCCAAAATAAAGCTCTCAGGAAGTGTCTGGAAATTATGTATGTTTGTTTACAAATATATCATATATAACATATGTAAAAACCAGCCCTCCTACTTTAACGTAAGTCAGCATTACTTTTCACCACCTCGGATACCTGCTACCTGTAAAACGGCTCCGCTTTCAGCTTAGCATCCATTTAATTAAAATTTCACCTTTCCTTAAACGACGCAAGTCTGGGGTGACTGGGATCTTGGTCTATTAGAATTCATAAAGTGCGTTCAAAAGCACTGGAAGTTATCGATTCGGATCGTCACAGTTCGTGGAGTACGCTGTCTATGGATGTCCGTTACAGTTCACAAACAGACTGAGACATTGTTAACTTGATATTTATTTCATACCAATATAACCTACACGACACAAGACTAGACCATGTTGATACCGTATTTCTCAGGGGCGAAGTAACTATTACCTGAATTTGAGAAATTTGATATCTGGGATGCTTGTAGCATACTTAAGTGAGGTGAATTCTGTGACTGGTTTTCCGGAGACTCGTGGCCCGGTGACAGAATATTATGATGAGATGGCCACGCTGCCGCCGGAGATGGATTGCTAAAGGACACCTGGTTATAAAGCTGATTACCGTTAGCGGATAGGTTGTGCCCGTGGTGACTGCTATGAGCTTGGTTGACTGACGATCCGTTGAAGTATTCCATCTGGAAGAGAAAATACAGTTGAAGATTGATATTCTAGAATGTTCGAAGTTCATTTGACCTACGATCCTTTTTAGATAATCTATGGTCATTACTAATAATAACATAATGTTTGTCGACAATGTTTAATAAAAAAAATGTATTTCTATAATCCAAGTTACAGACAGAACCATATTAAATATAAAATAAAACCAAGCAAGAAGTGATCGTGGGTAGCTGTGCTAGTATTAAGGGAATAATGGATGGATGGATATATGTATTAGATGATATGTACATATATTTTGTTACATCAGATCGACAAACAAGCATACAGTTCACGTTACAGTAAGCGCCTCAGCAGTCTATAGACGTTCGAGATATCACAAGGGTTACAAGCGCGTTACCGACCTTGTGACTTAAAGATATTATGTCACATATCTCAGTATTTTCACTGTCTCACCATTCAAATTGAACCACAGCAATGTTACACTACTATTTGGTTCTTGAAATTAAATTTAAAACACGACATATTTAACTCTTTACACTTTTGGTTCGTCAAATAATGTCAATCTTGAGAACGGTTGCCGAAATATCGAACTAACCATTTAAAAAGTCAAGTAAACCCTGTTTTAAAGTCGTTAAGAGAGTGAAACCACTCTCTTAACGACTTTTTAACGGAAGGTATTCAAGAATTTAGTATGTATTTTTAAGTAAATCTTACCTGACTAGGATAGTACGGCGAATTGTATGCGCCCTGGCCGTATCCCTGATGATGCGACGCGGAGTAACCCCTTATGTAGTCTGAACTGCCCGGCCAGTGAAAGCTGTTGTAGTTATCAGGGTGGTAAACGTTCCCAGGGGCCACCACGCTCTGGGGCGTGATGGGGGGTGATGGGGTTGTCATTATAGATGAGTTCGATCCCAGAGGAGTCAGGTTCCCCGTTAATCGGGAACTGTACTGTTCCTTCATCAGACTAGTTCCATAGGTCTTCTCAGTAAATTCTAATTTACTGGAATAATCCAACCTTTTCGGGCTGTTGTATGATTCCTGCTTTGGAGTTACTCCATAATTATGGACACTCGGCAAATCTGAAGTGACATCCTTCCCGCTCAGTCTTAGAGCTTCGTTGGAGTAGTGTGTCAGAGATGCGAGATTATTCTTGTTGTGGGTCCCCCCATCGAAATTTACTGGTGCTGTCTCCTTTTTGCAAATTACATTAATTGGTGGGCTAACTGAAGTGGAAGGGGTGATTGGAAGGTTTGGGGATGAAGTTGTGACGCTTGAGGAGGTCGGTGTGGACGTGATATTATTTGGTGTGGATGTAGTTATAATTTTGGATGTGTTCATTTTGGACGACGAGGAGTTGGAGTTTTTGAGGCTGGAGCCTGAGGAAGATCCGGCTTTTGAGTTCGATGTAGACTTAATTACTTGCGAACTGGTTTGTTGTTGCAGTTGTTGTCTACATTTCGCTCTTCGATTTTTAAACCATACCTAGAAAAAAATATGGGGTTACTTTCTGCAATTTCACATTCCTAGCAATTTTCCAAGACCTGCGAGGCTATGGGACACTGTATGAAATCTTAAAGAAATTTTCGTCTAAATACCGACAACACGATTACTCACTTCTGAGAACGGTTGCGGTGAAATAAGAAGACAGGAGTCAGTCTTGAAAATGGTTGCCGTAAAGTAACCGAAACCGTGATATTAAAAATTACTTTAAATAAACCACGTTTTTAAGCTGTTAAAAGTAGTTTTGTTTAAGGATGCATTAAGTATATTAAACAGAATAGCTTCCATTAAAAAAAAATCGCACATAAATCTTCCCTCGTGTCCCGGAGTGGTTCACACATATCAATTACACCAGCGTACGGTCGGTATTTCCGCACTGATTATGATTGATGAAATTGAATTATGAATGCTCACTTGCGGTAGATATATAATTAGTGTATATATAAATACTAGTTTATGTTTGTTTGTGTTGTGCAGAAAATCTTAATATGGGTTTTGAGGTAAGTTAAATCCTACAGGTTTCTGCCTGTCCCTGAACAAGAAACCAGGAGTCGTAAGAGGCGTCTGAGGTGCTAGAACCGATAGATGGCGGTATATCCATCCTAATCAGTGTAGCTCTATTGCAATAAGGCGAGAATGGGCAGTAGCATTCCCGCGGCGAAGGTACGCTCTGCGATTGCCACTACGCCTGCCCAGCGCGGCAATTATGGGCATCTTTTTATCTTTCTCCTCCCCAAGGCCTATGTCCAGCACTGAAAGTTCTGCGGCTGCCATGATGATGAAGATTGAGAACAGATAGACACAAGCGCGAACTTTGTGTATTTCAAATGGCCAAACAAGAAGCACTAGAAAGTAGTAGACTTTCTAGTGCTCACACTCAGACAACATTTAGGCTCGAAACAAAAGAGATAACAAAAAAATCACCGCCGTTAATCCGCAAGTGACTGTTGAAATAAAATGATTGGTAATCTATCTGAGATCACATCTGTTACTAACTAAGGGTGGCTCTCAAAGCGGCGGGGGTTCTTATAGAGGGTGATTATATTTATCAGCGATAGGTCCCGTGCTATTTGCATAAGTATGAATAATTACATAATGGGTTTTAATTGATTATTACCGATTAGTTTGTAATTTTAATTATCAAATAGGTTGTTTGGAAGATACTTTATACTGGTTAAAAATTATTATGTGTAACTGTGTCTTTAAATTTGCCTGTTTTATGTTAATACGTCTGCCAGACTAAATGATTTCTTCGACGAATGATTATCTATTGATTGGTCTTTAGTGTTACTCTCTTCGTTTGCTTTGGGATACCAACAGAGGAGAAATATACCTCTGCATAAACAAATTTTCACAACATCTTTCTTATACGTCGACCTGATTCTATGACAAGTCACTTAAAGCATTTGAAGTACAGACATCAGACAACAGAGGAATTACAAATATACTACTTAAATACATATATTTAACACCCAGACACAAAACAAATATAAATATCATCATATAAATATTTTTGTCCTGGGTGGGGATCGCACCCACGTACTTTGACGCAAAAGACAGGATCAAACCATCTGCGCCATCGGGCCCGTCAAATGTGCTAGCAGAACCGACACAACCGATACAGCGTAACTCAAACGCAAGGACCAAATAGATTCTATAAACTATAGAAAGTTAGAACATTTTTATCATTTAACATTTTATACTTTCTTGATGTACAAATTATAACTATGCAAACCTTGAACCCCTTCGAGCGCTACATTTTTAGAATAGTGTTCCGAATTTGCACCGTGTATGTATACATCGCTTCTTGTCCTACCCACGGGCCCCTATTACACTATCGCTCCTCTCTCGCCTCATTGTGAACCATATTAACTCATTATTCGCAAACACAATACCTCCGTGCAACCAAGGGCCCTAATCCGACCAGGGCTTGGTCTGTCACGGCAACTATGACACAAACTAAACATTTTCATATTTCTATGTAATTAGAGTTCAAAATTGATATTTATTGGTTATGCGCTTGGAAAAATAATGATAATGTATTGTTTAGTAAAATATATTGTTTTGATACTTTATGGGTAAGAAATTTTCACTTTGCTTCCATAGAGGGCGCAGATTCAAAAAATATATATCTGAATCTAGTCTATACTTCAGTGTTGTACTATCAACGACATATAATTATACCACTCGATTCGTAAAAGATCAACACATCATCATTATCATAGCAGTTGTAGAAGGTTCACTGCTGGAGAAAGGCCTCCCTAAAACGGAGTATTTTGCCCATGATTGCCCCGCTGAGCAGACGTCAAACAAAATATCTAGTTGCATCATGTATAATGTAGATCCAAAAGGCTTTTTTGTAGTATCTACTCGTAATTATTTGAAAAGGTTATTTAAGGGTCACGACAGCAACACTTTTATTTTACCAGGTCGACAAACAAGCATACAATCCACGTGGTAGAAAGCGTCACGGCAGCCTAAATGCTCGTAGTGTCACAAGGATGTCACTAGCGCTTTGCATCCTTAGGAAGAGCCAAGATATGATGGGACATTATCCAGTAATTTCAATGACTCTCTAACCACTTAAACCGAAACACGGCAATGCGAAAACTGCTAACAATTGAGTGAGGTACTCGTCCTGTTATATATATACTACGCTGTTTCGGGTGGGCATATCCCCATCTATCGGTTCCAGTACCTCCGTCGACTCTTACGACACCTGCTTCAGACTCAACAATATATTTGACAATAAACTATTTAAAATAATAACCTACCTGTTGCATACTCTATAGAATGCCGTTGGCTACTGCCAAACTGAACATCGAGAGTTCGTAACTGAGGGCGGGAATGGGCAGTAGCTTCCCCTTTGCGAAGCCACACTCTGCGTAAACTCTAGTTTTTTTCAAAATGGCTGCACTAAGGACGTCAAATAAATTTCTCTCCATTGTGTATCATCGTCTAATTTTGCTTATAAAGGAATCACAACCACCCTCCGCATTCTCCTACACCCAAAAATTAGATGAAACATGAAAGAGCACGGGAAACAGAGACAAAATGCTCAACACCATTCAGCCGTTACATCTCGTTATGGTTAATGTTCCAACAAAGGGCTGATTCGATTTTCAAATACGAATTTCAAACTCTAATTCGATTGGCGCGCTAATGCTTAACTCGTGTTGTATAAAATCGAACGTTTGAACGAATTAGGAGCCATTCGGGCGTCGACGATCGGAAAGAGCTGGGCCTTTATCAGCTTTTTAAATTTTTGGGTGGCCATTATATCGGATTATAATTTCCGGAGTCGGTTAATTGACAGTTACTTAGCGATAGTCACAATTTGTGTGATGATTGAGTTCATAGTATGCGTTTATAATGTGTTTGAGTGATTGGATAAATTCACCGATAGATCTTTGTCATTCTGCATGCATTTCAATGGCGTAGGTGAACCAAATGTCTAACGGCATCACTAATCACATTGAGACATAGATTGTGTTGAGGAGTTTTTGACACATTATAGTGTTTTATTTAATTTATAAGCCGCTAGGTACCGGCGAATAAGAATAGTACCTCCAACTTTACCGGGTGTCTTAAGTGGCAATAAAAGTACCAGAATCGACAGATGGCGGTATACCATTCGAAATAGTGTGGCTCAAATGCACAGGACGAGGAAAAGCTGCGTTCTTCAATTGCCAACACGCTTGCCCAGTGCGGCAATTATGGGCAAAATTCCCCTTTTCTTGGGGCGGCCCTGTGACTTCCAATGGCTGAGATGATGCAAGTGTCTTCTCTCATAATCTTCACATATATTGCTACAGCTATCATATCAGTTATATAAAGTTCACTTGTTGGACATAGGCCTTCACAAGATAGGGGAACGTTTATCCATAAATGCTACGGTGGGCAGGCGTGGTGGTAGTCGCAGAGCACAACGCAATGAGGATGCTGCAGCCCATCCCCATCTTGTATTATATAAGCTGCGCTGTTTCAAATGGATATACCGCCTCTCCCGTCGGTCTCTCCTCGCCTCGCCTCTACTAGCCTAATCTGTCAGTTGTATGTGATGTTTATATCGCAGCGAGGGGCGTTCACCCGCAAGATGGAGACGATATACCTAAAACAGCAGGTTCACGCTGGACACAGGCCGCATACAACCGGTCCTATCGGAGATTACTTGGGAGGCCATTGTCCAGCATCGGACGCCTTATGGCTGATATAATGATGAGAAGGATATATAGTTTCTATATGTTTTTTAATGCCACGCAATCCTTTTAAGTTTAGCCTGTAAGGATAATTGTTAAGAATGTTTAATGAATAAATGACTTTTATATCAGACTATCAAGTAATCTCAGTACATCTCACCCCCGCCGTACTCGTGTAAAAGGTCTACCTGTCAAAAAATAATTTTGTTTCTCACCTGTACACGGGATTCAGGTAAGTTAATCTTCACAGCGACTTCCTCTCGCATAAATATATCCGGATATCGAGTCTTCCCGAACAGCGCCTCTAGGACGTCCAACTGCGCACGCGTAAAAGTCGTGCGCTCGCGCCGCTGCTTGCGTGGATTCACACCTGGGAAGGAAGGGTGGGTGTTAGAAGTTATAATAAATTCACACAACATCTCATACGTTGACTTGAGTCCGAGATAAAAGCACTTGTGTTACGGTTATCAGATAAAAATACAAATATTTATCATATAAATATTTGTCCTGAGTGGGGATCAGAACCTCTACCTTGGGCGCACAAGATAGGATCACTACCATCCGCGCCAACGGTCCCGTCATATGTCAACGCTAATATTATATAAATAGGATAGATTTACTTGTTTCTTTGTAATGGTGTACCTTAAAAACTATTAAACCGATTTTAGCTACGCTCTGTGAACCCCCATACCAAGCCTAGCGTGACAATTATGAGCAGAGTTCCCACTTTTTGGTAAGCTGCTATTAAGACAGAAGATAGTTAAGAGAACTATATTCACTAGCATTGGAATAGAACATATAACGTTTTTTTGCATGACTATCGACAAATCTAAAGTAACCGTTAAAACCGTTAAAAAGAGAAAACTAACGATAACTGATTATAGATTCTATTTTTGAGTTTTGATTGATTTTGTGCCGTCGTTATTCTTGCAAGAGAGCGATATGCTCATAGTAAATATGTATTATCAGTACAATTTATTATTTAATTACATACATATCTGACATCGGATTATCCGAAGAAACTGATTTTATAAAGATGAACGGGGTCCGTTTAAAACAGCAATAAATAAATAATGGGCAATATAACCAGCAGGTTTTGCGAGTTGGTAAAATTTATTGACAACGAAAACAAGAAACAGACTCACATGTTTAAAAATATTATTTATACCAATATTATTTTTAATGTAATACTTATATCCAAAAATCTTATACAATACAACAAATAACGGTATTTGTTAAACTACTCAAATTATGCACCAATCTGACTAGATCGACCATTGTAGTATTTTTTAACATTGACGATATAAAACTACTCTTTAACGGTTTTAAAACGCGGTTTATTTAACTGTGTACATAATTTTTTCGACGTTTTGGTTTAACAATGCGGCAACTTAAAATTTCAATTAGTAAAATTAAATAATCCGCATTTTAAAACTGTTAAATTGAAATTATACTGTTAATTTCTGAAACTAAAAATTAAAAGAGATTACACGATAATAATGTTTGAGAACAACAAATATTAAAATCATCCGAATGAGCTATGACATTAAGAATCGTGTTATAAATGTTTAAATCTAATAGACATTTCGTACTATACATTTATCCAATACATCTATGGAAAATGAAAAACTACAAAAGAATTAAATACAGATAGTTGCACCAAAAAATATTTGAAAACGATTCTTTAATTACTTAGGCTGTCTAGTGCTATAATTAAATTACCGATGTATATAATTTAGTACCTAAAATTGTATAGCCAAAATCGTAATTTTTTATTGTTGTCAATTCGACAACATCATTTTGCAACATACAATAGATCTTTTCATCCGTTTTCCCAATATAGTAGTCTAACTCGGGCAAAAATAATTTAAAAAATAACACACCATTTTAAATATTCATTATCTGGTCACACGCGTCTCGTCAAATGGCGCCGTGAATAATCTGTGGCGCTTTGTTAAAATAGATATTAATACTGACCAATCAAATTATGATAATTTTATTAGCCACGCTTCTGCGTTCCGAATTCGTAATGAAATGGAATCAAGCTTTCGATATCAGTCAGGTGAATTTTGAAAATAGAATCCAAATATATATTTTTTTTAATTTAGGCAATGGTTAGTGGATTTTAGTATGTAAACGTTTTTTTTTTGGTATATTATTTTTAGTTAATTAATAAGAATAACTTTATATGTTATGTATCCAAAGAAATGTCAAAGTTACATAGCTAATAGTATTTATAGACGATATCAGAGTAAGACGATTCGATATTAGTGCTCTTAAGGAGGCTTATGTCCATGCGTGGACGGCTGATATGATACTGATAATTTAAACTAAAAAAAATAATTGCGTGTTGTGAAAATATTTTTTTCAAGTCTCGTTAAACACAATATACTGTTAAAACAAAAACGAATAAACTAAAGAGTGTATCTAAACAATGCACCATTTCGAATTCATTCACGACTTTTTAGTGAAAACCCCCTTATAGTTCAGTAGGCTAAAGCCTGGAATGCCATTTGTCAACTGTATGACTGAGACAGACAGACGCGCGCCATTCTGTATGCATGTTCAGCTTGTAATCCCCATACAAATTAAAAATCATTAACTAGACTAATATTGTATATACTGAGTGTATTAGAAAATGTGTGCCACAGAGATGCGTCGCGTGTTTTGCGACTAGTTAAGTTTTTATTGTTTGTTTTAAGATAACATTATGTATTAATTTATTATAATAAAAAATAATATGAACAATGTGTAATGTGTCTATTGGGTCTGGAGTATGGAGTAAGTAATGTTTGTGGACAGACTCCGACTAATATTTAGGTTCTCTATGCTTGGAATTATAAATAAAAGCTTTTTGAAATTTTAGACAATTTTTCTCTAAATTCAGGTGCCATTCATCTATCCCTTTCAAAACAGTGTAATATAAAATAATATGTCGATCTAATTTAATCATAATTTATATATATTGACATTACAAACGAATATTACTTGCATTTTTTTAAGCAGACGCAGTCGCATGTCTGTGGCGACATCCTTAATATGTTACAGTAAATGAGACAAATCGTTTTGACAGATGTACATGAAACTTTTTCTATTAGACGTCTATGAATGGTCAAAGACAGACAGCGTGTCGCTGGCACTCTTTTGTATACCATAAACAAAGATAATAGAGATGGTCCTATTTTTGGTTTACGGAATGTTTTTGTATAACTGTTTGGTTACAAGCCGTGTAATGCATTGGTAGCGATCCTCTTTTTTTGTCTGTTAAATAAATTATTTTTGAAAGTGTTGTAAGTCTGTTGAGTGGCGTGATGTTTAATTTGAACTAAAACATTTGTTAATGACCTTTTTTGTACTCAAACTTTTAAAGGAGATAAGGGGGGATCGCAGAGTTTAATAATACCTATCCCTGAACCTGTAACAGTCGACGGAGGTTCCGGAATCGATAGATGGGGATATGTCCAACCCGAAACAGCGTAGTGTATTACAACTGTATGCAACAGGGTGAGATTTGCCTATTACAAAGGTCGTCTGCATTGGTACCTCTCTCTCACCTATTTCTATCGCCAAATAGCATTGTGAACAGCAATGAGTTCCGGTTTGAAGCGTGAGAGAGGCAGTGACATTACTGAGTAATACGACATAGTCTCTTCAAGTCATAGACTGTAGGTGACGCTTACTATCACGCGGACTGTATGTTTGTTTGTCGGCCTGGTTAAAAAGGTACATACTGCCATATCATATAGTAAGTTATACAAGCATATACATAGGGGACAATGGGAATTGTCAAAGCCAAACTAGATTTAACTACAGGAGAGTTATTGAGAATGAAACTCGATACAAATTATTATTAGCGGGGTACATCTCGCAGCGGATTAAAAACAAAATAATAAAACTATACTGGACTCGCCCCTTCCATACAAACATTTCATACGAAAACTGTCACATTACCTATCCATAGAAAAGTGAAAATAAATAGAGCGACATCTGTCTCTTTCGTCCGCTAACAAAAAATCCATCCACGCAACAGGGACGGATAGATTCCAATTGTTATTTCCACAATGGGGCCCCGACATAATCCGGTGCGCTGGGTTTTTTTCAGTAACGATTTTATCTCCGGTTGATTTCTGATAGTGCTACCTAGTAATGCTTGTTTATGGTCTCGCTTGTCTATGCCCGCTAATGGTGTATTCGTGTTCGGATCTCGTTACGGTTATCGATAATTTTGAAAGGTTTTAGATTTAGTCGATAATCGTAAGTCGATTTAAGTCTGTTTGGTGTTGGCTTGTTCGCGATAGTTGGTGGCAGATATTGGTAGATATTGTTGCTTGTCGTGCCACATTTTTCCAGGCTTTCCCAATAAAGTAGTAATTGGCTGATTTAATGATGATGATCCCTACTAATACCGTGCCACGTAATTTATATATATAATAATAATAAATTCCCACATCATCTAATACATGTGGGAATCAAACCCACGACCATATAAAGATGAATGCCATATATAATAATTAGTGATGCAATTTTTATTAGTCAATCAATCAACCAATCAAATCTTTATTGTCAATACAGGTTGTTAAGAAATACACATGTAAGTGCCATCCGTATCGTGCTATATGGGTGTACAAAGTTTATTTAAGGATAAAAATTAACAAGAAAGACATCAGATATCACAGAGAAACTCTTTTAAAATATAGTAGCATATTAGTATCAGTGATGCTCGTATTATTTTATCAAAACGTCACGTACCTCTTTTGGTATTCGATTATATATTCGCGGACCATAGTAAAAAAAAGAATTTCTAGAAAAGGCTTTTTTACATGGGAACGTGCATAATTATTGAGCGTGGCGTTTACTTTTCCTGAATTCTTACATGTCAATGTTGTATATTACAAAAAAATCAGTTTCTACAACTACCTTCCCGCCCGAGTGTACGCGTCGTCATAAAGTATACTTTTTGGGCTGAAAACCAGCTTATGCCCCTCCCTAGAGTTCGAGGTACATTCTAAATTACTTCAAAGCGTAGCAAAGTGACATACATATTTACAAAATGAGTATGGGTGTCATCAGTAATTTCTGTCGATTAAATTTCAATTAATAGAAAAAAAAATGATAAACACTACCGATAAATTATCAACATAATGTCTAATCAGCAGCCGAGTGAAATGATGAATGAGTCTAATTACGTCGGCTTTAAAAGATTATCTGTGGGTGTTCGATTAATATTAGTAACACCGGAAATCATTATTTTTCTAATTTACACATTCTGTTTTTGCTTGGACATTCTTTTTGTTATTATGTCTAATTGAATTAGCGAATTATCAAATCGGTCGTAGTTACCGGAAACAGATGGCGGTATATCCATCCGAATCGTGGTAGCTCAAATGCTTACGCCGGTATTCCCCCTTTCTTGGAAAGAAAGTTAGTGGGTTCGAATCCCGCCCAGGAGAAATATTTATACTTATGATGATATTTGCGTTCTGCGTGTGGGTGTTAAAAATTTCGTAACACCTCTGAGTCGGGTCTGGTCAAATAGGGCTTAGAGTGCAGGCCACCCTACTTAAAAACTAACTAAATAAAACCTATTTATTTTTAACAATGTAAATACAGATAAAAACGATATGTACGATACTTAGATTAATTTGAAAGGAATGAACACAGATTTAAAAGGAAAAGCACACACCTAATTGAAAGTTGCCCGGCTAACCCTCCGTGACGTAACCACTGATCTAAAACAACATTCCGGTTCAAAATCCGGCGCCCATTATCGCCCCTCTAGAACTGTCAAATTGACAGTTGACGTCCCGCCATTTTCACGGTGGCCTTTTCCAAAACGATACGTAAGCAGAGGTCGTAAGGATTATAATGCCTGGCTGTATGTTTGCAGCTGTGCCCTCCCCTAAGTATTTTACACGTCATTAAAAGAGATGCTCTATGGGGACGCTGCGGGGTCAAATACCGTGAAAAACGGGAAAATTATTTCGTGATGCAATGTCTATTTGTGGCTTCTTTTTGCGAGTGTAATGTAACAAAAGTGTTAGGAAAATAATCAGTTCTTTTTGTTTGTTTGTTTTATATAGCATTTTAATTAATTTTTAAACATACATTTATATTGAAAACTGACAATACACGTAATGTAATTTATTATATGTTTGTCAGATGTATAATGAATGACATGTTCTGAAGAAATAATTTAGCTTCATTATCTTTTATTCAATAATTATTTATGTTCTTATCTGATTTGCAAGACAAATACATCAATGTGCGAGAAGTGAAATTAAGCGTAATGTATTTTTGAAGTATTTTTAGTTGGTAACTATATAAATATAGAAGCGAGTTTTTTTTTGGAATAAATGCTTTTAGTCTCAAACATACTAGATTAGCCGAGACTCGAAAAGCCCCGGGTTCTATTACCTAAAACCCGGAGTAGTCTAGAACATTGATTTAAGTGTCATATGACACTAACTTATCCTCAATTTCTAATTTAAGCCCTAAGTTAATACAGCCTTATTTTTGAGCTATTTTTTTTTTTCACTTTGTTAGTAAAATTTACCATATAAACAGGGATAACATTTATTAATGTAACTTCACCCTCGAATACATACATAATGTATCATCACGCACATATATTACATTACTACATTACCCACTAAAATTTCCCCCTATAGTCATAAATCATGTTAACACATAAATTGCTGGCAACCCCAGGGTGCGACAAGTTGTGACAGATTAGCGCGAACGGAAACGAGAAAGTGGCAACCCTGATAGATAACAATGCGATATTGAGCCCTACTACCCTAGAATTAAGAGTGTTTTTTGTTTGTGTATTCTATTTTGTATTACCATAATGTAGGGTGCTAACCGAATTGTTAGTAAATTGAAATTTATCAAATAAATTATTGCTTATTTGCTGCAATGGATATAGGGGCGTTTAGTTTTACAATTGAATTGTTACAATGTGTCCGTTCTAGAGGATGCACAGAATATTATGTTCTGAATACATATTTAAATGAAAAAAAAATTAAAACGGTGTTGTCTCTTATTGCTTACTATTAAAGCTCTTAATCGTCATAAAAGCCATTGGCAGTCCATTGCTGGGCATAGGCCTCCCCAAGAAAAGGGTTATTTTGCCTATAATCTTTGTTTAGTAATTAAGTATAATTGTCAATCGCAGCGCACCTTTCGCGACCGGGATGCTGGTCAAAGGGATTTTTGGATGGATATTCCGCCATCTTTAATTGTAAATACTAGTACTATAACGATTAAGCAGTTTTGATGACATTTGGCGTGTGGATAGCTCAAACTCTAGAGATAGACATAGTCTATTTATTATCTTCTTCTATCTAAACAATGACGGGTAGGGTATATTTATAGGATGATTATGATGATATATCTGTCATTTGGCGTGGCGTCAACAGAAGTGCTTAAGGCGACTTACCATGGAGTCAGGTCAATGTATGAGATGTTAAAGGAAATTATTAATTATGTCTGGGAGCATTAAAAACCCAATATAAAGAAATATTTTTCTCTGTGACAAAACTTAATAATGGAACAACTTTTGTGCACTATTAAAAATAGACATCACCCACTATCTCCCCACCAAGGATTAACTTATCACGCCGCTACCGTAAACTTGCCGGAGTGGGCTGCCAAGATAAGGGCCCGGGTTTGATTCCCTGTACACACTCCGATCTTTAAAAGGTTCGATCCTTTGTTGTAGAGATAAGTTTCGCATTTAAAAGCTTTTGTAGTCTTGGACGACTTGACGTGAATTGGGAGTCATAGACCATGAGTACTTACCTACAAGTTAGTTGCAAGATTTGACGAGCCTGTTGGCGCATTCAGTGATATCCCTGTCTAATGCGCCAAGGGTCATGAGGTCGATACCCACCCAGAACAAACATTTGTGATTTGTGTTTGTTCTGTGTCTGGGTGTTAAATATGTATACAGGTTAACCCGTGGATAAAAAGTCTTATATCTACGATAAACCTGATATTCTTTACGTGTAACATAGTTTAAGCTTAATGCTTTAAGCTTAGGCACAAGACTTAAACGGATGTGTTATTTAAATTTTTCAGTCACGCTAAGGGCATTTCTTGGTATAGTTATTATAATGACAGCTGTCAAACTAACGTGTTCTTTGTCTTGTAAGACGTCATAGTAGAATAGTACTTCCTTTAATGCACAGAGCGGGGATGGGCAGCATGGGACATATGCAAAACTCATATAAAATGTAAACAAACTTGACATTCCAAGCGAATGCACGCTAGTGTTGATGTATCCGATCACGGAATTAACTTAATACCCTGCGGCTGAATTGAGTGTGAACTCCTTAGTAAACAGACAGAGGGCGCGCGCGTGCGCGACACGTGCGCTCGCAGCGAGCGCCGGCCGATAAATGACTTTATACTTAGCGTGTGGAGTGGGGGTAGTTGCTATGGTAAGTAATCTTCGATTAATAATCGAGCAAGTGGAGTAAGTGGAATTCTTAATGGATGGTATTAACAATTAATTGTAAGTGAAATTCTAACAATAGGTTAGGTGATTGTGAAGTTAAACAACCGTATGCAGTCCAGACAATTACCATTAGATGCGTCGTCACTTCAAAATACTCTTATAATCCCGTCGGGTCACCAGGTTCATTAGTATTATAAATATAAAACAATTTAGTGCATTCTATTTTCAAATTAAAATTGTTCAATCTATTATTTTTGACGATTCGAAAGTGCTTGTAAAAGAATATTTTGAATTGATTTTAATTAAATCTTTTATTTATATAAATAAGAATAAATGTCGCTAAGCGCAACAATCGAGAACAGCGTGACGAATTCGACTAATTTCTTATTTCGTTTCTTATTTCTAGAGAAAAATAGTGACATAATAATTTAAAAATAATCATTCGTGCGTGGAGGATGGTTTCTTTATATTTCGAATACTCTTACGCGAATCCAATCAAGACCAGTTTCAGACGAGAAGTATAAAATAACAAAAAAAATAGATAAAAAAATATTCGATCCATTACACTTGCCACCGTTCGCCCCCGACAGACAAACAAACACTAAAACAGACAAACATACAGTATTGACTTTACAATTAACGGGTCCGTGAGACCCCAGGCGGGAAATAGGGGTTACTTAAAGAATGTCAAGAGAGTTATCAATATCGAGTACGATTTTATTGGGGGCGGACCAAATTATCATACAGGAAAGGCAACATTCGTATTAATTTATAATATTTAACTTCGTTTTAACTGAACAATATTTTGTTTCTATAATTAATAAATATGCATTATGGTTCTGTATAAATCTTTTCTTATAAATGAGGATTACATTCGAGAAAACATATCCCAAGAACAACCTACAATATTTGTCGGAATATTTCATAAAACTGAAACAGAGAAGAGAAACAAGTCAATTTGTCACTTTATCTTTTATAAACCGCAATTTCAACAGGAAAGCCACTTTCACGAGCACTTAAAGTGATGATAAAATCAAACGCCCAAGGCATACCCATAATAGTCCGGTTCCAATAAAATCTCGACGCAGGCTGAATGCACGGTATCCCTTCGCCACCCCAACTGTTCGCTAAAAAATCAAACCCCATTGTTTTCCCGCGCAAATTGCCGACATGGCTACCAAAATAAACTGCTTGCTCCGGCGTGTGTGAAACTTGACACTCTCTGTTTATTTATGCAATGGGTTTATAATGGCTGACGGAGGGCGAGACACTTGCAATGGGAAACTTTGAGAATTGCCAGTCGTGGGATTTAAAACACTATTATAAAAAAAAACAATGATAGTTACTCTTCTGAATAGTTTTAGGCATGTTTTCTTTGAACATGTTCTAGCCTTTTACGTTTCTGTATCTGTGGCATGTTTCATTGTATATCGAGTTCCTCGGAAATTAACTCTGAATTAAAAGTACATGATAAATTTTATCAAAATCTGTTCACAGATCAACCTGAGAAAGCGTAACAAACAGAAAGATAATTTTTTTAGTATAATAGACTTGAAATGAATGAATAACGTGGACATTATAACAGTAAATAAAAAATTAAGACAGTCACTAATGTCAATCGTAAACCCATAGACACAGACAGCCCATAGACTGCAATTCATTTTCTTCAAAAAAATTAATTAAAAGAAAATATTCTATGTTTAAGTGTAAAAAAAGATTGAAAGACAACATTCTGGTCACTTTTATTACTAGAAGATATAGGCCGTTAATATTTAAATTCGTTTTATTTTGTTTAGTGTATGTAATTGTTAGGAAATATCAGACCAGTGACTTTCACATTTGCAATATTAGATAATATTATTGTCTTGGCAATGACAGAGACAGGCGGACATCTATCCATTTATCATAGCTGTACTGTAGATAGCATATAATGATTAATTACTTACATGTTACGATATTATACCAGATATTAAATGTTTGTTATTCTCTATGAGTAATACTTAGAACGAATGTTTGAAAGTACGTATATAAAATTACAATACCAAGTGCTAGTAAAGTCAAAGTAAATACATAATGCGTATTAAATTTCACATGAGTTAGACCCCATACAAAGCCTATCAACATTTTTATATATTTCTACCGTCAAATAGCACTAGCTTGTGACTTAATCTTTAAGTCACAAGGTTGGCAACGTGCTAGTTGTGTCCTTGTGATATTACGAGCGTTTATTGGCTGCAGTGTCGCTTACGATCACGCGGACTGTATGCTTAATCGATTATGAGGAGACAAGGCAGATATCGACATTAGCTATGTTTTAAACAGCAAGGCTTTGAGTAAATTTAAACACATGAAGCTGTTATTGATTTATTAATATTGACGTGACAACGTCTTATAAATTGGTTTGCCGGGTGACACTTCAAGAAACTGCGTTACGCTCCGCTCACGTTATGCGCTCACAATGAGAGCGAGTGAGAGGCACGCGTCCCTCTCACTCGCTCTCATTGTGACGTGTGTTACGCAAATGTATTGTAAGTTATTGTATGTATATTTGTATATAAATACGTATGTATGTGTAAAGGTAAAAATAAAATTTTGTTAATATGACATTCAGTGCGAGATTCTTTGTATAAATTAATGTTTTAAATATAATTCTTTGTATAAATAAATGTTTTAAATTGTTACTATTATTTCATCCTTATTCCTACTATACGAATGAATATTCACATTAAAATTATTTTACCACTCAAAGTAGTTGTCACGTAAAACTTTCGCCCGTATACCGACTTTACAGGCAAGCAATTTTTTTTTAATGGAAAAGTCATGATAAAAATACCTTTCAGGCAAATTCTCTGGGTTAAATTAGCTTATTATACATAGAGTAAAAAAATATTAGAATCGACAGAGCTTAAAAAAAACCCCGTGCAGAATTAAACACATAAAAATATATGACAAAAGAAAAAATGGAACCAAACAATTTGAACAAAGAAGGTTTCGTTACATCTTCACAATTCATCAAACATTACCCTTCGAATTTAGAATTAAAAACTTTATGCATTGTAACCATCAACCAGAAATAATCCAAAGAGCTCCAGGGAGCCGCCCTCCTACCAAGTTTCGCAACGATCGCTAAAGATCCGCTAACTGCTGTATCTCTCACTGTCACCTCAGTCTGGGTGAAGGGGGACGGAATCACTTAAAAGGCGATGATTGGGGTAATGAAGAGTTCGGGATGGGGGGTAACAAGTGTGTTTTGGCGCGGTTTGGTTACACAATTATGCAGTGTTTTGTAGGGACTGCTTTCATTTTGTGACGTCATTGATTTTGAGGCTATAGAAAATACTCGTTAAAAGGCATTTAGAAGTAAATTAAACATTTGTATAAAAGATTTAAGTGATTTTTTACGATATACCAATGATTCCTCGATTGATTTTTGCGCGTCGCCATAGACTATACACGCTCTAGTCACTAGCGTAATAATAAAGTATATGACGTTCTGCGTGTTTAAACGCGGTAATCTTAAGTTTATTTCATGTTAATCAAAACTATATGGTGTCTCCTACGTTCATCTGTTTATCAAGGAACGCTCTGAAGGGCATATGAAATCTATGCGAACGGTAATCCTCTAGTTTAGTAACACGGGTGGACTCGATTGTTTGAAGATACAGACAGGTTTCAAGATTATCTTTATTCAAATTTGATTTTGCTCCAGTGTAATGCGACAATTGTCATCAGTATATTTATAAGAGGTCATTGACATCATACATAGCACGCTATTATTATCATTGCGTTTTATTGAATGACGTAAGATATATTTTCCATATAAAAGACATAAACGCGTGATATGGTGCTACGAAATACTCGTAGACAAGAAATATTCACATAAAGGTTTATTATAAAAGGTGGAAGAGATTAAGAGCGTATATCTTTTATATCAGTTGGCAATCAAGCATGCAGTCTGCGTGATAGCATGCTTCACCATAGCCTATACCACTTTACCTAATGATATACTGAAACTGTGAGCTAGCCGGCAGAGTAGAATGGTATCCACCATATACAAGGTATCGTTAGACGTGACTAAGGTACCAGGACCAACAGATGGCGGTATATCGTAACAGTGTAACTCAGGTGCACATGACGGGGATGGGTAGCAGCATCCCCGTCACGAAAACTGCGCTCTACGATTGCCATTACATTTGCAACAGCCAGCACGGTATTTCCCCCTTTCATGGGGAGGCCTATGTCCAGCAGTAGAGTTTTAATGCAGATATGATAATGATAATAGAAATGATAGTTTTTTTCCTTAAATCACTTTTGTTTCCAATCTAATACATATTGTTAAATATCATTTTAAGTTTGGTAACAAAAAATATTAGATTAAATGCAGCGACAGCCATAAGTAAGTTATAAAAAGTAGATGTAATCTTAGAAGAAACAAAACGCATTACCATACCCACTGACCATAGATAACCACGAAAGCTCAATTAACTTATCACGTCAAGTAGCGAAATTATTAAAAAAAAAAATAATTTCTCGGTGACGTATCCCTGATAACCGGTGACGGTGACAAGAGCATTGCATTAAACTCGGGAAAAAAAACAAAACAAACATGGCCGGCCAAGATGGCGGCGCGACAAAGGACGCCGACGGTAGCGCTTGGAATTCATAAATGATAAATTTAATATTATTTATGGCAGACGATGTATTCAGAGCTGCGTCTTCGAAATTAAGTAAGATTTCGGTGTGACAGTTTATTATTTTAATTTATTTTATGATGTTTCATATGAGTATGTCTTGATTTATTTTTGTAAGTCATGCTTTTTTGGTTTTTAACACCCATGCAGTAGTAGCTTTACATCGATATTGCCCGTATGTATGTATTGATCCTTACACGTGTAGTACTTTGGAACACTGGCTATAATAAATTGATAGGCTCTAGGGGTAATCCTATCTCTTAAGCGCCAAAGGTCATGGGTTCTGTTCGATCGATCGTTGCACCCAAGACAAAAATTTATATGATGATATTTGTGTTTGTTCTGTTTCACAGTGTCAAATATATGTATTTAAGTACATATTTGTGATTCTTCTGTTCTCTGATGTCCATCACCCAAGTGTTTTAAGCGACTTAGCTCGGACATAAGTCAATGGCTACATAACAAATTGTGTATTTCCAGAGATTGTGTAGAGCCCAACAATATTTATATCTTAACTTTATTTATATTTTTATTGTGATTAAATAATTTCAAAACTGGCTGTTAGCAATTTTTATATTTTGATCTAAAGCTTTGTAAGTATTTTTTTAATTTATAATCTGTATAAGACAGACCATAAACGAGTAAAATGACATAAAAAGTGACAAAGTGAAACCTCATAAAATGCATCTCAAACTTGTCCCAGGCTAGCATCAGCATGTATCACCGACCTGAATATCACCTGGTATTATCATCTCTAGTGAGATCTGAGGGCGCACCGCGGTATAAAATATGATGGTTAGTATAACCAACCGCCACGACACTTCGGGTCGATTTCATGGCCTCTGTTTATTTATTAAAAACGCACCGGTCCGGTGTACAGGTATTTTTAAATATCAAGAACCGACCGTTGCGACCATTTTAATTTTGATCTCTAGAAAGTTTTTGAGCCGTGAGGTAAGAGGTGTCGTAAGAGGTGACTGCGGTGCCAGAACCGACAGATGGCGGTATATCCATCGGTCCATCATCATCCATCGAAACGGTGTATCTTAAATGCAACTGGTTATGGGCAGAACATCATTCCTGACGAGAATGATTGCCCACACGCCTGCTCATCGCGGCAATTACGGGCAAAATTCCCGATTTATGGGATGATGACAATGAAAGTTTTCAAGCGTAGCAGAAACGAAAAGATTAAGGACTTTTCAAAAAACTGTTAACTTGACGGGCCCTATGGCGCAGATGGTGATGGTAGTGGTTATCCTGTCTTGTGCATCTAAGGGGTTCGATCCCCGTTCAGGAAAAAATTATATGATGATATGTTTGATCAGTGTCTGGGCGTTAAATTTGTATTAGTATGTATAATATTTATGATTGCTCTGTTGTCTCATATTCGTAATATTAGTGCTTAAAGTGTCAAGTCAATTTATGAGATGTGGGGATAATTTACTATTATTATTAACCTGAAGTGATTTTTGGAAAGTGTAAGAAACAAAAGCACCATTAAGCATGTACCACTTGATTACCACTAGAACGTTCTCCGCGTGTGCAAAACAACGGATTAACTACACAAATAATATCAAGAATCTTGATTAAAATCTTTAAGTATGAGCCATTGGGTTCAAAATGAAATGTTTAATTGTGATGTACTTAGTTTTTTTTTAATTAAAACAAGTTTATTTCTAGGTTCATCATTCACTTTTATTCGAATACGTTATCCCGCGACAGCGTAGCAGACAGAGATACTTTCGCATTTTTAATATCAATACAGATAAGTGCGTTAGATTGTTCTAAGCACTCGATTCTAAACGCTTCGTGTCTCAAACCCGTTCAAAGATAATGTCTATTAGATAAGGTTATCATTTCATTTTTTAACGTCAATGATTTTTTATCTGTGACTTCGGCGGTATGTTTTTGGCGG
Source organism: Heortia vitessoides (assembly GCA_020976665.1). NCBI lineage: Eukaryota > Metazoa > Arthropoda > Insecta > Lepidoptera > Crambidae > Heortia > Heortia vitessoides. The sequence continues at coordinate 8,067,214 of JACJUM010002842.1, forward strand.
GTGATATTAGTCACGAACAATGCAAAGACATCGCATGTTATCCATCCAATGGCGATGTCATGAGACATGTCATTTTTTTATTGTATTCTACTCGAATTAAGTCAAAGGCGTTGCAGTGCTACAATTTTTGCGCGTTAAAATCTATATATTAATGTAGTATTGTTTTTTTACAACAGCATTAAACTTGAGAAGAGTGCTGTCTGACGATGACAATTAGTTAAGTGTCAATTTATATGTCTGTAAAGAAATAATATTTCTTTAATTTTTGAACGACATTGAATGTATGTAAAGAAATAATATTTCTTTAATTTTTGAACGACATTGAATGACATTGACAACTGACAAGCGCTAAAGTCTGAGGTCAATGGTCAGTTGAGAGGTTATTATTGTATTAGATTATTGTGATTTAAGATAGATAAATAAGAATAATTGGTGGAAGAATAGACTTTAATTGTCGTTTCTTCGTTTTCAGGTAAAGTTATAATAATAGGGTAGTTAAATAAGTTATTTGTAAAATTATATAATAATATTTGTAAGAAATTAACGAAATAAATCTTCGTTTTCAGAAGCAACGCATAAGTTTATTTTAACCTAAAATAAAAGGATAATCGATATATGTCTAATGGTATGTGTTTTTCTTAATTAGTCCGCTCAAATATAGAATATGTTAAGTTTAAGTTTGTTCTTCACAATCAAGGCAACGGTATCGCAGGTCATACAGCCAAAGGCGACGTCTATCGATTATGGAGCCCACACGACTGCGGTAATCCCTCGCAACCGGTGTTAGGTGTCCATGTCTTTGTTTACTAGTCCAACTTATACGTCTACTTGGAACTACTCATTGGTTACTGTGCTCACACTTGATATTAAACTATACCTATGATTCGAATCTGATGACCCGTGAGGGTTGCTAGGGTCAGCTGTCATTTGGTGTTTAATTTTGTTAATTTTGTGCTTATGTCAAACCTAATGAATAAGTATGGTTAGTTGTTAGTCAAATGAAGACGGTTTCTCCGAACCTTTGTCGGTATGGACTTTATATCGCACCCTGCGGGAACCACTATAGGCTTCTCCATTTAGGCCGCGATATCACATATAGACAGACACAATTTTGCTTTTATAGATTTATAACTAAAGCAAACGCGGAATACTAGGAAATGAAATCTCTTTATGTCTATTACAATAAATATTTATGTTAGTTCTGGGTGGAGGTCGAACCTACGACCGTTGGCGCACAAGATAAGATCACTACCATCTGCGCCATCGGGGCCACCGCAGGTGGATATAAGTAGTTAACGGGAGGTAATATTGATTTTCAATAATCAATAAAAAGGGCATTGTGTCAACGCGGGAAGCCTTAGAAGTTATATTAGGGCAATTGACTCGACGGACAGTCAGAAAGGTGTCTAAACAGCTTTAGTACAACTCTAATGAGAGTTATTTTATCTTTACTAATATTATATAGGAAGTATTTGATTGTTTGTTTGTTTGAAACGATTTAAATCAATATCTACTCGACTAATTTAAATTATACAAATAAAAATATACATTTTCTTTAAATAATATAGGTTATGTCAGATTTCAAAAATTCAAACTATAATTATCTGAAATGGAATATAACGTGGCACGATTTATATTTTTGTACGTTTGTAACGAATAAACTCAAAAACTATTCGACTGATGTCCAAAATTATTCTAAGAATAAGTAGCTACGTTATCATTAAATTAGCTAACAAATATTTTTTATTTCTGTATTTTGATAGTGATGGGAACATCGCGGGTAAGCTCGCAGTGCTCTGCTAGACTGACTCATATGTCGTTTAGTTGGACAGCTAGGTTAATGGACTATCGGTTGACCGGCAAGGTAACATCTTTGAATAGACTAACAGGTCTGGTACCTGTGGTTGACCATTTGTGTATAAAAGCCTTTTACGACACCTGGTAGGCACAAAGGGTGGTACTATTCTACTCCGCCGGTGTCTCATTATCGACTGCTGCATTTTGAAATGTCCACTGGGGATGACATTTGGTTCACATGTTGGGCCCGATAGCGCAGATGGTAGTGATCCTATATTGATATATGTATTTGTGTTTGTTCTGTGTCTGGGTGTTAAAAATATGTATTTAAGTATTATATTTGTAATTCCTCTATTGGTTTGTGTCTGGGTTTTAAATATGTGTATTTAAGTATTATATTTTTAATTCCTCTGTTGTCTGGCGTCCGCAACACAAGTGCTTTAAGCGACTTATTGCAGAGTCAGGTCAATGTACGAAATGTTGTGGTAATGATTTTTATTAGTAAAAGATTTTTATGTAAATACTTTTTTAATTAAAAGTTTTTAAACTAATCGGTACATATTTATTTATGTTTTTAGACATACATAAAACTATGTACAAATGGCGAAATTAATAACAAAGTAGCATTATCTACCTGTTAACGGTTGGGCAAAGCATATATATTGTTTAAGATAACAAACTACAGTTTATATCCTAATAAAAAAATATATATTAAATTATGTTCAACGAGATTGGATTTGCAAGATTTTACAGTATGTCAATAAATTGGATTTATTACGCATTTCATTTTGTACTAATGCCTAGTAACATTTCTGAGATAACTATTCCACAATATAAATAATAATTCAGCTAGATCCGGCTTCCTGGTTCCTATAAAAATGTAAATAGACAATAAAAAAGCGAGAGTAAGAGAGAGAGAGATAGAAAAAAAATCAATTAATTATACCGTCTACAGATTAAAAAAGCAACTGGCCGTATAAAATTCTAAGGGATGCCAATAAAAAGGTAGAATACAATGAAAAAAATAAATTTCAAAAAAAGAACGCCCAGCTGCCATCGTTACGCGTCGCGCGGGAGCGGGATAGATTTATGGGCGGCACTGTACGCGGGAATGGGACGGGTGTAGGGATTAAAATGGAAGTTGGCGGAGGATTAATTTTATTCCCGTATTAAATGCGTATTGGAGTTTAAATCTAATAGGTCGCGAATCGTTAATTTTGTTTGTATGTTTTATGATGGCCTTTAACTGCGACGATGTTTGCGTTGAGAGTGTATGATTCACGATGCACCTACGTTATTATTGTGTATTTGAAGACGTGCTGGGCCACTACGACCTTAAGGTACGCTCTCACGTTTTCAGCAAACGCCTCTAATTGGTTAATTATCACGACCTATTACACACATATATATATATATATATATATAAATTTATTTTCTATTTTATAGAAACAGGTCGACAAACAAGCCCACAGTCCGCGTAATAGTAAGCGTCACTGCAGTATATAGACGCTCGAAATATCATAAAGATATCACTAGCGAAACATTGTAGCTGTAATGCAACAGGGCGGGGATGGGCAGCTGCGTTACGCTCTACGCTCTACGACTGCCACTACGCTTACCCAGCGCGGCAATTAAGGTCAAATCTTTTCTTCATCTATGTTTAGCAGTAGACGTTGTATGGCTACTGTGATTATGACTATGATGATATATTTTACACCCAGACGCGGAACAAATAAAAATATTTTTATATAAATAATTGTTCTGGGCGGGGATCGAACCCATGACCTCTGGTGCACAGGATATGATCACTAGCATCTGCGCTATCGGGCTCACCATTATACTATGTGTGTTTAAGTATACACAATACAAGTATCTACTAAAGATATTAAAATATGGTTTGATTACAGTGACAGCCAAAAAAATAACATGCTTTTGAATTAATTTTATGCTGACTTATTATAATACTAGCGACCTGCCTCGGCTTCGGATGCAATGCTGATACTAAATATCCTAGACAATCAACGCTATGCCTCTGCATTTTTAATTCTGTAATATCCTCGAAAATATTCATTTAAAATACATATTGTAAAGACTATATTTGCACAAAGTATTTAAGGTGATTAATTGGAACAGAATTAAAGCTGTATTGCTTAAAATCGTAATTAATCCTCGTAAAATGTTAATAAATATGCTTACTTTGGGTTATCCTTAAGACATAAACATTTACCGTCATGGATTTTTTTAGACCTTTTCAAGGTGTACAAATCTGTAGTACCTACATTGTTTTGATCTATCTCATCGGGTTCTGCCGGCGTTTGCAATGTAATTATAAAAAAATGCATTAGTTATACGTCATCACATCAGAAAACACTAAAATTACGAGTGTTTTAGCATTACTATGTATGAATTTTACATATAAACCTTCCTCTTGAATCATTCGCAATATATTCTATTAATGTTTCTACTTTACACTAATCTATTTCTTCCACAACATCCGTTAGAGAAAAATGTTAGAACATTTATTCTGTAACTTTCGACCTTATGAATATCACTTAATTATTTTATCATTAGTATACCTACTTGAACCGCCGTAAGGCACTGGCACAGTAGAATAGTACCTCAATTTGTACCAGGTGTTGTAAGGGACGACTGAGGTACCGGAACCGACAGATGGCGGTATGTCAATCCAAAACAGCTTAAATATACAGGGCGTGGATGGGGGGCAGCATCCCCGCCGCGAAAGCTACATTCCGCGATTGCGAATACGCTTGCCCAGCGCGTCAATTACGGGCAAAATTTTCCCTTTTTTGGGAAGGACTATGTCCAGCATTGACTTAAACCAGAATAAAAAAAAATCATGCAAAGCGTACGGTCTGTGTGATAGTCGCGCATCACCAAGGAAATCACTAGCGCGTCACCAAACTAGTGACTCGATGATACGTCACATTACCCAGAAATTTCATTGTCCAACCCTTCATACCGGTACCCAGTGCAGCAACAATGGAGCAGACATTTGTGTAACTTCAAGTAAATTTGAACTACAATTCGATTCGTAAAATAAGTCCTTATTCTTATTATATTAGAATACTATATGCTCTCGAGGGAATATATGACTTATGAACGCAAACAACTATTTTCCTAAATATCCCCCAGTATTTTCCGCAACCAAATCTCACCGTTTTCAAAAACACAATAAATGTCAAATAGTTCCATTTTTTTAATGCCACCTGAAGGCCGCACGTTAAAAATATTGCTGAGTTTTACTGGGAGCAACCCTTTTTGGGATTAAAGTCCTTTTTTGTAAATGACGAATGCGGTGGTTCGGTTAAAAATACTCTTAAAGAGTAGGTGTGTACTTTTTGTGACAGCTTAATCTATGTTTCTTGTTATATTATGAATTGAAGCATTTTTTATCTGTACCTTTGTCATTTACTCGACGTAATTTTCGAGCGTAACGTCACGTCATAGAATAATCTCTATATTGTCCATTACAAAAAACGACGGCAGTTTCTTCTAATATTAGGTGTATAGTATATTAAAATATATGTATTTTACCTGTATATGCCATATAAGAAATGAAACATACCTTTCTAAGTCATCGCAATTTTTAAACCTAATTGATCAAATTAAATTATATTAGTTATTCAACTTTTCTATTGATCTGTATGAAGGGAAAATAAATAGAAAGAAAGAGAGCTTTCTATTTTCGGTACATTACGACTGAAAGTGTATTAAATTAAATTCAATTTATTTATTAATAAACATTAGTATACAGTGGCGGCAAAGTATATATTGACTCTCACTAAGTTAAGCCATTAGCAGGCGTAACAATTTTGGGTTGAGGTAGAAATTCCATTTTTGAAAATTATAATCAATAAAATGTCACCAAATTTTATTTTATATAGACATATTACAGACGAGCATCTCGGATCTCTCTAACATGCAATTTGTTCCACAGTTTAATATAAGTTAAGAATTGTGACAGAAGTAGATAAAAGATACACACATCTTTGATTGATTAGTTGTATATATATGATATGTTTTGATTAACTCAAAATCTCATAGATCGACTTTAATAACTCTTTCACAAAGAAGAAACATAGGCTATATCATTTTTATATCTGAGATTCACTGATAATAAAGAATATAAAGTGGCAAGATTTGTAATTTTGCACTAGTAAGTAGTATACTTTAAAATAACTAGACTGATTTGACTATATTATCGACGACATACACAGTTAGCCCGCGTCATTTGCATGAATATGCGCAAGATGCAATGCCATATGTTCGTCATTATGGTCGGCCAGATCTACTCATTACATTTAAATGTAATCCGAAATGGAAGGTAATTATTCAATTGCTGCTTCCCGGACAAATATTAAGTTATCGACACGACATCACCGCACGAGTTGTTAGGCAAAAAATTCGGTCACTGATGAATTACATTGTTAAGAAACACGTCGTTGGGATTACTCGATGTATTCAGTCGAAAGGCAAAAACAAGGCCTACCGCATGCTCACTTTCTAATTTGTTTAGTTGAAAGAATTCGGCCAGATCAAATAGATGACATCACATGTGCAGAGATTTCTGCTCCTGAAACCGATCCAGACCAACATGATGTTGTAATCACGAATTTGATTTATAGACCGTGTGGCACTATCAACCGCCAATCACCGTGCATGGTCGACGGCAAGTGTTCCAAACGGTATCCACGAAAATTGACGGCAGAGACCATTACAGGCAACGATGGTTATCCATTGTATGGGCGTCGATGGCCCGATGATAATGTTACAACTATCACAACTAGAGTGAACGGAAACGATTTCGTAGTTGACAACAGTTGGATTGTTCGATATTCGCCACTTCATTCCAAAATATTCAAGGCACATTGTAATGTCGAGTATTGCAATTCGGTCAAGTCAATTTAATACATTTGCAAATATGTCACAAAAGGGAGCGACATGGCGGATTTTAGTATACAAACATCTACGATATTGGAATGAAATCACGCGCTATTAAGTGAACTGCAATGAAGCAATTTGGACAATCCTCGTGTTATTGATTTTGGCAACTGTACGTGCGAGATCCGAAATTGCGGTAGCAATTGTTTCTTCTGGAATAGCGGCCACATTATTAGACGGATGCCGTACTCAATCAGCGTTAAAATTGGCATTAAACCTTCAAACTACTAAACAACCGATATGCAACATTTCGAAACACTCCGCAATGGCTTAAGTTTTAGTAGCTCCAAAAATCATTACATAGGACGAATGCACAATGGCGCACAACCGCGCATTGAAAGCGCAAAGACTCTAGATGTTTTGGTGTTGCACTGAATTTGTTATCTGGCGATTTTCGACAAACACTACCAGTCATTCCAAGATCTACTGCTACCGATGAAATAAACGGTTGCTTCAAACATTAAATCTGTGGCGATATGTAAATAAACTTCAACTGTATGTAAATATGAAAGCTGCATTGTTAAACGATCTATCTGCTGATGACGTCTCGAAGCAATTGCTGACTATCGGTAATAGCAGTGTTCCTGTTGACGAATCGAGCGTATTCATTTAATTTCCTTCAAATTTTTGCAATCTCGTTTCATCAAAGGTCGAGCTTATCAAAAAAGTGTTCCTGGATAGCATTGCTAACCACAAAAATACTAAATGGTTAAGTGAGCGAGCAATTTTGGCAGCTAAAAATAAAGATGTAGATGACCTCAATTTTATCATTCAAAATCAAATCATAGGTATTCCATAGTCATTCAAATCTGACGACTGTGTACCAAACGGAGAAGAAGCTACTTATTATACAACTGCATTTCTAAACTCCCTGGATGTGCCTGGTTTACCTGGTTTAGGAAAATTTAAAGTTGAGGAAAATCTTATCCGTTTGGATTCCGATGATCCCAACGGATATTATTACCTTTGAGTTTAAACGAATTGAATTTCCATCATGACAATTCTTGCCTTCGCCATGGCGATCAACAAATCTCAGGGCCAACCCTTGACGTTTGTGGCCTTAATCTAGAAAATGCATTTTTTTTATAGCCAATTGCACGTGGCATGCTCACGTGTCGGCAAACCATCTGCACTTATTTATTCTTGCGCCTGACCAGTAAACAAAGAAAGTCTTTTACTACAAGGTGCTTAAATGAAAATCCCATTAATCCGAGTTCACCCCAATTTGCACAGCATAGTTTTCAATATTTGTGTTTGAAGAATGTACTTAATTATTTTTTTTTTTATTCTCATTCTGTATGTATTTATCATCATTTATCGTAATAAAATACTTTTATGTTTCTATCTATATTAATATTATTATGTATCATTGTATTACGTTCATCAAAGCCTAAATTAGTTCAGCTAAAAGTTAACACGACATTCAACTACGAAGTTCGCCGGGTCTGCTAGTAAGATATATTTTAGCATGTCACGGGAACGATAATTGGGCGAGTGAAACCGCGAGGCGTGTTAGTAGGTACTTAATAATACAATAAATCATTTCAAGTTGTAATTGATACAAAAAAAGCGTATTTCTGTTGAATTTCAATACTATAATTAGCTGCTTCATTAAAATAGAAATTAAAATTGTCTTAAGATGACCGTGATGCTTTCGATTGATTGATTGACGTGATTTTTTTTAAATAAACTATGAATTTCGCTAAGAACTAACTTAGAAACGTGTTTTTGTTATAATATCAATAGAAATGACAGCCGACCGTAAATTTATCATAATACAATATTGTGTAGAGAGTAAAAGTTATTTGTATAGTCATGATTTACTAAGAACAAAAACCATTTCTAAAGGACCTTTGTAATTTTTTTTTATTTTTTCAATCTTGTTTTTATTCTGTACGTAACACATCAAGCCAGCCTGTAGCGAGATTCTAAACGCACTCCATTCTAAGAATGCAAAGGGGTTTTAATCCGACCTCTTTGGAGAAAACCCCCTTTGAATTTCGAACGAAATTCATTTTTGAAAACGGGAGATTTGGCGCGTGCTGTTTTTGAAAAAGGAACACACACGGCTTTAACGGTGCGTATGGTAAGACATTTTAGTTTCAAGTACCTGTATTTGCTAGGTAGTCTTTATTTATACTAATATTATTAAGAGAAAATATTTGATTGTTGTTTGTAAAGCATTATTTGAAATTTTGTATGTTTATAACAAAAATACTCAGCAATTACTAAAATTATAATAACTCTTTCATTTATAAATTACATTATCAGCAAGTGACATAGGTGACACATTGTATTCTTTGTATTGTCACGGGAAATTACACATTAATATTATGGCCCTTAAGGTAATAGCTTAATAAACGAACATTTTAATACTTTCTAGTCGTAATCTGTCTTGCAACCACTACAGAGTTGCCTTTGCTTACCTGTTGCTATCACTGTATGACGCTTGATTTCCGTCGCCTTATTTCGAAATCTATCGCGAAACTTTATTTAGTTTTAAGCTTATCACAAGTTTAATTAGATCTATCATGTTTTACTGGAGGTGTGACAAATAGACAGACACGTTTTTATATATACATATACTCAATATCCATACTTATATTATACCTTAACTATTAGTATAGATATCGAATGTCTCATCCATACAATGACAACAAATGTGTCAAAAAAATGGACTGAATCGAGTTGATTCCGTTCGGAAACCGGTAACCCAATTATTCCATCAAAGCCGGGACAAACAGACAACTAAAAGTAAAATAAAAATATTAAAAAAAGCGCAAACCACACATCGCGGCAACATCAAAACGCGAACTTGGCACTAATTAAAGCAACTAACAAGCAACGACTTCCGATTCTACATTTTGGGGTAACATGGCAACACTGGCGACCCCAGGGGGTGGTGGGGAGGGGTTGTAAGCCGCTTATAGGGGAGGCAGGGCTGTTTTGATTATTTCGAAGGATGTCTTCTTGGTTCGTAAATTATGCAATGCTTTTGCGTTTCGTAGCTACCCACTCTGTTGTTGTGCCGGTACTTATGTGAAGCCATTGTAGATTGCGTCTATCTGCTTGTTTTATTTGATGAATTATCCATATAATAAATTGAGGAACATTCTGTTTGTAATGAGAGTTCAATGCGTGTACTGAAGCGTCTGAGACTTTCGTACAGTACGCGTGGCCTTGTCAATGTCACTAGATTTAAGACGTAAGAAGCGACTAAAGTAGCGGAACAGATAGCAGCAGCAGCGGACAGCAGAGGATGCCCTACAGTCGCTATGGTGATGATGTAGAAAAGTCACTCGTTCCCTAGGTTTGAGCTATCATGCAAAATGTTGTATAGCCGTGAATACTGCAATGTGCTATGTAATACTGATATTTTTTCTGATCTTAGGGTGTAAGCCCTGCGTTGATATATCAGTTAGACAGCTTCTCCTTTAATATATAAATATTTGTATCTATAAAACTATAGAAAATCTAATGTAAGTGTTAAATTTAAGTGCCTCCGAAACATGTGCATTCTATATTATATTTAAAAGAGAGCAATTAATGATGATGGATGGAATTTGATGAAATTCCACGGGAAATAATTCATCATTAATTACAGGAAAAGGATCATTAGGGGGCCTACATACAATATATGCTTTGAAGTATATAAATTTTAAACAGAACGTACTCATGTATAGCTCACCTTGTGGGAACCCAACGGCCTCCAGCCCATGATGCGTCAAACCAAAGGGACCTAGGCCTCCTAAGGGCCCAGGTCCCATCCCCATGTGGTGCGTCGAGTGGTGGGCGTATGGGTTCTGCGCTAAAGGTGAAGGTTGCTTGAGATAGTGAAAGTAGTGGTGAAGTGATGTGTTCGAGTGGTGGGCCTGGCGGTCTGAGGGGCCCGCGCTCGAGGCGCCAGTGGCCGCCGCTGGGTTAGTAATAAGAGCCATTTTGCAAAATATGTAGTCACCGCGTCAACCTCTTCCTTGTGTGAATCAACATTTTGGTGGGTTGCCGTTACTGGAGGGTGGTTGGCGTGGGATGCGAGAGCATTGAGGATTTAGCCTGAAACAATTAAGAAAGTTTGTTAAAATCACGTTCACGGGGTAATACTTATTTACTAAAAGCTATAAAATTTCCTCTGGAAGTGACCTATGATTTATTTAGTAGCTTATGTCCTTTCCTAGGGTTAAAGCTATCTACATGAGAAATTTCAACAAAATCGCTTCATAAGTTGAGCCGTGAAAGCGTTACAAACAGACAGATTTTCATTAATTATAATACTGGAAGTCCTCTCTGGCGTATGGAATTTATTTATCATTATGTTTTAGTTCGCTAGACCATTCTGTCACTGTCCATTACAGTAATCCGTCTGTAGTTACCATCGTGTTATAAAATACTTATAGAACTTAATTTAAAATTAACGTGAAATTGTAATTTCCTACGGCACTGTAAAGATCGCGACATCTATTTTACAGCAACACCCATAAAAGGCGTAAGGTCAAAACTTAGTCTGGTGTTAGGTCTGGGTGTTCGCATACGAAACATACTAAATTTATAAACGCTCATATATTAGTAAAGATATTTATTGCAAGCGCACCGCCAACCTCCTGACTAAGAACCGTATAAAAGTGAAAATAAAATGGAGTAATGTAACCTTTATTATTAATATTGAATTGAATACAATCATAACGTATAATCATCAGAAGTATGTCGATAAGTGCAAGTGAGCTCAACATCGTGATTATTCACGCTTGTACCTACTTCAATAATTGTATGTTCGATTGAACGCACGTCTGTCTCGATTATAAGCTACGTCGTTTATTATATTTTTTGCTTCAATCATAAACTATTTTACAATTAACCGGCAAATTTTATGCCCTATTGCAACACTAAGACCCCGAAAATACGTATTGTCAGCGTGGATCGATTAAAAAAAATATAAAGTCAAACACGTGGAACGCCTTCCAAATTTGAAATTTGAATGAAGGATACGTTAGAGTCGGCACAAACGTTTCCTCGCTTCGGGTTGCGAATTGTAAAGCTTTTTTTTCGAACGAAGGTGCGTGTAGGTACATGTTTACCGACATTTTGTCACGTTCTATTTTTGATGGTTGTTACCTGAGATGCGTTTGCCAAATTGAGGGGGCAGTGGTGTTTTGTGAGAGAAAAAAAAATGATGAGCGATATCAATGTGATTTCATCTTAGATTGATAAAAGTCTTTATTCCTTCGTGTACATGATAGGTAACGTATACGAAATATGTTTTGCTAGAAGCTCAAAGAAGAATCAAAATGAACCAACACGTGGTCAATTGGCAGTAGATCCATCTTGGTCCCATGAAGAATAATAAGCGCTATCGGACCTACTAGATATTTTAATACAAAATGATTTTTTTGTGTAGTAAAAATGTTGGTGGAATAATGTTGACTTCAATTTCGAGATTTGAAGTTCTTAGTATTAAATGTTAATTAATATGTTAAAGTAAAAAATGTCTCCTTGCAACAAAAAATCCCAATGGTGGCCTAAAAACAACCTTTGTGTTAGCCAGCCACATATACGAAAGGACAAAACGAGTAAAAGTCTGTGCATATCCTCACGAAAGAAATGATACAAAAAAATTGTCATTATCAGCAGCTTTCAATGTTCGGTTTCAAAGAAATCTGCGGTTACAACATCATGTACTTGTCAGCACACCTTTGCTTAGTCAACAAAAGATTTAAGATAAATACCATAGATAACATCTATCCTAGATATTTGCCAGGCAAAACGTGACCGTATACCCTTTGTGGTACGGCGTGCAATGTCCACAATGTAAAAGATTTCTGCATGATTGAAATCCAGCGAATTGTGGGCGAAAAATTTTGAAAGGCGTTGAATTGTATAACAAAGGACTCTTACTTTTTCTTTTTAAAGCGGCGAGATTGTAGTGTTTTCGCGTCAGTACACTTTCTAAACGTATATGCGTTTTCAATTAAGTGTAAAAAGGATTTTTACTAGCTGGAGCCGGTGTAAAGAACGCCGCGTCTATTGTGATATTGCAAGAAGGACTTTTAAAAATGAAATAATTAAACGAATATAACTAGCATTAAAGTTTGTATGGATATTTGTTAGTCTTTCAAAGATTGTGTGCTAAACCTGCATGACATTTTGCACAAAGACAGATTGAAATCTACATAACTAGGCCACTTTAGGATGAAATTGGTTAGTCTTTACACGATGTATGCCAAAACAAAGGTCTTTCGAACGATATTAGTGACTTTTTATCCCGAAAAAGAAATCGATATAAGCTAATAATGATCCAGAGATCCCGAGACATGTAGCGAACTTCCCGCTGACTCTTGTCGTTAAAACAGTAGAATCTGTTTATTATGACCCCGTCTATATTGACCAACCGCTTAGTATAGAGTCACAGTAAGTACGAAGTGTGGTTTTCATCATCATATATACAGCAAAATATCCGTTTCTTTGAGAAACAATTAAGCGCTGTCTTTAAAACGTTTACAAGAAATGTGTCTATTAGTCAAAGTCAGATGATTAAGCTGAAGAGAAAATATGGCTGTTTAGCATCCAGTATCAATCCTCGGTTGATATGATAAATTAATAAATAAACAAAGATTTTATCCAGATAATTTCAAATATTACACACAACTGTAATATTGAAAGAGATTTGAATGAACCGTTTACAATTTTGAATCTTGTGAAATTTATTTGAGCTTACTTAATAGCCATACAACTTGATGACACAATTAAAAAATATCTCCCCCATAAAAGGTGTCAATAACTCGCAAAATCTATTTGTCTGGCAGTAAACGCCATAAATAATATCGGAGAGCAAACAGCCTCCATATTGTGCTAAACAAAACAAACATTGCGCCCTTTCCTCCATGTTTGATGTTTGCGCAGTTGGCAGCGGTGGCTGTCATTGTGACAAATTGGCGGGACGTGAGTCGGGATAGTTCGAATTTGGGTTCGTTCTAAATTTGAAATCTTTTTAATGAGCGACAATTAAGTCTAGGCTTTGGACTTTGATTGATTCTCAAAGTTGCTCAATGCTTAAGTGTTTTAACAGGCCCGGCGTTCCGAAAAAAAAAGTCATAGACATCTTGTGTCCTTCAACTATGAAAGCTGACTAGCTTACAAAGCCGATTTTTTTTGCGAGAGACAAACAAACGGGCTGCATTAGACCGTAGGCTCGAGACAAAGATGTCACTCTTAAGATGTGACAAAACTTTACGTAATGATTTTACTGTATATCTCACCCTTCAATAATTTAGATTTTTTTATTGAATTTCTGAACAAAATATGATATTTCTTGATATTTTTGGACTGTATTTTATCTACTAGTTATCTACAGGACAGAAAAAATCTGTAAACATCTTCTGTCTTCTTACCTAAACATGCTATAGAAAACGGAAGCAACAGACAGTCTTATAATTAAAAACACATTTACGAGGACTATATTAGCAGACCATGATCACAAAAAAAAGAATCCTCCATTCATGCACAGAAAAGTGCCGATGGTACCACACACCCGTTGCGGTGACGACAAATGGATACTCGGAAATTTTGAAAAAAAAAACACAACGTCCCATAGAAATAGTTAATACTGTGTTACGATGCGGAAAATCCGTCACAATGGCAGGGACCCGGGCAATTATCACGCCAAAATTAATGTCTTTGTTGCGATCGCGACCGACAATAAGGGTTATGTGGTTTTTTTTCTCATGTGGTCCGTCGAAACGGGGGAATTCGTGTATGTTAGTGTGATTGCTTTTGGTCTGTATTATATTGAGAAATTATTATGTTTAATATTTGAAATATAATGTTTAAAATAATCGTTTGCAGAATTGAAGCAATCTAGCGTCGTGTCAGCAACAAAGAGAAAACAAAATTTACATTTGATTATTAGAAATCATAATTGAATGTACCTACCTGAAATTTAATTTGTAATTTTTCTAAAGAGGAACAAAGAAAGATACATCTGTAGATAAACCTGTAATAAAGTACGCATGTTTTCGTACTGACGCAAATGAGGTATTTATTAATGTTTGTCATTGAATTTTTAAAAAATAATATTTGTTGTTATAAATCATAGTCAGACATAGGCATTTTAAGTTAAAAACTAAAACAAAAATACCTTTATATTAGATAGATTTTTCATCTATGACAATATCTGGTAGGAATCTATGACTCACACGAATTCCGGATGTAGCATATCTTTAAAAAGATGAATTAAATACCATCCCGATCTACCTAATGTTACAGTTACACAATAGAAACATATCAAAAGGAAGATTCAAATATTTATTTTTCTGGAAAAAATAACAATAATTTGTTATTGGACACGCATGTTTAGGGCAAAGGGCCCAACACCCGCTATTGTGCCTTGACAGTTCACCAAATACGATCGGCGTTCTTTTTTCAAAATGTGCGCCCGAAATTGGAACGTCTCTATTTCGAATTCTAATGTTCCCGTATTGTTTGACAGTGGCATTGTCATTAAGCCTCGATGTGACGTGGGTTGGAAATTTGAAATAGAGAACGAACTAATTTAACGTTTTAGATTTTCTGTGGACGCAATAACTGAAAATAGTTGATATCGAATAGAAAAAAAACGATTCTCTTTGGCATTATTTTACTAACGATTAGCCCGTCGACATCATTATGCGGAATATTTTTTTATATTTGTAGTTTTGTTATAATTTGTAGTCCATAAATTTTTTCCTTGGCACAATTATTGTACCTACTGTATTTTAATGGATATTTGTCTAAATTGTAGGTCTGATACATGTTTAAATATAAAGCTTTACCTGCCTATAACCAACGGCCGAAAGGTAAGATGGGGCGTAGTTAAAAATGATTTAATATCATTCAATTATTACGAAATTACTTATTCATAGTACATTAAAATATAATAATACGCGAATTCCCACAAGAC
Source organism: Heortia vitessoides (assembly GCA_020976665.1). Classification (NCBI taxonomy): domain Eukaryota; kingdom Metazoa; phylum Arthropoda; class Insecta; order Lepidoptera; family Crambidae; genus Heortia; species Heortia vitessoides. Next base: position 8,082,902 of record JACJUM010002842.1, read on the forward strand.
GCGCAAACAATTTGCCGCCCAAACCCCGCCACTCGGCAAAATGGCCGACTCTCGCGGGACGTAACTTGATCGCTTGTTACTCTCTGATTTTAGGGGTCTGTTTGTTTGTAATTATGCACTAATATTACATATAAATTTTTACTTGAGGTAAACCTCATATCTATTTCTACCGCCAAATAGCAGCATCGCATTGTTGTATTCTGGTTGATAGCGCAAGAGGCAGTATAATTACTGGTTAATGTGATATTATTTCAAGTGTGGTGTGCGACATCTTCGACATCTTCAAGTCATAAGTTTGGCAACGAGCTAGATATCCTTGTGATGGATGGTACAAGCGTGTTTAGGATGCGGTGATGTATATCATGCAGTCCGTATGCTTGTTTGTCGATTTAGGCAAATAAAAATGCCTCCAGAGTATTCGTTGAGCCATACCATGCCCAGCCCTGTCGGTTCCGGCTCTTCAGGCACCTAGTACAGGAAGAGGTACTATTCTAGTCAGCCGGCACCACTAAAGACCATTTGTCAATATAATTGTATAAGCAAAGCAAAATATCGAAGCGTTTATCACAATTTTCTGCAAATTAGGCCTCGTACAAGCATTACTAAATGCGGATCCCTCTAGTTCCATCCAGTATTTGCCAACACGCGACCCATGAGTCCCCAGGGACCCGCCCCCTGTCGCACGGGAAATAGCTTTTTTGCGGGCGGCGAACATCGAATCTTCCCGTTGTTAAGGGGAGAATCCATTTGGCCCATTACTTATTCTTCGTTGATTTTAATAGGCGTGGGTTAATATTTTATTTGCCTGTTGCGGTAATCTATACTAATAAATAGAATTGTAATGTATGTTAGTACCTATTGTCATAAGAAGATATATATATCAGCCGTTGAAAGTACTCTGCAGAACATAAACCTCCTAAAAACGGGCGAATATTGCCGAGTTGTAGTGGCTTTCGCAGAATACTGCTGCCCATCCACGCCCTGTTGCTTTTGTTGTTTGCTGTTTCGGATAGATATACCGCCATCTGGCGGGTTCTATTCAAATTCTTTCAAAAGACATGTTCAGGTAAGTTTTTTTGCCCGATTAATAATGCAAATCGTGGACCCTAATCCGAACATATACGTCAATTTCGACTACATCTACATAAAACATTTGATTTGTTGCAGTCGTCACGTATGGGTGCAATATATCGGCTAATCAATTAAAAATGGGCACCTCTAAGAAAAATATCAAATCAATACGAATCTAATAATAACGAAATTAGCAAAAGAAAGATTAGAATCGCCATTGCGAGGTTTCGCATTCAGCCCGCCAATTTATTTCACATTTCAATAGCGAACAATGGACGCGTGCCATACATTGTGCCTCAAAATTAATGTTGCAAATTGATAGTTCCCATTCTGATTGTTGTGATACTGTGGATTTTAGATTGGTTATTTGAGATATTAGACGGACAAATTTTGATTGAACAAAAATATTGTGTTTGGTTGTTTTTGAATTTCGAAGTAATTGCAGAGTGGGACAGAATGATAGGAAAAGGAACAGAAGCGAGTAAGAGTAGAGTAAGATGAAATGTGTGTCGATTTTGAATTTCGAAGTAATTGCAGAGTGGGACAGAATGATAGGAAAAGGAACAGAAGCGAGTAAGAGTAGAGTAAGATGAAATGTGTGTAGATTTTGAATTTCGAAGTAATTGCTAAGTGAGACTGAATGATTGGCAAAGGAGAATTGGTTTAAAAATACGTAGTGTAAGTTGCAATATCTGTAGATTTTGAATTTCGAAGTAATTGCTGGGTCGGGCTGAATGATTAGATAATGTAAAGAAGAGAAAAAGAGTTATATAAGATATAGATATATATAAAGGCGTGTTACGAATGGCCAGATTCCATTCCGATTACCATATGATATTGTTACATTGGGTTAGTTATTTGGTAGAACTAAGAGGTATTTTTAATAGGTACCTACATTCAAAATTTTTAAAGACATAGTAGCCCTTAAAATATTTTTTAATAATGTAAAAGTTAACTTATGCTAAAGCATCTTCAGCCACTTAGCATCTAGTTCGTTTGCGTAAAAATACTTAGATGTTACCAGAAAGATTTGTTTCTTTTTTTACATTTCGCTGTGAAGATTTACTATTTATTTCGATTTTTTTATATTATTTATCCGAAGTCATTTTGAATTTTTAGGACACTGAATAGTAATTAAATATGTCGTCTGGTTAAATAATCAAGTTAAACTAATTGATCAATTTAATAAATGTCGGTATGCTTCGACGGGCCCGATAGCGCAAGTGGTAGTGGTCCTGTCTTGTGCGATAAGGTCGTGGGTTCGATAACCAGGACGGGTATGTATATGATGATATTTATGTTTGTTCTTTGTCTAGGTATTAAATATATGTATTTCTAGTATCTAGTATTGTGATTCCTCTGTTGTCTGCTGCTACATTAAATTATCCATTGATATAGGTACCTATGTATCCATAAGGAATATCAAGAAAGTGTTTTATTTAATACAAGCTGCTAAGATAATGGTGATTCAGTTATCTCATATCTCTTACTTGGACATTGTTTATGTTAATTCAAAACAATTAAAACAGTCCATTATGATGCCGCTTAACGTTGTTATCCGGAACCGAATCAAAATGAAGCAAACGGATAAAATAAACCCCAATCAACAGACAGGCCGGGCGAAATCTCTGCAATTAAAAACGTCATGAATTTTATCATATTTTATTTGGCCTCCTCAATAAATTACAGTAACATAAAAACAGCGCTGAAATATAGCCGGCCATGTTGAGTCAACAACCGTTATTACAACCCGTCAAGCGAAATGAGCACCAACACAATTCGGTCGGGTAAACATGCTGCCGTTTAAAGAAAATCGATAGCTGAAGAGTGAGCGAGATGCCGGATTAAGTTTGTACAAGAAAGAAAAGGATGGCCGGATTGTGAGGGGGGGGAGGCAGCAAGGCGTGGCTTATACCCCCGCCTATAATAAAGACGGGAAGAGTCGTCCCTACAATCCGGCGGACGTGCGAGCTAGATAGGTATAGGTTCGCTACCTGCGCTTTCGTGTTTTCGTGTCGGAATTTCTACAAGGTTTGAACATGTAAATAATGCAGGAGGTTTCGCTCCGACACAATAAGTAGGTGGGTAAGGCTTTGGAGTAAATCATTTATTAACTATTTCAGAATTGGTTTATAATGAACGGTAATGTTGTTTGCTTATGTCTGCCGATGCAAGATTACGTGATTGTTTGTGTTCGTGGCTCGCTTTTGTGGGGCACGGGCATATCAGGGTTCATATGTAGGTACTAGGCATGCATAATAATAAAATAGACGACCCTAACTCATTCGGTTTATTTTACGATAATCTTGTAAGTAGCCTATCTGTGTGGTTATAAGAGCTTTAGATAGGTAACTTAAAGGTATTATTAGTCAATAGGAAGTTATAAATATATATTTATCAACCTCTAAGCGATTTTAAAATTAAAAGACAGAATACGTATGTTTTACTTTATAACAATAAAAATGAGAATAAAATAATATTATTTATTAGAAATAGATCCTTAATTCATGAGCTATTGAGTGGTGTAGGTAATTAAATTTCTGATAGGTACCTATACCTAGCTAAATGATAATTGAATAGATGCAATACCCAAGTATTTAACCCAATTGAAATTGGCTTCCACTATGAAATAAAAGTAAAGAAATTAATTATGTCAACGAAGTTTTAAAAGCCTAGTTAATGTTTTGTACGCAAATCAATAAATCGGAGGCCTGAAAGTGCTCATTCATAAAGCGTATGTAGCATTAGTAGGGAATAAGGTCGAAATTTCACCTTTTGTTTTTGAATTTCGAACTTTATTTACAATTGCTACGTACGCTGTATCCAAATAACATAATAACCAATATCAAATCATGATAAACGAAAAAAGAGTCAGCTCAGCTGTCAAAAAGCTGGCTGCACTTATTAATGTTCTACATACGTGACTTATTTAAAAAAAGCAAACACAATAGTTAATTTATCGTGCAAAGATTCGCGCTCCAATGAATACTGTACGTGATAGCAACAAATAAACGCGCCGGATTGTGCGGCGATATAAAAGAACCTATTTTTAAATTCTGTGCGCGCGGCGTGTGGGCGCTCGGCGGGAAATATGGCGTAACGCAACTCCTCGCATAACCTAAAACGGTTTAGCGGGAAAGGTGAATTTACGTGTCGATATTCCGTGTGCTCCGATATTTGTAGTTCGTTGAAAATATATTTGTTTTTAGTGTATAATTCCAGTGTTTATTATACCAAAATGGTAAGGAAGCGCAATGTTCTTTTTCGTTTTTTGTCAAGTAAAATGATCTCGTATGGTAAACTTTTTGTATTTATCACGCATATAGCATTGGTAAAGACAGTTGACTATGTCGAAACTAAACTGAAAATATGTTTATTTAAATAAACCATCGAACATTCTTTCTAAATATTCTATTGAAAAACTATACCTACATATTGTAAATACGAATGTGTAGTTTGTTTATTGTGTAGTCTGTCTGTTTCTTCTAATCCCTTAATAGTTTGACTGGTGGATAAACTTTGATGAAATTTTGTATGCGCATAGCTTAAACCGTAGAAAAGAACATAGACTTTTGATTCCGGAAGGATACCCGGGAATTTATATTCCCGAAAGTTTGAATAGATATTTGTTCTAAAATTTGTTACGAATATAATATAGGTAGGTAACTATATTCGAACTCGATTAGTAAGAAGCTAAGTTAGTTCGGGACGACTTGCTAATAACTTTGAGAAGTAATTAGGTACCTACCTACGTGAGTTCATCTACCTACATACGTCTTATGTTTCAGATATTGTCAGTAAACTATAAATTAAATTCAAAGAATACTTGTAATGTAAGTCACATTGACCTGGCTCCGAGATAGGTCGCTTAACAGAAGAATCACAAATATGATATAGAAAAACACATGAACACCCAGACGCAGAACAAACATATGAATGTTTGAATGATTTTGGTTTGTTTTGTTATGATTACACTGAATTTACTAGACCGATTCTGGAAATTAGACCATTAGAGAGCTGCATTATCTCCGATTAACGAAGCTCTTACTATACCTAAATATTGTCAAAAACATAAATTAGAACAATGCAAATATTTTTCTTATATTTCTACCAGTGTAACGGATAAACTCAAAAACTACAAAATCGATTTTAAATATTCTTTAATCAATCGAACGTTACATTATCTGCTACATAACGTTCGTTACATAAGCTATATTTTATCTCAGTATTCCAACGGGAATGGGATCTAAGTGGGATTCAAGTAAGTAATATAGAATCTATATTTTTTTGAATTTAATGATCAATATGTACTATCAATTAAAAGGTGAGTATAAGATGTGTTATGTCAACTCATATCATAAGCCGTAAGTTGTCAGACGACATACATAAACATTTTTGTTTGACGGTCTTTGTTAAGTAACATTGAACCGCGGTAAACAATTGTGGAGGTCAATGCCCTCTGATATATATTATTAAACTCGATATGTACTTAGCTGTACTAGCTTTAGCGTGGTCATATATGTGAGAGAAAACCACCCGTGTGGTATTCCCATTGGGGGAAGACCACACGGGTATACCCAGATAGACATATAAACATGGGTGTCGTCCACAAATATAAAACATTATGACGGACCTGATGGCGCTGATGTTAATGATCCTATATTGTGCGGTCGTGGGTTCGATCTCCACCCAGTACAAATATTTATATTTTGATATTTGTGTTTTTACTGTGTCTGGGTGTTTAATATATACATTTAAGAAGTAAATTTGTGATTACTCTGTTGTCTTATGTCTTGAACACAAGTGCTTTGAGCGACTTATCACGGAATCAGGACAATATACGAGATGTGGTATGCATTTGTTTAAAAATTTGATAATTTATCTTTCGAATTCATATATACAATTCGAACACACCATTCGAATAAATATATACAATTCAGCAGGCAATAACACAATGTACAACCCCCTAAACAAAACTATTTCTAAAACCATAAACAACATTTTTTTTTCACTACACCAAAGAGGCAGATGTGCCCATATAATGTGGTCGTGCAGCCCCAGAGTAATTGTTGGTACGCCCCAACTCTCAATGACGCCCCTCTGGAAAACACGGGCGTTAATAATAGTCATTGTGTGAATAGAGTAGCTGACACGCCAATGTTGCAGTGTTCGATAAATGGCGTCAATTCTAATTCATTAACGAAATTGTGCCGATTTATTATTAGTAATTGAATTATTTATTATTATTATAACTTATAATATAGACTAGTTCGCAACTACAAATTTCGAATGGCTGATAAATGTACCTTCAAAATAATAAAAGAATTTTTGAAATTGGATTGTATACAAATCTTTCTTTCGTTGCTCCATTTTCGGTAGTCTATGTTACTCGATGAAGATGCAGCTTATCAATGGCGTAAGAGTAGTTTTGGATTTAAATATAATCTTTCCTAATATGAGTTTCCGTGAAGAAATTTTATTGTTTGTTTGTTTAACGGTTGGTAGGAGCTTAACTGAATAACTGATCCCTAAGAAGTTTTGTTAGAGCTCCCGCAGGACGCGAGTGAAGTCCACGACTTGATTCCATTCCAAGGTACATTAATCTAATTCATCATCACCATCATACCAGCCATGTATTTAAACTGCACTGTTCCGGGTGGATATACCGCCATCTACCAGTTCAGGTACATTAGTCGCTTCTTACGACACCTGGTGCAGTAGGTGGTACTATTTTACTCTGGCAGTACCTTACGGCATCTAATTTAATCTAGCACAATTCTGTAACTTTGTTTTATTATTAGACCAGGGCGACAAACAAGCATACAGTCCGCGTACGTGCAAGCGACACCGCAGCATATAGATGCTCGTATTATCAAGGATATCACGAGGACAGTAACCAGTAAACCAGCAATGCAAACTGCTGCTTGGTGGTAGAAACACGTGAGGGTGAGGTACTAATGCAGATGAAATTGTATGAGGTCATACCTTATACAAAAAAGTCAACAAACGGTATAGGTATTTAGATTTTCTTCTCATCAGTTTCAAGCTCGTTAAAATATGCATTCACGGCAAGGCCGTTTCTGATAGCCTATGAAAGTTGCCGCGATTATCGTCGGCGATCACATATAGTCGCTACTTATTAAATTCTATAAGCCACAAGCGGAAAGATTTTTAACTATGTCTATGTCATAATTAAATTCAAAATAATCTTTATTTAAAGACCTAATACAGGCACTATTAAATTGAAAGCGCAGATGGTAGTAATGAATGAAATATAGTCTTAAGGTTGAGGCATCGTACCCAGGACAAACGATTAAATGTTGATATTTTTGTTTGTTCTGTGTCTAGGTGGTTAATATGTATTTAATTGTTATATTTGTAATTCCTCAGTTGTCTGATATCCGTTACACAAGTGATTTGAGCGACTTAACTCGGAGTCAGATATACCTATATATTCACAAAATATCTCAATATATTAGATGTTGTATGAATATTATTATTATTATACAATATTTATAATACTACTCTATACACTTAAACATAATTCTACAATTCGAAAGATCTTGCTGACCTAGATGGGGATATGGTTGGATCAATTAGATCATCTAGTTGCCTAGTTTAAACTAGTCTGCCGGCACCCGACGGGTTTTAACTTTAACTTTGCATCAGGTTTGTGATCCGCTAGAAAACCAATGAACAACAACACAAAAAGAACTAATGGTGATAAAGGTGCCATAAATATATATATTGATTACAGGCCTCGGAGGTAACAAGCCAAAGTCTTCAAACTGGCAGAAATTTAAGTTTTCAATAATCCACACAAGACGACGTTCATCTACATCGTCTGCTTCCCCTGGATCACATTTATTTGTCCCAGGTATGTACCTACACGTAACTAAATTAAAATACCGATATCTATGCCCATTAATGAATACCTGCATAATGTAAACGAATGGCTACCAACACCCGTTCACAATTCCCGTGGTTCCCATAGAGTCAGTGGCAAGTCACGCATCCGCTAATTACCTGTTTAAATGTACGTTAGTTGGTTTTGAAAGCCAATTCATTCACAGTAGCCGGTTGCGCTTGTTTCAGCTTGTTCCACTGCGCGGCCATTTTGTGTTTAAGTGTTGTGTTCGAAAATCGAATCATTCGGAATTCTACATATCATAATGGGATTTTTGTTTTAATAGACTGAAAGTATTTGTTTTTAAGTACTTTTGCTTGTTACTTATCTATTGTTCTTTTATTATTTTCTAATATAAGATATTCTTCCTCAGAATATTGTTTGATTATTTAATAATAAACACATTTTAAGGAACTTATATAGGATGAATCCTGTTTGAGATCAACTTGTGTCTAATATGGGCACATAATATTAATAGTAGGTACCTACTGTGTTATGACGCCAAAACTTCTTAATGGGATTACGCAGCTAAATTTGTATCGAATTACATGTATAAGTTATGGGTATCATCCATTTTATTACCAGAATGAAAATTTATTTATGTGGTACTTGTACCTATTATTTTTAAAAGAGTTATGGCGCCACAGTCGAAATGTTGCCAGCAACCAAAAAATCATTGATTAAACAATTTGTTTACGTTTTTTTATCTGTGGCCGCACAATAGTATAATCTGTAAGCCTGCGCTCACGCACGTTAATTGGACGATTTCGCTGAGTCAGCCTGTTGCTTTGTGCTACTGAGTTACGCTGTATACAGGATGTATTATCAAATATAATAATAGTAATAATAAATATAGGATGTTTAGTGATGTAAAATATATCTAATATCCATATATGTAATTAGGTAGAGTTATTAATAACTGTAGCAAATAAAAGTATTATTTTTCAGTTTGTTAAATCAGTTATTTGAACAGGTAATTGTTTTGATATATAAGTCTAAGACAAATCAAACAGTATAAATTGAATATAATAATATTTAAATGAGAAAAATAAACAAGACCAATTTTGAAATTTATTTCATTAATGGGAAGCTTTATATTTAGTTCATTCAGCGAGTTCATTAGTTTCCCTCTCTTTATCTCTATTTTCTAACGGGAACTACTCGGGTGAAAATAGAGAAATGCTGCTAGTAGGTAATATATACTTACCTATAGATATATTAAAAATAAGTACATTGGTATACTATCATCCTGTATAATTAACGTTGGAATGTTTGCGTAATTATGTCAGTACTGTACCTATTTGTTATTTCTGCATGAAGTCATGGAACACAATATTATATGGTAATGAAGCGATATGGTCTCAGAGGTTTCCTACTTATATTCTAGCGCCCCGCGGTTTCACATATGCTGTTCCAGTTCTCGTAAGAATAATAAATTATAAAAGTAGCCTTAATCATTGTTAGATCAGCTATCTGTTAGTGATAGTCCCGTTGAAATCGGTCGAGCCGTTTGAGAGATTAGCCGGAACAAACAGAAATATTTTAAAAATTGATCTTTAATGAATGGAATTCAAGTCTTAGTAGTCTCCAAAAAAGGGAACTTCCATATACATTAAGTGCCATAAAAGCTTTTAATTTGGGATTACAAACAGACTCTTCAATTTTATTTAGGTATATATATAATTTTGAAATGCAAGTTAAGCCCCGTATATAAGTTAAGGTCCCGCCTGTATTGGATTGTCGCACGGGCATATATATGTTTAGGGTGATTTAGTTTCAGAAATAATCAATATGTACTTTCGCCGGATCAAAACAAAAGTAAATACACCGTATACGCAATAAATTAATGAACAGAGGCGTTACAATAAAATACATAAAATAAATACATATATTTAACACCCAGGCACAGAAGAAATACTAATTTTCATCATAAAATGTTTGTGCAGGGGATCGAACCCACGACCTGTTAGTCGAACCGCGCAAGCAAATGCGCCATTATGCTAGTACTAAAAATGGTACATACATTTAACAACTTCTACGTACACAAATACTACTACTTAGTAGATCCAATATTTTTATCTAACGCATTAAAGTTCCTTTCTTATTAAGCAGTATCTTGTGTATTTAGGCTTAAGAAAGAATGAAAACCAAAAACGAAGTCGCGGGCTAAAACTAGAATATATATGTATATATAGAACTACTAGCAATGCCCCCAACTTCGTCTGAGTGACGTGGGGTGGGGGTATAGTAAATGAGATTTTTAAATCGGACCAGCGGTTCCTGAGATTAGCGTGTTTAAACATACAAACAAACTATTCAGCTTTATAATATTAATATAGATTTATTGTTGGTCTAGTAACATAAACGTTTCACAAACATTCGTATACCTACGCCCTACACAATTGCCAGTCAAACTTTAAATTAACAGCGAACACAAGAAATAATGTAAGCAATCAATTATTATTTATCAAATGATATAAGTAGGTGCAAAGATAATTCTTCGATTTTAAAATCAACTTATTTTTAGATTATAATGCACTTTAAATGACATTCCATTCAAAAAAAACCAAAATAATCACCATGATCATTATCATAGCAGCCGAATAAACGTCCGCTGCTGGACTTACTCGCTTACTCGCTCGGCAAGCCATATACCCACCCTATTGCATTTGAGCTACTCCGCTTTGAATGGATATACCGCCATCTGTCGGTTCTGGTACCACAGTCGCCTCTTACGACACCCGGTGCCGTGGGAGGTGATGTTCTACTCTGCCGTTACTATAGTATCTTAGATGATTATTTTAACATCTCAAGAGACATCTAGTCACTCTAATCTTATTAGAATGATAATAGAACTGTTCTTTATAAAGTAAATAAAACTACATATCTCCATAAAGAACTTTAGATATACCGCGAAAAAGTCAAAGTCGCTCTCTCACAACTCATTGTGCAAAACATCGTCCCAATGCCTTAGAAGAAAATAAAATCCCACGGGAACATATCGGGATAAAAAGCAGCATATGTCGATAATCCCTAAGATGAGAAGGATACAAACATGTATCCTTCTCATTAATATATATATATAAAAAATTATTAGGGAAAAGAGACTCGCGTAAAATGGCTGGCTTCAAAGTCTTCAAAGTCTTAAAATAGTGGATAATTCAAATAAAATAAGACAATTAAATAGTAGCAGGCTTATGTAACTAAAGATAAATCGTAGATATAAGTACATTATCAAGACTGAAAATGTAAAATCACAACCGAAAATTACTCGCAAACGGTGTCGTAATTCGATTTAATCGATTATTTTCTAGGGCTGTCATATGAACGCTGGGGTACCTACCTGACTTTTAAATTTTGTTTATTTATACTAATTTTATAAAGTTGAAGACTGTTTGTTTGAACTCACTAATCTCATGAACCTTTAGTCCGATTTGAAAAAAGAGCAAATATTTATATGAAAAAATTTTGTATTTGTTCTGTGTCTGGGTGTTATTTATATATCTCTTGATATCTGTAACAGATGTGCTTTAAGCTACTTGTCTCAGAGTCAGGTCAACGCTTAAAGCACTTGTGTCACGGACGTCAGACAACAGAGTAATCACATATATACTATTTAAATACATTTATTTAATAACTAGACACAGAACAAACACGAATGATATCCGTGTTTGTTCTCTGTGGCCTAAAATATATGTCCTGGGTGGGCATCGAACCCACGACCCCTCGCGCACATAGGACCACTACCATATGCGCCAACGGGCCCGTCAAAATGTATATTCCAGAAACAATGTAATTTCGAGCGATAATAAACTAGTCAGCCCTACAAAAAACCCATCCATCTTCCACGCATTATCAGATAATGTGGAGACGTTGCCACACTTATCGATATATTTTTCAGTAATTATCACGATAATACAATCTTTTCTGATAATTCAATGAAAATAACACGCGTAATGCCGTGCTATTGTCAGATTATGCCTCGTTTTGGGGAATTTAGATTTTATTACAATGGGCTATTACTGAAATCCATTATTATCTTGTATCAAATGAGGATTTGATTTTTAATCATACATTTATACATGAATAATTTGAAACTTGAAAGCCTATATAATTAACTTTGAGACAAATATAATTAAATATTTATAAAGAAAATAATATATTTATAATATAATAGATTTAAAATTTACTTAATTAGAGAAAGATCAATTACATACGCCGCAGTACGACGGACCCGATGGCAGAGATGGTAATCTTATCTTGTGCGCCATGGGTCGTGGGTTTGATCCCCACCCAAGCACAAAAATTTATATCATGAATATCTGTGTTTGTTTTATGTCTAGGTATTAAATATATAATTAATTTTTACAATTGAGTTTCTTTTGTTGTCTAACTGTACTTTAATTGCTTTAAGCGACATTATTCTGCGTCAGGTCAATGTATTAGATGTTCTGTGAATATTTTAAATTAGTAACTACCGGGAGAGTAGAATGGTGGAGGTATTGGAACCGACAGCCTGTATATGCATCTGAAACAGCGGAAGCAAATGCACAGGCGGTTGCCTTTACATCTGTCAAGCAAAGCATTGATAGGCTAAATACTGTTTGGAGAGGCCTGTGTTTTAGGATCGACGTCGTACGGTTGTGATGATGTTGATGGTGGATGCATTGACTGTAATGCGTTTTGCTAAATAAGATTTTTTAATGCGTTTTGCATATTGTAGAGAAACCTAGAATATCAGGAATTTTATTTGTAACGTCTTTCAAAGAGGATGCGTTTAATAAATTATTGCCTGGATTGTACGCGGTTAATATTCTAGCAGTCTACTCCATGTGGATATATATACATATACTCATATATACTAGCAGCGCGCGCGGTTTTACCCGCATTAAGTTGTAGAGCAAACCTAGCGTCATTTAAGCTATGCCATTATCATTATTGATCCTAGTGTGATGTTATATGGCCTTCCTCGATAATTAGACTATCAGCGGTTTCTGAGAAGAACGTGTTTAAACTCACAGACTCCTCAGCTTAATAATATTAGTTAAATAGGCATGAAGCGACGAATTTATACCCTTTTTACAAATGGATGAACGTGAAATTTAACACAGTTATTGTGGAGAAGAAGTGCAGTGCCTACAAATTCGTCCGCGTGGACTCTCCTTTGACGGGTATGGTAGTCACCATTAGTTCAGGATTTATTTTTAAACGGATTCCTAATTTAAAAAAAAATATTGTATGGTTTATCTGAAACAGAAATATTTTTTTAAATCAGGCCTCCGGTAATCTAGGTAAGATTAACGAATTCAAATACAAACTTCACCTTTGTAATATTAGTATGGGTTCACTAGGGATACATAACATTTATAAAAATAACTGTTGCACACACTTCTGTTTGCTTGTTACATTGATATACTTAAATGATATAAATATTAATTGTCTACGCCGTGGGGTAATGGCAGAGTAGAATAGTACCTCCCTCTGTACCAGGTGTCGTAAAAAGTGACTAAGGTACCAGAACTGACAGATGGCGGTATCTCCGAAACAGTGCAGCTCCAACGCAGAAGGTGGGGATGGGCTGCAGCATCCTCTTCGCGATAGCTGCACTCTGCGATTGCCAAAACGCTTGTCCAGCGCGGCAATTATGGGCAAAATTCCCTCTGTCTTGGGGAGGCCTATGTCCAGCAGTGGACCATCAATGGTTGTGTTTATTGATTGATTGATTAGGTAATCGTCTTTAGAATAAAAAGCAAATTATCAAATAGTTTTTACGTGAGCAATAGATATGTGATGCATGACATAAATGAAATAACATTATTTTTGCATATAAATCTAAACACAGGCTATAGGTTAGAGATTTGCAGCAGCATTGATTGAAAATGGTGCCGCAAAGTTCGGGAATGGAGACCACGGCGTAACACAATTAGCCAAATTGGATTCATTCCCGAAAGTGCGCCGAAAGTAGGGGGCCCGGTGACCTATAGACCACAGGCATATCTTTTACCAAATTCAGGCACCCGATTGTAACAAATACGTTCTATCTAATCGATATTTGTGTTAGGTAAGACGTTTTGTTAAGTGAAATAATTAGATTATAATTGTTCAATTCGTTTGATTTTTGTTAGTTTTAATAAATGGTTTTAGAAATTTATTAAAAGGGGCGCGGGGTAAGGGGTGGGGTAGGGTCGAGGGGGGTCGAGCGTGGCAGGTAGAGGGGGAGGGGGTTTGCTTTGCCCACGTGGTGCTAACAAAAGAAATATCGAGCCTATATTATGCGTTATGCGAGCACAATTTAGTTCTACAAGATTACTTGGTCAGAAAAAATAAATCCAAACACAGAAGTGTATGTTATACTACTATACTAATCACTATGCATATATGAATAAAGATAAATATCGCGTGTACCATATCACCCTAAACGACGGCTAATTAGGCACGGGCTCAAAGCCGATACGCACGCCTCCATTTTGGCGTTTGCGTAAAATTAATGACGTTAGATAAACGCCAATTAGCCGATGTAAGTGGGCTGTTTGTTTGTAGTGGCCGTTGCCTTTTGAGGGCATGGTTGGTTTTTTTTTGACAGGATGTGTAGTATTAACGCCTTTGCTTCTAGTATTTGTTAAGTTGTTCAGAAGAAAGAGGTTTTATTGTCCTTTTTTGTAAGATTTTTACTTTAAAATGTGGTTTGTTCTCGTTTTTCTATATAGTAAATATTGCTAGTATAAATTGTTTGTTAAATATTTTAATAATATAAATAATAGTACAAATAACTCAATTCAAATCCTAATTTATTTTTGTTATAGTTACAAACAAATTGACCTGACTCCGTAGTAAGTAGCTATAATCAAATGTAAATACATATATTTAACACCCAGATACAGAACAAACACAGATAACATTGTATAATCATAACGACATAATTTGATTTTAATGTATTATTGAAACATATTTAGAAATGTAAATTTTCAATTAAATAAAGCATCAACAAGGCGAGAGTGCATGCAACACACACACACAAACCTATGAACCGAATAAAAAAAAAAATTTGGCCTATGACTGATTTATCCAAAAATCTAAGAATTCATCTAAAATGGGAACAATTTGTTTGTTTGTTTGTAAATTCATGTTTTCGCCACCGGATGATTAACCGTTTGAAGTGTTATCAGATTAGATATAGCGATTACGGCGCCCATTAGCGTCGGTCCGTCTGTTTGTTTGTTCAATTTCTATAGTTGGGGGGCGCATCTCTTAATGATTCTGCCAATTATTCTGCTCTGCTTCGGTAGTATAATAGAGGATGCATTGGTATATTTAACATGTATATATATATATATATATATATATATATATATTATTACTAAAATATAATTCAGCATTTTCTATGCATAAACCTCTCAAAGTATTTCTTTTTGTCTGTCATTCGGTGCTCCGTTTTTAAATAATGTAGAATAGCTGTACCTACCAGGTGTCGTAAGAGGTGACTGAGGTACCGGAACCGACAGATGGCGGTATATCGATGATGATGGGCAGCAGCATGCTTCGCTTAAAATGAAGTTGCGTTGTGCGATTGCCACCACGCCTGCCCATCGCGGCAATTATGGGCAAAAATCTCCCTATCTTGAAGAAGCCTTTGGCTAACAGTGGTCTTTAGATGGTTCATATGATATCTTTTGAACCTAAGCTATTTACGTGACAAATTTCAACAAAACACGGAAGACACGGAATTTTAAGTCTTAAAGACGACTTTTAAAAAAAATCCAGGTGTTTGTCAGGACTTGAACCTGCATCTTTCTCATTCCGGATAACTTCACTACGGGGATCTAAGTATGCATAATAATAATAATAATAATATGTATTTATTATTAATCATAAACTCAATGTACATTGTATTGCCTAATATAAAATTTAGCATTGTGCAATGCAAAAAAATCCCTAACATAATTTAACAAATCTTTCAATCTTAACAATAAACAGAAAATAAGATAAAAAAACATGTGCACTCATCAAAATAGTAAGGGCCCAGGAGCCCAAATGGTATAGCTCAGAGAGATCGTATATTTGTGGATAGCAAGGGCGGGGCGTGCAGCCACGCCTATTGTGGGGTGAAGTGAGAATGGGCATAGATAAGGAAGGTGTAGTTTATGTTCGGAGGACTTCAGTGAGGCCGAACTTCAAGGCAATCTTACATTATAAATGGAAAATTCTGTCCGTCTGTCTGTACCTATAAATCTAGGTATTTGATTATAAAACCGGGACAACGAACAAGCCTGCAGTCTTCGCTACCATCACGCATAGTTAGCGTTATTGCAGCCTACAGAATCTCGTAATATCATAAAGATATCACTGGCGCATTGCCAACCTTGAATTATAATGTCATATTACGCAGTAACTTCACTGCCTCTATCACCCTTCAAACCTAAACACAGCAATGCGAACACTGCTCTTTGGCGGTAGAAATAGGTGAGCGTGAGGTAGGTACCAATGCAAACGACCAATGTATGAGATCTACCACTTCATGTAAAATTTGAAATAATGTTTAATTATAATGCATATATCAATAATATAAAAGCGAACTGCATGTTTGTTTGTAACGCCATCACGGCCGAACTGCTCCACCGGTATAGATAAAATTTGGCATAAGTTCTTCCGTTCTTCAACCCTGTGCAAGGACGCCATTTAGAATGAACGGAGTCACAGGCGAAAAGCTAGCTTAATAAGTTATTACTGTGTCTCACGGGGCATGACCAACTTAAAATTAATTACTTAATAATCTTCCAAAATATAAAATTCTGTGTTTCTCAGAAAATTTTCTTTAAAAAAGTGAGTCCAACGACACCACAACGAGACCTTTTTTAATGCTACAACTTTAATTTGAATCAAAGTATTCTTTAAATAATAAATGGACATACAGATGCATTGTACCATTTATAATAAGTACTAAGCTTTCTACCCTTGATTCCAGCCGCGTGGACTCTTAATTTCGATCCCACGGGATCATCATCACAAACCTTTATGATCGTATGATCACTTGTATCTTGCCAAGTTGTATCGCCACACAGAACATATATTTATATGATTTGTTCTGTGTCTGGGTGCGACCCTTGTAGCGCAGTGGTATAAGGCGCAAATGGAGACTTAAGGGTAGCGGGTTCGATTCCCGCACCGACACAAATTATTTGTGTCGGGGTCTGGGTGTTTACATGTCACATTGACAAAATCTGTAAATCAGAGGCAATTAATCAATCCAATAAAAATTAAAAAAAAAATGTTATTTAAGTATTATGTTTGTGACTTGATTGTCTGATGTCCGTAACGTAACACAAGTATTTCAATGTATCTTGTATGAATTTATTATTGTTATTGTTATACAAAAATAATAAAAGTTACGTTGCTGCGGCCTTTACTCATTTTCAGCCTCGTAATAGCCTCATTTGAAGTCAGTTGTAAATATAGTACCTTTACGCGTTTATGTACGCCATTAATTTTATATATAGCCAAGATGTTACAGCATCCGGCCCTATCTAATATTCAATACCGGGGTGCTTGCTCCCGGGAATTCAATAACACTAGAATAAATTACAACCGGTTGTAATTTCTGATCTATTATGTGGGTTTAAGGTTAAACCTTTGCGTTGTCATTCTCGCGTCCACCAGGATCCGTCCACTGATGGACGTAGGGCTTACTGAGATGTTACCAGGAGAACCGGTGGATACCATAGTTCTTATGGAGTTTCGCCTATAATGCATGACATCGCGATGGACATTCGTGTACGCGAAGGGGATAACGCTGCCCATCTCTACCCTGTGCAGTTGTTATGCACTGTTTCGGATGGCTACACCGCCATCTGTCGGGCGGGTTCAATCCTTACTAAGGACAAACATTTATGTGTTGAAATTTTCAGTTTGTTCTGTATCTGGGTGTTGTATATGTACGTATCTAAACATTATATTTATAATTTATTTGCTGTCTGTCTTTCCCTAAAATAAGGATAAGGTTTGATGTATGTAAATTTATAACATGATAGATATATATTTAATGATCGATTTTTTTTTGTTGGGTCCACAAAATTGCGTTGCGATTTGTTGGGTTGGCTCGTTGGTAACGAGTATTTAGAACACAATGGAGTCATTATTATTTAGAATTGTAACTTGGTACAAGCGCGTGCTGAAAAACGGATCTATTGTGCTATTAAGCAATAGTGAATTATAAGTTACTCGAGAAGAGCGGTCAAGAAGTTTCTACTCTGATCTCATCTATCGCTATCTCATGGAGGTACTATTCTTAGTTACTCCATGAGAAAGCTATAGATGGCGAAATAACCATCACAAACAGTGTAGCTTAAATGCACAGATTGGGGACGGGCAGCAGCATCGTCGTAGAAGCTGCGCTCTGCGATTGCCAACACGCTTGCCCAGTGCAGCAATTATAGGCAAAAATTTTAATAAACAGACAGAAAGACGCGGTTTCTCATTTATAATGTAAGCATGGAATATTATTGTATTTTAATGTTGAAGATGTTGGCTTCTAAGTTTGTCTTGATTAAAAGTTATTTGTGTATTTA
Source organism: Heortia vitessoides (assembly GCA_020976665.1). Taxonomy (NCBI): domain Eukaryota; kingdom Metazoa; phylum Arthropoda; class Insecta; order Lepidoptera; family Crambidae; genus Heortia; species Heortia vitessoides. The sequence continues at coordinate 8,101,442 of JACJUM010002842.1, forward strand.
ATAGAATCTTAATATCGAGGTATATTAAAGTTAACCTGTGAGGTAGTTACCTACCATTAATAGGGTAGGAGTAGGTACACGTTTTACTTTCTACTTAACTTAATCTACGTTTACAACTCTATCTCTATTTGTTAGGTGCTAAACAGCAAATAAAATGCCTGTTCACCAGTAACGCCCAGATGCAGGATTGTTGTAGACTTTTTTTTAAATTCTTTATTAAGACATTAATCGAATCCTCGAAGAAATTAATTATTCACATACATCTGATAGATGGATCTTTATTAACATTTGTTACAAATAATCAATTTTTCACTTTGAATTGGTCTAGTTCTATTCCTACTCATAATTTTAAAATTAATAAATATTTTTTATTACTTTTTGTAAATACATAAAAACTACATTCAGTAAAAATGACCGTAAAAAGTTTATTGATAGTTAATTTTATTCCCTGAAACAGATCTCACAACGGATAAATTAAAAATAACACAATATATCGTGTAATTACAAATATCAAGGAAAAAGCAGCTGGATTTCAAATAATCTCGGCATAACTCGATTATTTTCCGTGTGATTGAAAATTATCGTAGATATATACTGATAAGTTATAAACTCGATATCTTTCTTCCAAACAAGTCAAGACTGCCAATTGTAGGCCTAAAGAAGCCGTGCGCTTTGAAATTAAAATATTTATTCAAATTAAATATAATCTATTATTTTTAATCTACAATAACATGTTTTTCTGTGAATGAAATTACATTCCAATGTTTTATTTTGTTTTAAAAAAAATACTATAATAGAAATATATGACGCGGGTATTGCAACCACAACATAATGTCAATAAAATTAAATTCCAGATTTATAACCAGTGCGGACATTTTCATCGATTATTCTAATGCTTTCTAACTAGCGTATGGCGAAATATTTTAAAATTTTTAAACGCCAATCAAACTATACCTCATCTATAAACTATGTGTAGCAAAAAAGAAAGAAACTCACCTTGTAAAGTCAAAATCCAAACTTTTGCGTACAATACGCAAAGTGGAATCCTCTTTACAATAATCACTGTTGGTGATACGTTAATGGCTCGACGTTCAATCACAAAGCACGACACGTTACGTATGATTCGTCGCGACCGAATTATCTTATCAAAAACAAAAAAATAAAACACTAATCTGTATACACGTCCTTGCCGAAGTCCGCCGAGAAACTGACTTGTTAAAACTTTAAAAACGGAACTTCGTTGTCTATAGGCCGTTCGGAATTCAAAACTCACCGTCCGCAAAACAATTCGATATTTGAAAGTCTACAGAGCGTGGGCGTCTACACAGCGCACGCCACCGCGGTTGAAGCGAGACTGGGACTGGCGTGCACGAGCCCCCCTTGTATTTGCACCCGCCCCACCCTTACCGGGCGACACAATATTTTTTCCCTACATAACAAAAAAAGGCATCCATGTTTATCTATCTTGGGATACCTGTCAAAATTTGTAGTTTTCCTGTGTGTTGGAACAATAGTTGTGACTGACTACTTATTTCGCTATTCTATTTGAGGCGTACCATTCTTAGATCGATTATTTTTTTAAGGCCTCGAAGGGGTTCGGATCGATTATTATGAAACGCAGTTTAAATGTAATTAATTATTTATTCTTTAACAAATTGATATTTTAGGTGATATTTCTTCTTTTTTGTTCCTTCATTATTAAACTATATTTTTTGTTTTTGCAATGATTTGGAAAAATATATAAACTATATTTCCTATCCTATAAACTATCGGTTCCGGGACCTTTGTCGCCTCTTACGACACCAGGTACAGTACCTACTATTCTACTCCGCAGGTAGCCCACGAAAGACAGTAGCTTAAAAATATATTGAAATACCTACACACACACACACACACACACACACACACACCAAACTAAATTTATTAAAATATTAATAATTTTAGTGTGTGACTAGAGCGGGAAGACACAAAAAATGGGCACGAACATTCCTTTTTAAACACTACAGAATAAAGAAACTTCTGCGAATTCATCTCTTTATATAACTTTCAGTGGTAAAAAAAACCATTCCCTCAATAGACCGAATCGCTCAAGAGTGACAGTCACTGGACAAAGATATTGTTTTCAAACAATACAAAACAATGAATAGTTTGAAAGGAACAAAAGAGTTCTGCATATTACTTTTTACAAATCAGTTAATTTCGTAGCCAGATAGACGTAGGCGCTTCTATGACATTTATAAGAATCAATAATTGTTTGTTAGTTTGTTCTTCGTAAATGTGGTGAGATAAAGGAATACAGTTAGAACGGGAGAAGGGAACTATATTATTAAAGGTGGTAGTTTTGGTCCAAAAAAATATAAAAAACTTTTTCTTTCTTACCGTCCCTTTTGAAGTTTACAATAAATTTGGCAAATTAAATTTTTTTTAGATGTAGATACTAAACAACAGAGATGTGAATTATTTGAAATACATATATTTGAAATGCAAATACAAAATGCAAAATACCTATTTTTATTTTATATTTGAAATACTTCTTTTCTAAATGTATTTTGTATTTTATTTGAAATACTGTATATAAATATTTAGTATTTATCACATACAAAATAGTTTTATTGCATTTTTAATTCATTTTTCCAAAGTTCATCTAAAATATTGAAACAATCTACTCTTCCAGCCTTCTTACCAAAGTCAGTTAATTTCGACAAGTTACTTGTGGATTTTTTAGTGGAGACCATGTCACCTATATCAATTGTAGAACATGAATCCTTTAAGGCTCTAATTAAAGGTGCACAGCAATTACGTGTTCCACCGAAAATATATGGACAAGATTCAGATACAGGAATAAGTAAAGGAACTCTTATCCAAAATATTGATGTAATGCATGATAATATTGACGATGGAGATGATGATGATAATGTGTTAACCCTAAGACGATTTTCGGAGTCACTTGAAGAATTTGAAGAGTTGCAACTGCCTAATCATGAAGGGTGTGCCACACACACATTACATTTAATAGCTTCACAAAATATGAATAAGGCTAGATCTCAAAGTAATTCATACAAAAAAAATTATGATACAGCTATGGCAAATTGCGAGCAGTTTGGAATCTATGTTCAAGGTCTTCTAAAGCCTGTGAAATATATCTAGAATCAACTGGAAAATCCCCTACTTATCCATGTCCAACAAGATGGAATTCATACTATAATTGCATTCAAGATCTATTGACAGTTAAGAGTACCCTAAGTATTTGTTGTAAGTATTTGTTTCAAAAGTGTGGAAGATAAAACAAGAAGACGAAAAGAGTTCCCAACATACTGACTTTTATAAAAAGAAGGAAAGGACAGAATCTTATTACATGTTTGTTGAGGACTCTGATTCTTCAGCAGCCAGTGATAATGTTAATACAACTACAATAGATCTGGAAACACTACAATATTTAAAGAGGCCCCATAGGCGAAACATGAAAGATGAACTCTTTGAACAAATACTAGTTTTAAAATCAGTTTAATAAATAAAAGTGCTTATGCTTAACAATGTATTATATTTTTAAAACCTATTTTAAAAATACGTACTTTGCATTTTGTATTTAAATACTTTTATTCAAAACTATTTTGTATTT
>JACJUM010002842.1:8115334-8146795 GCA_020976665.1 Heortia vitessoides
TGCGTTGCTTCTGAAAACGAAGATTTATTTCGTTAATTTCTTACAAATATTATTATATAATCTTACAAATAAATTATTTAACTACCCTATTATTATAACTTTACCTGAAAACGAAGAAACGACAATTAAAGTCTATTCTTCCACCAATTATTCTTATTTATCTATCTTAATTAACAAATCACAATAATTTAATATGTACAATGCTATTTTTTCCATAACCTCTCAACTGACCATTGACCTCAGATTTTAGCGCTTGTCAGTTGTCAATGTCATTCAATGTCGTTCAAAAATTAAAGAAATATTATTTCTTTACATGTATATAAGTTTTTTTACGACGTTGGCACGTGCAACTATAACCGACTTTTAGACACAGAAATTAGGAGCGCTTCTTCTTGAGCGTCGGTAAAAATTTTGTCGTCATAGTTGGGAGTTAGCCTTTGAGTTTATAATAATCTGCATTATTACAATTAAAGAAAGAATAATCGGAACGAATTAATGTTCAGTAATAGATATTCATTTAAAAAGCAGATATTAACTACACATAAAAAATAAAATCATTATATAAATAACCACATTATTATGACAGTGGTATACCATGAAACCAGTATACAATGAAACACTGTGTTATCGTTTCCGCCCCCAAACTGTTTCATTGTTGATCACCAGGGTTATATTTTAACCACCTAAAAAATTATCGACTAAACCGGAGCGGATTAATATTTTATCTAAGCCACGTAAATGTTTAATACTTGTACATTGCCACGTTATTCTCGGAATAATGGAACATGCTTGTATTATTTCATGAAAAATGTACAATAACAATAGGAAATTTTGTCTTTTTTGTCGAGAAATTCCAAAAAAGTTCCACGAACACATCCTTTTCCAAGGGGCGCGCACGCAAGTAGGGCTGGGGCGGGGGGATCACAAAAGGGTCCGGGCAAGACATAGCGCACTATCTCGGAACGTCGCATATTTTAAATATCGAGCTGTTTCATTGTTCGCCTACATTTGCAGACCAATGACTTTATTATGCATCATAAGTTTTAGGTTTTAAAACTTTACCGATTTTGTGTAACGGTATATTAGGTCGCGATTTTTTAAGAAAATATAGGTCTATATTAATAAATAAGTGTGATGTTTTATTGCGGATGCGATGCAAATCAATTCATGCGCGATGCGAATCATTCTTTCATCAATTCATTCTGATCAGACCGACTTTCAAGAAGAATGTTTAATACCTATGCTCACACGAAATTCAAAATGGAGTTTTCCTAGCCAACACAATAGTAAAACCTATTAAAGGTGTTATTCCTATAAAAATCACGAACACAAAGACGGAAAGAACACAGAAAAAGATGTATCGTTACCAACATTTTCTATACGAATCCATAAGCTCAATGAGTACAATATTTGCACTTTCGGTAAAAATAAAAATAACGCCGATCGGGTTAAACAATTATTTACTGCTATTAAGTTTTCTCACATGAATGAGGAGGAATACAAATTTATAGAAAGTTTGTGTGCCAAATATGCCGATGTATTCTATTTACCACGAGATAAATTAAGTACGACTAATGTTTATACACACTCTATATCTTAAAAACCGTGTACAACTCAAATCTTTTTAAAACCGTATATACTACCGCATTCTTTTTGAGAATGGAAGGAAGGACAAGAAGTTCAGTATCAGATAGAAAGCGAATGGTCAAGCCCTGTATTGTTAGTACCGAAAAAGTAGTTACCGTAACAAGGTATTTAAATAAAAAATCACATCTCCCCCCGTGTTACAATCCAGATTTCTCCGAACACAATCACTTTATTTTACAAACAGATGCATCAAACCACGCTATCGGCGCAGTTTTATCAAATAAAGATGGCCGACCTATTGCTTATGCTAGTAGATCTCTTAATAAAGCAGAGAATAATTACCCTGTTATTGAAAAGGAGCTTTTGGCGATAGTTTAGGCAGTCAAATATTTTCGTCCCTATTCCCGTCTAGCCGATCAATTAAATTTAGGTTAGCCTTAGAGGAATACAGCATTGACGTTGAATATATAAAAGGTTCGAACAATTTAGCAGATGATGCGCTCTCTAACTTCGTTTAATGAATTGAAAAAAATGCACGAAAGCGTAGCGAATGTAATAAAATGTAAATAGCGCGTGCGCAAGCAAAAATGTTAGGAGATATTACAAATAATCAATCGGTAGATATTGTGCGTTCAGATGATTGGCCTGTCCAACCAAAAATCGTGGGTACCAATATTAAAGATCCTGTATTGATAATGTTCACCGACGTTAATAAATAGAGAAAAATGAAAGAGCTTAAGCTTATAACTATTAAAAGTGAAGTATTGTGTTATGTTATTTACGTTAAAAAGACAATTTGCATTAAATAACTCTATTCTTAATCACAAATATCACAAGGTGAATTTGTGAGAGAATTAGATACATTGTGTGAAATAATAAATATAGAAGAAACACCTATGTGTTATTAAAAATGAAGAAAGTGAAGATTTTATAGAAAAATTGTTAATTTAATTTTTAAATCTTTATTTTTATCATCTACTCTTCAGGAAGTGTGTTAATTGTTAAAAATTAATCAATTAAATTCAACTGCTTATCTCACAAAAACTTACATTCTTTCCTTAGGATTTATACTGAAAATCACCCAGAAGCATGGAGCCAATGGCTACCATTTTGGTTTTTTGCATATAATACTTCAGTACACTCAGAAACGCAGATTACACCTTTTGAGTTAGTGTTTGGAAAAGTGTATTTTACCTAGTAACTTGAGTAAAGTAATAGAACCCATATACAATTATAAAAATTATCCTTATGAGTTAAAATATCGATTGCAAGCTTCACAAAAAGAAGCTAGAGACAATTTACTTAAGACTAGAATTATAATAAAATCTAATTATGACAAGCATATAAATCCTGTTAAATATAATGTTAATGGTTAAGTGTTAGTATGAAACGAAGCTACAAATAAATTTGAACCATTGTATTTAGGTCCTTTAAAGGTTGTAAAATTCTCGCCACCAAATGTGGAAATAATAAGAAATGGAAAATTAGATGTAATCTATATGAATAGAACTAAACTATATAGTTCTTGGATGTATGATTTAATATAATATATCAGATATAGACGTAAAAAAAACAATAATGTATTCCTTTTTCTGTTAAGGAGAAGATGTAAGGGTAGAAATAAGTTTATTAGTCATACATAATTCTTACACGTGTAACCTCATTTCAAAACACTATTTAATCATTCATTGTATCGAATATATGATCAGTTTGTTTCCAGATTCTTGTTTAATTTGATCTCCGTTTCCTCCCGGACACTAGGTCTTCCGGTGAAAAACCTAACCTAAACCTTGCCGACGGGCGATGAGATTGCGCGATAGGCGCGTTGGCGCAGATACTGCGCGTACAGTTTCGGGTTGGCGACTTTTGGCAAAGTCCGCACACCCGGAATCAGTTCCTGCCATTTCGCCGGGTGTGGGTATGCACATGTATGTATACTTAGGTTGCTACGGAGCAGCGAGTACCTGGGTGATGGCTACCGCAACGAAGGTCTTTCGGGTTTCATACACGTAGGGTGAGTAGCTAGGGCACTACCGCAGGCCACCTATCGCGGGAACAGCACATAAACGTCTTCTCTCGGCAGCAATGCAAAGCGAAAAGGGACCTATGTTGTAACTACACTTTTTCCTATTGCTGCAGACCGATCGGCGTGCACGTGTTTTTCTGTACATGTCTCGCTCCCTTTTTCTCTCATAGAAAGCCAGGTTATTTTCGTTTCGTTTTTCAGTTTACTTTTGTTGAGTGTAACAATACAGTTATAAACAAAAATGAGGCTTGAAGTGCGAGCAAGAAGGCGAGACGAGCGATGAAAAGGAACGGAAGCGTATTTGAAAAGAGTAAATTAGTATTTTTTTAGGACGTTGGCACGTAAGACTATGGTCAGTAAGCAGTATTTTCATACAACCGATTTTTTGGTCATGATTTTATTAAATATATAAAAGTTAAGCGTGTATCTATTTTAAACAAATGCAATACAGATAAACAGTATGTACATATATCTTAAATTAATCCTGCCATAATGAAATAGAAAAAAAGTACCTGTATCCCCATGTACTGATAAGGATGCGAGTTCGAGACTCGAACTGGCTAGGATGGCAGTTAGAGAAAAGCAGCGTGCAATGATACTAAAGCCCGGGAAGAACATGCTTAGCCCGAGAGCTACCGTCCCATAAAACTGTTCCCTACGCTGTCAAAGGTGTATGAGAAGTTGCTGCTTTTACACCTGACACCGCACATTACACCGAGAGAGGAGCAGTACGGGTGTAGAGCAGGTCATTCGATAACTCTTCTACTAACCAGAGCCTTGCACCACATGACGATGGCCTGCAATGAGGTAATACACCACCGTGGTGCTACTTGATATGGAAATTCGACAGAGTCTGGCACCAGGGTCTGTTGTAAAAGTCGCCACATCGCAGACACCGCGCAGAATAGCGCGTGTGATTGAGTCTTTCTTGGACAATAGACACTTCTAAGTCAAGGCGGACTATGCTTTGTCTGGTGCGCGTAAAGCCGCTCTATACACGGACAAAATTCTAATAGACGGACACGACGCCGCCTACTACGCTACCTCTATAAGGAAGCAGATAGCAGCCAAAAAATTGCAGAACACAGTCGATCTGATCCGAGTGGTTAAGCTGATGGAGACTGCAAGTGAATATCTGCACAACTCAGGCGCTAATAATAGGCGCATCAACACTCCCACCTAGACTCAGGCAATCAGGCCAAGAGATCGAATGGGCCTGCAAGGTGAAATACCTAGAGTATGACTCATCACGGGTCTAGGGTTATAAACAAAACACGATCGGCTAGGCATCTTTTACGCCCGATATTCACCTTCAGGCTTCCGACTAAGATAAAGTTGGGAGTTTATAAAACATACATTCGGCCTCATCTCACCTACGCAGCCCCGGCCCGGTACGTGCTCAATAGCCGGGAGAATAAAGACCGCCTCCAAGCCCAGCAGCCCCTGGTTCTCCACTGACTCTAACGCACCTAGAATGGTACGTAACGCGAAGATTCACAGGGATCTGAGAATGGAAAGCTTGGAGGAGCTCATACGCCGCCTAAGCCGAGCGATGCTAGATCGCGCAGATCACAATCCGTGACAGTAAACAATGCTCTCGACCTCTTCGTCGACGTGCTCCACGAACGACGGTTTTGGAAGCGAACACTGCGACTCTAAACTGTCCGCTAAGCACTCGGCTTTCTCTTCGTCTGTAAACGCGACGGCGGTGGTGGCGGTGGCGGCGGCGGACGTGGACGCGGGCGGGGGCGCGGGCGCGGGCGCAGGCGTGGACGCATCGGTTCGGTTGAAGGCGGGCATGTTCGCCGTCTTACTTGAGGTATCTCGCCAGCTTCCAATATGCTTGTTGAGATGGCGAGAGTTCCTCGAGTAGATCTCCCATCCGGGAATCCCGCACCTCGTTAATACGTGCCCTTACAGCGTACTGAAGGGAGCGCATGCGAAGGCGGTTTTCCTCGGTGCGGTAGACGGCGTAGGCCCGCATAGCGGCTTTCTTATATCTAATGAGTTCCTTGACATCCTCGGGCAAGATCAGACGATGATTTCTCACCGCCGGACTTGCTTGGAAGCACCCCTGACGGCATCCGTCAAGTTACTCGTTAGCGCGTCTATCGCGAAATCGGTGTCCTGCCTTGTTACTATCGTTTCCGGGATGGATTTCAATAGGGGAGCGTCGGTAGCTGCGAGCTTTCCCGAGCTTCTTTTAGTCCACCATTGTCATCATCTCCGGAGTGGAGGGACCTAACTGTAATTTGACCAGCATGTGGTCAGACGACAAGTCATTAATCGTTTCTATAGAATGCAGCGTCAATGCCACATTCTTTAGGAGCGCCATGTCGAGTATGTCCGATCTGTGGTCAATCCGTGTCGGGAAATGCGTCGGCGACAGGGGAGCCAACACGACGAAATCGAGCTTGTCGGAAAGGTTGCACATCGTACCGTTTGAGGTAGAGGATACGCAACCGAACCGAATATGCCGGCAATGATGACGGCTTCGTCAAGAGCAAACAGCGCTGCGAGATCCGCCTCTGTTAGCTCCCCCGTCGGGGGCAAGTAAGCTGAGGCTATGGTGACGGGGCGATGACCGGTCATCGCCAAACGGCCAGCTCTGTCGTTTCTAACTGACCTAAAGTTTGCTATGATGGGGGTCTGCCTTCAGGGTTTGAGATAGGTCTCTTGCATAAGAAAAAAGTCCATGTCGTGCTCGAAAAGAAAATTGGCAATCTCGGCCTTTTGATCGCTCATACTGTTGGCGTTATAAAACGCCAAGGTAAGCGAGCGAGGCTTGGATCGCGCTGTTACTTGGGCCATTTATTTTGGTTTATTATAGAGGCCAGGGTCCTAATTGGAGCCGGATTCTCTATAGACGCCTGCATTAATGCCTACTGCGATTAGGCCACGGACGCTAAGGATTTCGCTTTGGCGAATTTACTAAGGAAGAGCGGTATCTCCTCAATGAAAGGCGCAATGTTGACCGAGAAGGCCATTAGGTCGTCTAGGTCCTCCGGTGAGAAACCTAGACCAGCCATCGGGGGCTGGGCCGGGGCTGTGGGCGAACGCGGAGACGACGAAACTTTCGCGGGCGTTTTCGCAGAGGACGGCTTCCTCACAGTATTGCCCCACACGGGAGGTTAATTTTTGACTACGGCGGCGGCGGGCACCGCTACTGTTTCCCGGGTGTGTAGGGTGGGGAATTGTTCAACGCTATCCTAGTTGCCCCTAAAAGGGCGCGGGTGGTTGGACTGGGGTCCGGAGAGAACCCGCGAGCCCGAGAACCGGCCGACAACCGGGCCTCGGCGCTCTGCGTGGCGCCTTGGGACAGCCGCGATGGTTCGCGGTGTGTCCCGCCTCGCCGAACAAGACGCAGGCCGGGGGTGTCGGAGTTCCAGGCGCGCGGGAGCACTCGGGTCCCATGGTCCCCTAAGCATTTTACGCACCTAGGACGCGCGAAACATCTGAATGCCGAATGGCCGTAGAGTTGGCAGCGGTGGCACTGTCCAATATGGCCCCGCTGCCTGGGCGCCTCCACTATGAGGGAGGTGAGTCCGCAGACCGTGCGGATGTTGAATGTTTTCTTACTCTCGGGGGCAAGATCTAGATCGAGGTCTGTTGGATTGTGAACGCAATCATTTTTTATATTACTTAGTTGGTAATGCCAAACTTTATTGTGTTCGTTCGTTCATATTTGAAGCTCAAATAAATCGCAAGTTTATCCGTTATTAAAAACCTTTTATTTACTAAAAGTAATCACAATTCTTCATGGTAGCAGAGCGTAGTTCGTTTGTTACATGGTGATTACTCGGAATAGTAAACAGAAGTGTTATATCGACCGTTGAAAAATTCTGTCCGGAGGATCGTCATACTTTTTGAGGTTACGTTACCGACCAGTAATAAAAAAAAAATACAAAAATGTCTTCAAATACGGCATTTACCATTGAAAAACTGATTGGACGAGATAATTACGCAAATTGGAAGTTCGCAGTACAGGCGTATCTCGAACATGAAGATCTCTGGCAGTGTATAAAAGACGACAAGTTCGATCCCGCCAAAGACGTAAAAGCGAAATCGAAACTGATATTGTTGGTGGATGCTATCAATTACGTTCATATTCAGGACGCGAAAACTTCAAAGGAAGTCTGGTCAAATCTGGAACGAGCATTCGACGACAACGGATTGTCAAGGAAAGTAGCTTTCTTGAAAGATCTCATCACCACAACCTTGGATTCTTTCAGGAATGTTGAAGATTATGTGAACAAGATCATGACGTCTGCGCATAAGTTGCGAAAAATAGGTTTTTCTGTCGATGATGAGTGGCTAGGAACACTAATGCTTGCGGGTTTGCCGGACATTTACAAGCCCATGATTATGGCAATAGAGAGTTCCGGAGTGAAAATCAGTGCTGATAATATTAAAACTAAACTATTACAAGAAGTTCAGAGTTCCGAAACCACTGCATTTTACTCATTCAAGAAGAAAACTCAAGAAAAACAGACTAATTTCAAACCAAAAGGGCCACGGTGTTTCAACTGCAATAAACATGGTCACTTAAGTAAATATTGCCGTGCACAGAAGAAAACATCAAGTAAAAGCGAAGACAAAGGATTTGTAGCACCTTTTTCTGCTTGTTCTACTGGCATAGAACAGGATAAGTGGTTTGTCGACTCTGGTGCCTCCATGCACATGTCCAACCGCTCCGACTGGATGTATGATATTAAAAATGCACCAATTTCCACCATTACTGTAGCAAATAATACTCCATTATTTGTGGAAGGAATGGGAAAAGTGAATCTGATATTACCTAATGGCAAAATACAGGTAAAAGATGTATTATACATACCCAAACATGCTGGAAACTTACTGTCAGTTAGCGCTATTGTCAATAATGGTTGCAAAGTAAATTTTAATAAAAGTAGTTGTGATATTTACAATGGTAATGACGATTTTGTCTGTTCAGCAGTATTGGAAAATAATTTGTACTCACTCAATGTTTGTAAAGAAGTAAATGCCAATTTGAGTATTTTAAATGATGTTGTCCTGTGGCACCGTCGCATGGGACATTTAAACTTTCTAGATGTAAACAGGCTACCTGACTGCACAGAGGGAGTGAGCCTGTCTTCAGAAAGGGTTAAGTTACCAGTGACCTGCACTACCTGCCTAGAGGGAAAACAGTCAAGACTGCCGTTCACCCATGTTGGAACCAGAGCATCAGAACTGCTACAGGTGATACATTCTGACTTGTGTGGTCCCATGGAGACGCCGTCCCTAGGAGGTATGAGATACTTTATCACTTTTATCGACGACTATTCAAGATCAGTCCATGTATACTTCCTTAAAAACAAGCTCAGCATCCTAAATGCATTTAAAGATTTTCATAAGAAAGTAGAGAATGAGTGCGACAAGAAAATAAAACTTATACGTACAGACAATGGCTTAGAGTATTGCAATAAAGATTTTTACAATTATTTGAATCAACATGGCATAAAACACCAAACGAGTACACCTTACTCACCCCAGCAAAATGGCCTTGCAGAAAGAATGAACCGGACGCTAGTGGAGAGAGCAAAGTGTATGTTGTTAGATGCAAACTTACCGAAACCATTTTGGGCCGAGGCGACCGCTACTGCGGCTTATATTATAAACCGCTCGCCTACTACGTCGATTAATAAAAAGACTCCATTTGAATTATGGTTTAATAAGCTGCCTGATTTATCTGACATGGAGATTTTTGGTTCCGAAGTCATGATGCAAATTCCCAAAGAGAAACGAAAGAAATGGGATCCGAAAGCGCGAAGAATGATCTTTGTAGGATACTGTGACAATACGAAAGGTTACCGTCTTGCTGAACCTGCAACAAACAAAATAACGAAAAGTAGAGATGTAGAATTCTTGGAGAATGTTAAGTATAATAATAACATTTACTTACCTTCCGCATCTTCAGCAGCTCCAGCACCAGAACCTGAAAAATCAGAGAGACAATCAACGGAATCTGTAGCCACAGATATGAATGTCAGTGAGAGCTCCGGTAAATATGAAGATATAGATCCGGATGCTGTATATGTTCCAGGAAAAATATCCAATGAGGTTATACCGAGAAGTACTATCTGCCTCCGTCCAAGGAATAGACCTAATAAAAGTAATAAAGATACTCCCAGCTATTTTTGTCCTGTTAAAAATCCCAGTGATCCAGAATCAGTACAGGAAGCTCTATCCACCGATAACGCTGGAAAATGGAAAGCAGCAATGGATGAAGAATTTCAATCTCTTTTAAGAAACCACATCTGGATTCTTACTGACTTACCTGCTGGAAAGAAAGCTTTACCTTGCAGATGGGTTTTTTTTTAAAACGAAAACTGACGAAATTGTGTAGAGAAAAAATGGGTTTTGCATTCTAGAGGGGGTGTTGGATTGTGAACGCAATCATTTTTTATATTACTTAGTTGGTAATGCCAACTTTATTGTGTGTTGGCAACTTTGTCTTACTTGTCTATGTCATGGTTGGTTCGTTCATATTTGAAGCTCAAATAAATCGCAAGTTTATCTGTTATTAAAAACCTTTTATTTACTAAAAGTAATCACAATTCTTCAAGGTCCAACGGTAACGCTCGCCCGCGGCCTAGGCAAAGACGGTGGACCGCCTGTACCGGTAAGTTTTGAGATTTGAGGTCGCCGGCTACGATCACGGTGTCGACCTTTTTTGGTATACCGCGAATCACTACGCGCAGTTTTCGCTCCTCGGGGAGCGCGTAAGTGTGGAAACTTACGTTTCTTGCCAATAGATAGGCCGTGAGCGCTCGGCGCGCGTCGACCGTCGGGACTTGCACCCGAATTCCCTGCTGGGTAGAAGTAGCCCTAGTGTAGGGATGTTCTTATCCCTCAGGGTGGTAGACAAATGGTTCCAGGCCGCTTTGTCCTGTATAATAACTGGCGGCAGCGCCTTCTCTGAGCGCGACGCGGATTGAGCGGTAGCGGGAGCGGGCGCGGGATGGCGTGGCGTATCATTGTGCCGTTTGATGGCTTTCGGGGGAGGCGGAGGTGAGTCCTGGACTGACTTACGTTTTCGCCTCTTACCGACGACGGTCGTGAACCCGTCGTCGTCGTTGGCCGAGCGCTCAGCGCATTCCGACTCGGAAGCGGCACTCCATTACCTCGGAATCAGAAACAGAAATCGGTCGCTTGTGACCTAGACGTTCTGACCTCACTGAGGAGACCAGCGAGTGGATATCGCGTGCGCGGCAAGTTGACGGGAGAGCGCGACCGCAATCGTTGGCTCTGCCGACGAGCGGTGAGACGCGGCGAGCGGCGGACGAGGGTCGGCGACGGCGTAATGCGGCGACGCAGGGACGGGCACGGGCGGTTCGGCGACGGCGTGCGCGAAGGGCGCGAGTTCCGCGGCGACGACAATAGCGCGGCGTTCGGGCGCGGGGAGCGCTGAAGGCGCGGAGAGGGCCTGGCTGCGGGCGAGGCTCCTGAGGATGACGGCGACGAGGGGGAGGAAGTGATTCCGGCCAGGGCTGAAGGCTTCGGGCTGAGAAAGTGCGGCGCAATTGACGCGTGGATCGCGCGAGAGGCGCGTTGGCGTAGGTATAACGCGTACAATTCCGGGTTGGCAGCCCGTGCGAAGTCCGCAAACCCGGAATCGATGCCTGCCACATCGCCGGGTGTGTGTGTGTGTAAAAAACAGAAAAGTTTCATACTAATTTTTTACCCCCGTTTTACTTCTTTAGTTAGTGAATTTTTCTTAGTGACCCCCTACGTTGTGAAACAACCTCGGTGCAAACTTTTGGTTTTTAGGCCCTGCGTTAATATGTCAGTCAGTTTCTTCTTTACCTATATTGATACTAAATAACAATCAACTTAGGTAATCTTCCAGCTACATCTAGGCTACGTAAGATCCCCAACCAGGTCTAAGATTTATGTGATATGTATTTGTAATCGTTGTGTCTGGTTGTTAAATATATATATATTGTTTCTGTGATTTATCTGTTGTCGGATATACGTAACTCAATAGCTAAAAGCTTATCTCGGAGTCAGACTATCGTATGTGATGTGTGAATTTGTTTAATTTGATTTATAGTTAGTTCCCCACAGTGATTCAGTCTTATTTCTCATCATCATTATCATAACAGCCATTAGAAGTCCACTGCTGGATATATGCCTCCCCAAGAAAGGGGGAATTATGCCCATAAGAAGCCGCGCTCGGCAAGTGCTGTTGGCAATAGCAGAGCGCAGCTTTTGCGACGGGGATGCTGCTGTCTTTCCCCACCCTGTGCATTCGAGCTACACTGTCTCAGATGGATATACCGCCATCTGTCAGTTCTGGTACCTTAATCGTCTCTTACGACACCTGGTACAGGTGTAAAGGACAGGTACAGGGGGAGGTACTATTCTACTCTACCGGTACCTTACGGCTAAAAGGTATTAAAGGAGTAGGAGAAAGGTATTATAGTCTCTGCCTACCCCGATGGGTCACAGGCCTTATGTATGTATATTATTTACAGCTTCAAGAGACCACAGACATATTGACCTGATAGCTTCCTGCAATTTGCAGAAAATGGTCTTAGTAAATAGACGGACAACAATCCGTTTTTCCTTTTAAGGTATAGAACCTTAAAAAGCTATTCCGAACATCTTGATTGAAGCCGTGACCTTCAGCGTGTCGGGTGAGCGTGCTACTACGTCATCAAACCGTTTCAAACAAACAAAAATATAACACCTCTTGGTCCTGCCGAAGAAAGGGGGAACTTTGCTTATAATTGCCGCGCACGTTTGGTGGCGATCGCAAAGCTTAGTTCCGTTGCATAAGACCTACGCTGCTTCGGGTAGATATCGTCATCAGTCTGTTCCGGTACCTCGTCATTCCATACCCCCCTCTCCCCCGCCTCTTACGAGACTGGATGCAGCACGAGGTACTATTCTACTCTGTACCCCACGTGTTAGCTTCTTTTGTTCCTAGTGTACTCCATCTCAGTTTTATTTATTTGTCTCTTCAAAAAGTTGCCGTCTCCAAATTATCATTGTTACGAGTACCTAATGTCGATGTGGTCCCAATTTAGACCCTGTGTACTATTTCAGATTTGAGCTTATGTCTAGGTCTTAAACTGAACCTAGAAATCTAGGTTTGTGGGTTAATGAAAACAGTGAATTACGGTTTTGTTAAATGATTTTGAGAAGGAAATGAAGGAGTTAACTTGAAATAATATTGTGTGTGAAGGGCTATTTATCTTCATTTATAAATGTAAATGGATAGTGTGTGCTCTATACATTTATTTTACCTTTTCGAAACTTTTTTCCTAGAAAAACATGAGATTCCGAGAAACGCAAAAAAAAAATTCCATGCGTACAAAGGTAGTAAGACGAAGCTGGTACCAAAAAGAGTTAATAGATTTACTCCTGTATTTAAACGATAAATATCATTACATAAGTAAGTCAATCTAGGATACCTAGAAATGGTAGGTTCCTGTTAACATAATTTGGTTACAGCTGGCCCCATTACATATCCAGCTATAGAAGCAAATCGAGATTGACCCACAAACGGGTTCAAGGACCCTATTTTTCATTAGTGTACCCAAAAACTCACAATTATAAATTCCAATATTTAACCATAGAGTCCGTTTAGATTCACAATCGTAACATAAAAAGGCCGACACCCCGAGGTCACTCGTAAAATATTTCTTAAAACTGACATCATCGCCTAACAATATTCCATTACGCCATCTGTACTTACAATTATTAAAAAACCACATGTAACACTAGCAATGTATATACACATTTTTGAATCGACCGCGCACTGCATCGAACCTCTATTGTCAAATAATGGAATCCCAAAGCCCGGAAACGAATAAAAAACCGCGGCAAATCTTTTAAACTTGGAACTGAATGAGACGCCATTTTTTACACGCGTTAGGCTTGTCGCAGTGAAAAATGATATAATTTATATCGGTTCGCTGGCAGCGAGCGGCTACTCGTTTTGTGAGCGCGTGATAAAATATAAATAATAAAAAATATATATAATATTTTTATGATATTTTTCTCTTCTCCTTTTCTACTAATTTAAAATGTTTCCTTATCAACGCGCGGCTCGCTACGACAAAAGAATTAGGGATGCGAAAGCGTTTGGTCGAACTTTTTGTCGATATATTTTAATAATATTCAAATATCTACTTACTAATGCATGATGCCATAAATTTGTACAAAACTTTATGCTAAGATATACAAAGCTAGTAAACAGAAAAAATTCAACAACAATCAATTGTTTTTTAGGTAAACAACTAACAAATCTGGCGTCTGTCTCAGTATTTAGTTCTTACAAAATGCATACACAATTTTCTTGATCAGTTATCAAATTTCTTCTGAATTTATTAGATATCCAAGCATAATTATGCATTCTAATTACAAAATGTTAAATTATTCACAATTTTGATAGCACTAATATTAAAAAAATATGTATTTCTAAATAGGTATTTGTTTATAATTTAGAATATACAATAGCCAGCTCGTTGGTATATTTAAAAAGCATTAGTAATTTGGCGCTTTAGATTAGCATAAAGGAAACACGACTCACAATTTATAATCGTAGGTTTAAATCAGATGCAGCCTTGAATAACCCAGTCCGTTTTGAATCTATACACAAACCAATTACAAGATAACTATTCAACGCGACAAATCGAATTAGATATCACAATATTTAAGTTATTTATCATTATACGATTTAAGATATGTGAATAATAATTAATTGAATGGAAAAAGAGTATCACTTGTTGCTCGATTAATAAACATTAATCGGTGTTGCAAAACGAAACCGACAATTATAAAGCAATTTGCGAGGGAGTATTGCGAAAAATGAAATGCTTATTCATTGATATCACAAAAAACCTGTCGAAAGAGAAAAAAGAAAACGGTGGCTGCTTACACATTAATGATGATACTCGGTGAAATTAATATTCATTTGTTTTAGTATGTAGGTAGTTAAACTAGTTTTGTAAAAAACCTATAGGTCACGGTTGTCAGAGCTTGGATGAAGTGCTAACATGACGTCTGAGTAGTGAAAGTTTTGTTAATAATACATGCCTATGTTAAAAGTATCTATTATGATATCATTATATTAACCATAGGACTGATGTTGTTCACTGTTTTATATATACTACGCTATATATTTTTTATTACACCAATATCATTTTTCTACCCATGATTTCCACGTTAGACAGGTGTAGAGGCAGTCATACGATTCGCGACGAGGATGGTACTGGCCATCCTTACACTGTTAATGGTTTATCTTTGTACTTCCTTAGTCTCGTACGTCGCCAGACCCAGAGTCTATAAAAGTAAGAATTATTCAACTGCCAATCCGCACGGTACGTAGGATACGGTAGTATTAGCTTAACTAAAAATTAAAGCACGGTTTAATATGTGGTATTTACAAAATTTTATTTACATCGATTTTGAAATGTGCATTTATTATTTTTATAGTGTTTGCTCGACGTTGTTACAACTGTTCTAAGAGTGAAAAAAATCCGTACAATGATCCTTTGAGTGAGAGATAATATAGGCAAATAAGAGTCATAAAAAATATCTTGCAATGACATACGTATATATTATACGATTTGATAATATGATAAATGGCATGTCAAAATAAAATCAGAATTTTTATCGTCAATCAGCACAACACTAGCCCACGCACACTCGCACGTTCCACTACACCAATCAGTGCGTGCGCCCGTACAGGGACGAATGAAATATTCAAATTTGGAAGCTGATTCCGTTTATGGCTACTTAATTTGGGTGATTCGATTTGAATATTTAAAAAAGGAACGTCAGAAAAAGTGGACAGCCATAGACATTCTTGGGTGAGCAGGGTTGTGGCGTGGTAATTTTCAATTAATATTTTGTGTAGTTTTTTTTATTGTATTTACATTAATAACATAATGTCTAAAAAATTTGCGCGTTCGAATAAAAGTCTTATGCAGGAATCACGGTGATAATCGTAAATACGTTAAGGTGACACTTTTAAATAATAATTAGAGAAAACAATGTTTAAGGCCAGGCGCGCACTACGAATTTTTCGCCGCGCGGCAGAAAAGTGCAGCGGCATAATGTCGCACTATAACACTGTACCAAACAGTTTTAAATTGTATTGCGCGCACTTGACGGCAGAGCCACCGCAGCGGCGAAAGGTCTGTGACAAGTTACAACTTGTTTGCGGCGCGGTAGTTCATCATCTTTTTGTAACATATTTGAATAGCTTTGAATGCACGCACTATACGACGTTTCGCCGCTGTTTTGTGTATTTTGCATTGCAAAAGCAACAATGGCTACGTCAATTAATTCAAATGATCTTGATGAAGAGTTCAATATTGAAATGCTTATTAGTGAAGTTGAGAAAGGACCACCGTTGTATGACATAACTTCAAGTTCGGAAAATATTTTAGAAAACTGTCCGTTGTTTAAACGATTACGAATAAGAGGATGAATCCAAAATCGTTTTTTCTTTTTTCGAGCTCTAATTATCAGAGCGCAAATACAAGTTGTTTCTACTAAATCCATTTTAAAACTGATAATTTTGATGCGGCAGCAAGCCGTAGTGCGCGCGTTTACAGATTTTTATTTGTTTTGCCGCACGGTATATATCGCGGATTTTTTTGCCGCGCGGCGAAAAATTCGTAGTGCGCGCCTGGCCTAAGATCTAATTCCCTCCGTTCTCAGTGTTATAACATTTACGTGTTCACTACTCATTATAAAACTACTATTTTGACGGCCTTAAAACGCAGCTCTAAATTGGGATGATTGATTATCCTAGGTTCAATAGATTCGGGAAGCATTCGTCAAATACAACGGTGTTCTTTCGCGTATAATTGACATAACATTTTTAGTCCATCTCAGCAAAAAATATACTATATTACATTTACATCGTAATATACACGTAACATCTCATACATGGACCGGACTAAGAGATAAGTCGCTTAAAGAACTTGTGTTACGGACATCAGACAACAGATGAATCAAAAATACTAAAAAACATATTATTAATACTAGACACAGAACAAACACAAATATTATAAATGCTCGCCAGGTGTGGAGATCTACCACAACTCTTGGCGCGTAAGAGAGAATCACCTCTATCTGTAGTCGTGGAGGACTGGCGCAGTAGTATGGTATCTCCCCTTGAGGCGATTGATGTACCGGAAACGGCAGATAGCGGTATATCCATCTGTAACAGCACACCCATATGCAATAGAGCGGGAATTGGCAGCAGCATTCCCGTTGCGAAGCGATGCTCTGCGATTGCCAACACGCCTGCCCAACGCGACAATTATGAGCTAAATACCTCTTTCTTGGGGAGGCCTATGTGCAGCAAGTTCTATGTTTGCTATCACGGTGATAATGATGATGATAACTACTATAATGCGTTATCGGACCAGTAAAAATAAACGCGTTCAATAGAACTCTAATTAGTGCAACTATAGCAACGTCTTGTATCACCCAGTATTATGGCCTAAACATGTCCTTTTTTTTTCGGACGAACCTAGTGCTGGACAACTCAGACGTCAATTCCAGCGCCACCGAAAAAACATGTCCTAACCTGGAATTAACACCAGGGTAATCTGTTTATTGCTACTAAGTTTTTGCCTCAGATCATGTCCTGGCACATTGTTTCCTGGAACAATATACTTTAGTGTCAATTTTGACGGGCCCGATGGCGCAGATGGTAGTGATCCTGTCTTGTGTACCAGGGGTCGTGGGTTCGATTCCCACCCAGAGCAAATATTTATATGATGATATTTGTGTTTGCTCTGTGTATGGGTGTAAATAATATGTATTTAAGTAGTATATTTGTGATTCCTCTGTTGTCTGGCGTCCGTAACACAAGTGCTTTAAGCGACTTACCACGGAGTCAAGTCAATGTACGAGTATGAGATGTTGTGGGAATTATTATAATAAATATTATTAAATTATTACACAATATTCCCTAGGGTTCCTAAACCAATAAACTATCTGCGTGCAAAAGCACTTTTAAAAGCCAATAGCCGTTACTTATTGATTTTGAAAAAACATGTTTGTTAATTAAGTTATAATTCTGATATAGTTAAATATGTACTGAATAAACGAATGTATTTGATTAATAAATTAATTAAAAATAAGATTATTTGACATCAGGTACCGGCAGAGTAGAATAGTACCTCCCTAAATACAAGGTGTCGTAAGAGGCGATTAAGGTTTCTAAATCGATAGGTGGCAGTATATACCCTCGAAGTACAGTAGGGTGGGGATGAGAAGCAGCATCCTCGTCACGAAGCTACGTTCTGCAATTCTCAGCATGCCTACCCAGGGTGGCAATTATGGGTAAATCCTACATTTGATGGAGAGGCCTTTGTTCGGTAGTAGACGTTTTTAAGGCTGTCATGATGCTGATCGTGAGGAACATCTCGATATCCCTACTAATCCTTACTAATATTATAAATGCGAAAGTAACTCTATCTGTCTGTCTGTCTGTTACGCTTTCCCGCTTTAAAATCTTAACCGATTTTGATGAAATTTGGTACAAATAATCTTTAGACCCTGAGAAAGGACATAGGCTATGTTTTAATTCGAAATAAGGGTTGTAAGGGGTCTAAAGGTTGGATGAAAAGTTGTATGGAAATATCGCTAACTTTTGAGCTAGAAACTTGAAACTTATTTTTCAGGCCATTGATTCGATATAAATAAACATGACATTTAAAGTTTATATAAATTAATATAAAGAGGTATGATATCCAAAAAACTATTCCACGCGGACGAAGTCGCGGGCATAGCTAGTATTATAAATGCGAAAGTAACTCTGTCTGTCTGTTACGCTTTCCCGCTTAAATCTCTTAACTGATTTTTATAAAATTTGGCACAGACAATTTTAAGACCCTGAGAAAGGACATAGGCTATGTTTTAATTCGAAATAAGGGTTGTGAGGGGTCGAAAGAGGGATGAAAATTTGTATGGATGTGTCGTTATTTTTAGAGCTAGCGCTTATTTTCTAGACCATTGATTCGGTATAAATCATTATGACATTCAAAGTTTATTTAAGTTAAGTTGAAGAGGTATGGTAGACTATAAAACTATTCCACTCGGACGAAGTCGCGGGCACAGTTAGTATTATATAAAAGAAAAAGTTGACTGACTTAATGACTGACTGACTGACATATCAACGCAGGGCCTATATAAGGATTAGAAACATAAATTTTTGCACAGGGTTTCCTTTTATAACTTAGAGGGGCACTAAAAAAGATTCTTTTAATTAACCCCCAAGGGGGTTATTCGAGTGGAAATCAGCATTTATTAAAAGTCATGAAACACGTGTAAAAGATTTTTTCGAAAATCATCCATTAAGGCGGTAAAAGTGGGGTGTTGTATGTTATGTTTATAAAATTTCTAAAACTTGATAAAATCCCCAATTAGTCTGTAATATCGTCGACAAACCTTATTTATCAAATGACAGCCATTAATATTTTTCACGCGGCCTTTAATTTTCGAGACGTCCCGCTAATTTATAGCGTTGCCAGGCCGACTATGTACTGCCACTGGTTTCTCTTGCAAAGGAAATTAATAACAATTATTGTTTTGAGATTAATCTAAAGGACTACAAAAAAAATTACTTTACGCAAATGAAAAAATACCGGCAGAGTCGTAAGAGGCGTGTGATCTGATATCTACCCAAAAGAGCGTGGTTCAAATACAACAACAGGATTTGCAACAAGATTCAACAGCCATTGCCAACACGCTTGCCCATCGCGGCAATTATGCACAAAATTCCCCCTTTCTTGGGAGGCTTATGTCCAGCCAGTGCACTTCCGATGGCTTGTATAATGACTATGAATATTTGTATTTGTTCTGTGTCTGGGTGTTAAGATATATTTAAATATGACATTTGTAACTAGCAGCACTCCAGGGTTAAAACCCACGTAGATACGGAGTCCGTAAGGACTGGACTTTCAATGAAGAACCTTTGAACTGTTTTTAATTCAAAGAACTTCATAACCGGCAAAGTTTCAAACTAACTTTTGATCCCCGTTTTACCCCCTTAGGGAGTAAAAATCTTTTCATGGTACTTCCACATGGTAAAAAGAATCCCCGTGCAAAGTTTCTAAGCCTTGTGGCTTAGGCCCTGCCTTGAAATGTCAGTCAGCCAGCTTCTGTTTTATTATGTAGATCTTTATTAGATAGATTAGATATTTTATAGATCTGTGTTATCTGATATCCGTACCACGAGTGCTTAAAGCTGCTTATCTCGGAGGCAATGCCACGTGTGAGATGTTATGGGAATTTATTATAGTTTGTAGAACGACTTGCCTCCTAACAACTCTCATTATCGTGATCACTTGTAGAGTTTTCTTCAAAGCCAGAGTAATACAATATATTCGTTATCTCATACCACGGTATGCCGAGGGGTAGGCAGAGTAGAATGGTCCTTCCTCCTGTACCAAGTGTCGTTAGAGGTGACTGAGGCACCAGAACCGACAGATAGCGGTATACCCATTCGAAACAGTGTAGTTGAAGTACACGGGGCTCGCATAGGCAGTAGTGTCCTCGTCGCGAAAGCGCTCTGCGATTGGAAACACGCAGCGCGACAGATGTAGGCGAAATCCCCCCTTTCTTGTGGAGGGGTATGTCTAACAGAGGGCTTCCAATGGCTGATATGAGAATGATGATACCACGGTATAAGTTTGGAGCGGTATTTATTGGCTAAAGAGCCACCATGTTCACCTTTTCATAACATTTGCGTGCATCGTTTCGACACCGATTTAAATATAGGTATACATACATCACTTCTGTGGTCCACTGGGGTAGGAAGGGGCTATGGATTTCTACTTACTACGGTCTTGGCATACCTGTTTTGCTTCCTTAACACGCATTAGTCCTTTCATTCACGCTCATTCATTCTTGGTACTTCTAACCTGCCTTTATTTCATATCCTTTAGCTGCTTAAGGTATGTTCGCTTAAGTCATCCTATACCACGTCTTCCAATGGCATTTACTCTCACTTCTAATGGCAGAGTAGAATAGTACCATCGACTGTACCAGGTGTTGTAAAAGGCGACTGAGGTACAGGGACTGACAGATGGCGGTATAAATTCCCACAACATCTCACACATCGACCTGACTCCGTGGTAAGTCGCTTAAAGCACTTGTGTTACGGATGCCAGTTAACAGAGATATCATATTTCTTCTTTATATTTAGTATAGATAACAATAATCAAATACAAGTTTCTAAAATAACTTTCCTGTGCACAGCTTCCGTTGTGCCAGAGGATTCACTGCATACGTTGTATCATCATCACCAGCATTGGCAATCCACTGCTGGATCCCTAGCTAGCTCCCCAAGAGAGGGGGAGTTTTACCCATAATTGCCGCACTGGGCAAGCGTGTTGGCAATCGCAGAGTGCAGCTTTCACGATAGGGATGCTGCTGTCTATCTACACTCTATACATTTAAACTACACTACTGCGGAAGTATAAACCGCCATCTGTCGGTTCTAGTATCTTAGTCACTCTTACGACACCAGGTACAGAGGGAGGTATTATTCTACTCTACCGGTATCTCTCGGCTTACGTTGTATAGGCGACTCATTCTTGCCAAAGGTGAATTTGATATTGAACACCGTATTAGATCATCGAGATCACGGAATGGGCTGACCCGGCTTAATCCGTGTGCGGGCACTTGGGAGAACCTTTAAAGACAATTTAGGGAGTATATCTGGAGAACGAACGTGGTGGCTCAGGATTGCTGTTTCTCAGTTTGTCCAGTTGAGAAAAGGGGGGAGGGATGGTCTAGTACCTACCCCAGGATGTAAGGCTACCTGGACAACGAATGTGATACCTTAGGATTGCGTATAGAAACGTATAGTCAGAGACGTCTTGGTTTATTCAGTTGAAGTAATTTAAAAAGCTCCAATCTGAACAATATGTATCTATTATGCCGGGCTTTATGGTGCAGATGGTAGTGATCCTGTCTTGTGCGCCAAACATCGTGGATTCGATCCCACCCAGGACAAATCATTATATGACGATATTTATGTTTGTTCTGTGTCTAAGTGTTAAACATATGTATTTAAGTAGTATATTTGTTATTCCTCTGTTGTCTGATGTAACACAAGTGCTTGAAGCGACTTATCACAGAGTCAGGTCAATGTATGAGAAGTTAAGGAAATAGGTATATGATTAAAATTTAAAAAATAAATAAATTCTTTATTATTCTCTTTATAAATGATAACATGTAATAAAGGCTTATAAATGTTAAGAACATATAAATATATATATCATTCGTGAGAGACTGGTGCCTGTGTAGTTTCAGAAACCCGTATTACAGGTCACGAGGTCCCCAATTTACAAGGCACAAAAATAACAAACAGTAAAATTAAAACACAAAACAAACAAGTAAAACAATTTGTAATTATGACATTTATGAATGGAACACAATAAAAATCTGATTATATTTATATAGACAAGAAAGACATTACAAATATAAAAAATAATCAAAAAATGGTTAAGTTTGGTAGTGTGTATAAGTGCGTGTGTAGGGAATGTGTACATGTGTAAGTAAGTAAGCAAACGTGTGGCTAATTAATCTATGACATTATACGTAAAAGACTTTCTGTTTCCATATTTGTAAGCGGTTGAAGATATTGGCAGTTCATCGATCTTTCGATCGAATTAAACCTTTAAACCTTCATTGGATACCGAAGAACGAGAAATAAACCCCCACGGTAGCGGGATAAAGATTCACGATGTACCCTGACAAGATCGGAGCGTGCCGCTGTTTGTTTAAGATCAAAACAGCCTTAATGCTAAACGCACAAGCTTTACCAGAAAAACTTATCAAAATCGGTGCATCCGTTGGAGATTAATCGATACAAACATCATCATTATCATATCAATCGTTGTACGTCCACTGCTGGACATAGACCTCCTCAAAAAAGACGGAAGTTTTCCCATAATTTCCGGCGAGGTGGTAATCGCAAAACGTGACCTTCAAAATGCTGCTGCCCATGCTGGGTCATATGAGCTACTGATTTCTGTGATATAGGTACTGCCATCTTGCGGTTCCGGTACCTCGGTTGCCTCTTTCACCTACAGGGAGAGGTACCCACCATTCTACCATCAAAAAAAATAACGATAAACATTTATTCAGGTCGTATGGACGTCCAATTGACCCAATTATAAAGAAAATCCAACACCTATAATTTATTTTCTTGTCTGCTTCATTTAAAATGCCCGGAGCGTAATTTGTAAACACTAATATTAATTGACACTGAATTGTAGATATTGTGGACACAAATTTGACTTTTATGTATGGTAAATAAGATTCAAAATTGCATATCTTAACGATTCATACAGAGGTCATCAAACCTTAGAATTTGGTTAATCAACCTTGGTATACTAGCCTCCTGCCCGCGATTTAGTGTGCAAAGTCGGAAAAAGGAGGAGGGGGGGGCGTTGGTGATTCACTTTTTTTATTTGTTATGTTTTTTAATATATAATATTAATATTTTCTTTAAAAAGTACACGTGGTTTTGGTTGAGGGAGGTGGGTAGTCTAAACTCTTATCTTGTTTCATCGGCATACATATGTTGTCGTTGAAAAATCGTACCCATTCTACCCCCGCAATGCATCGTGCTTCAAGCTACATATCTCTAAGTCATGGCAGCGTATGAGACGTGAATTACTTAGAAATCCAAAATTTACACCCAGACACGAATAAAAAAAATACATTTCACCAAATATTCGGTTACGAGTAAAAGTCGAAGCCATCCCAGCGCCCAGGGCTACTGCACCACTTCAATTCACGTCAAAATCAAAAACTTTATTTACCAAAAAGCTCCAACCATTCAAACTTCAACCCTACCCCCTGATCATAAGAGTTATAGCATTAACTTTAGAAATACATTCGCCAAGCTAATTCCAACCTTATATACATGGAGGTAGGTCCAATAATAACCGCGTGTAGGATAAATGGACAAGATATATATCAGGCGCAAATCGGCGAACGATTCGAGAGGAAAAAGCCATACATCAAATGGTGTAAGCTGAGAATTAGTCGGTGTGTTACCGCTGAACACAATATCCTTTGCACCAATTTACCACAGATATTAATGAAAATAGAGACATATTAAATTGAAGGTTTTATGCAAAGAAAATGCTGAATAACATTTAAGAATATATTTACAAGAAAAAAACAACTTGGCTCAGGCGGGACTCGAACCTACATCTTTCGGATGCAGGGGGACTGCACTACTGATGTGCTACCGAGACCCTAGCAGATTCGTTGAAATTATTAGTGTTTTTGTGCAGAGAAATCAGAGCCTGAGGATGAAAGAATTTCCTCTGTGTAAGGGCAAAGGAGCCCACGCAGGCTGCGCGTGCGTATCGTCTACCTAATTTCCAGCTTAGGTAGGCTTAGCATCTGGATTATTATTTAACAATAAATCAAAGTAAAAAGTAAAAAATAAATTATTATTTACAAAAATAAAAAACAGTGGATGAGTAAGGTAGTACACACACAGGACTCAGAAATGACAGTAAAATTATCGCATGGAGACCAGGTATCGGCAAGTTCTTTGTCCCGTACAACATATAGGGTAAAAGTGGGATAGATGCCCCACTTTCTGTAAGCTGACTATAACTTTTTTTTTAAAGCACTATTCGAGTGAGTTAACTATTTGTAACAACTATAGGTCCTTATACTTACTATCTACTCATATCATTATTCAATGCATACCGTAGATTTATAGAAACTCGGTTCTAAATAAAACTTATTGTTTGAGGATAGACGCCTACTGTATGGGGTACTTGCCCCTGGCAAAATTTCGACATGAGTATAGATGCCCTACAATGGGATAGATGCCTCCGTAATCAATAAAAAAAATTGGAAAAAATTAAATAAAATGTTTAATTTGCTTTCTTAGTTGCAATAATATATTATAAGGTTTTTCTACCGTAAAACTGAAGTAAATGGCACTTTTATAGGAACAAATAGCTCAGTCTTTCAATCATTCTTTGGGTAAACTTAGCAACTTAACAACGTCTATTAAAAATTATTTAAAACTTTACAGAACTAAATTTAGGAACAATAAAACTTAAAACAAATTCGTCCCTTAAGATTTCTTTGGGAAAAAACAAAGCTTCCTTCTTAAAAAAAAATAACAGTAATCAAAATTTTCAAATGATCAACAAATATAGAGATACTGTTTACTTTGGCCAGGTTACTTATTCTTTGAATTCACTTTGGCCAGGTTAGCTTTTAGAGCTGCAAGCTTCTGCTTGTGTCCACATCTATTACAGTAATCGCCATATAGAGTGCAATCTTCGTGTAACCAGAGTTTACACATCAAGCACTGAATCTAGTCCGCCGTGGACTTGGTACTTGCATAGTCATCGAAACATTCTCTGCATTAAGTATTTTCTTTATCAGATTCAGTCTGGTCAGAATCTGATTTATCGAACTCTTGTTCACTTTCAAAGCTAAACCTCGGTCTTTTCTTTTTAGGAACTGATTTTTGGTTGTTTTTTCTTGGTTTGTCTGGTGTTTGCTTCTTAGCTTTACCTTTCAACTTAGCTTTCTTAGAGTTAATATGTTCTTCTGAATTTAAAACGGCAGCACCTTGCTTGCCTCTTTTGTATAATGGAACAGGAATTTTCGGGATAGGTGAACATTCGTTAAGATATTTACTTGGAGTTATGACTTCTACAGTTCCAGGCTCCCTATTGATATTTGACGACGATGGACCAGGCTGGGGCTCAACATAATATGAATTCACATCAGCATTAGCGTCGAGTTCCCTTGCCACTGGTTGGTCTTGAGCAAGGTTTCCTTCATCTAGATTTTGAATTTTTGGGACCAGTGAACATTCTTTAAGATAATATTTACCTGGAGTTATGACTTCTGCAGTTTCAACATTATGATTCTGGCCTTTATCCATTTCTCCAAAAGTTTTGCAAAGGGCTTCTTCAGACCAAGCAGCACGAACGTGTGCCTATTTTCCTTTTATATTTTCGCGGCATTTTGTCTAAAATAAAAAATGAAAATAGGTGATACGGCATTATTTTTACAAGTACAGTAAAGTACTACATCTAAAGGTATAAACAGCTCATAAATAAACTGGAAAGTCAATTTTCCTACTAAGTTGCATATTAACTAGATAGGTACGTTATTTAAAAAAGTCTAATCTATAGCCTAAGTACCTGTGAATAAGTCATAGAGGATATATGCCTCCAAGGGCGTCTATACTTAGTCAAATAAATAAAAAAACTTAAATAACTTTTTTTAAGTTAACTTAAATAATTTAACACTATAATTTTATAAATTTCGTAATTTTATAAACACACCATAAATATAAATGATACATACTATTTAAATTACAATACACACTTAAAACTTACCTTCGAAAACGAAAGTTCTCACAAACACGTCAAAATGTCTCTGCCACAAGAATCATGCAAGCGCGATAAAATTTTGAAAAGTTTTTTTAACTCAAGCGGCGACACGTGCAGTCCTGACGAAGCGCGTGCGCGGACTGAGCTGTGCGGGGCGAGATCAGCCTGAGATGAACTTGGTACTAGAGCGTGAACTTAGTTATAAATTCTCTTTTTTTTAAGGTGTGGCGTCTATCCTCCAAGGGCGTCTATCCCACTTTTACCCTACGTATGGATGTTTATTTGTCTGTCCAGTTGTTACGTTTTCATATGTATATAATGATATTATTCCAATAAATGGGATAAATGAAATAAAGACCTAATTGCGTTTTTCTGTAATAGTGAAAGAATTATTTACAGAATGCATTTTCTTTACATTTAAACAATTACATGAAGTTCTTATATAGGTACATCAAAATACTACTTTACTTGTAATAATGAAAGAAACAACATTTAAAGCCAAATTTCTTCCAGGTGTTTTTATAATTAATTTTAAATAAATCTATGTAAAAAATTAATTTATGTAAAACATATCATAATTATATTTTTCCATAAAATGTCACAACCGTCAGTCGTGACATCTAGTGGCTTTGTCAATAAAACGACAAAGACAAATAATTGGGTTTGTTTTTTGCCTGGATGTTACATTTATATTTAAGTATTAAATTTGTAATTTATCTATTATATATCAGTAACACAGGTGCTTAAGGCCTATTTTCTTAAATTTTATAATATACGTTCCCAAATAAATTGGAAGAATTGGGAAAATCCAGTATTAGCGGCAAGTTACGGCACTAGTGTTGCGCCCATAAACATCGATATCGACGCGACAAATCTCGACGGCCCGGTTGACG
Organism: Heortia vitessoides; assembly: GCA_020976665.1. Taxonomy (NCBI): domain Eukaryota; kingdom Metazoa; phylum Arthropoda; class Insecta; order Lepidoptera; family Crambidae; genus Heortia; species Heortia vitessoides. The sequence continues at coordinate 8,142,235 of JACJUM010002842.1, forward strand.
GGGATTAGCATTTCGCATCACTAGCTATTAATTTGCTGACGGTATCCAATTGTGATAACGCGGCAGATTTAACAAGAGGCTAATAACATTTATAACGTTGCTCCTGCTTGGTTATCTGTTCCTGTAGGATAGAACGATCGTATGTTAGATAGCTTACATTAAAAAATATGTATTTACTGAGATAAATAGATTAATTTAATCTTAATCTAAATGTATGGTACTAAATATAGTATAACATATTTGCTTAAAAATATAAGTTAAAATGATTTAAACTCATATATATGTTTATAGCTCAATTTGGTCAAAAGTCAAAGTTATAAAAATGTCTATATCGTTGGCAGACAGGAATTGTAACACTGACACAATTAATCGGACGCGCATCTCCCCATATCGCGTCCACCTTCGTCACCGCCCGCGCCAGCCGGCCGATGGCAAGCGAGTGAGCAAAAAAGCGCGCGTGACACTCATCCGACAATCGACGCAGGGTGGGGCTCACGCCTCCCGCCTCTCAAAACGAGCCACACCATTGGCCCATTTAAAAATCGATTCCATTTTATAAATATGTAACCGCTTCCGTTTGCCACGGTCCAAACAGATTCAAAGCACATTTTTCGCGCGCGCGATACCGCTCTTATGTTCCACCGCGAGATTTGAATTTCGAATGCGTTCCAAAATACCGAGACGCTCTTTTGTTTTGCCGCCGCTCAATTGTTCTACAGAGCTGTCTTTGCGTTCTCTTTTGTTTTATTTAAAAGAGACTGCGCCCAAGTGGTGTTTTTTTCTCGGCGCAGAGTTGACGGTAACACATTCTTACTGGTGTGTACACATCGAAATAAACAATAAAGTAGGTGGGTGAAATTGAATTGGTAATAAATAATGGTCTATTTATGATTTATGATGGAACAGGCACGGGATATTGGGCTTACGTTGGAAATATACTGGATCTTATTTAATGTAACGATAGTTATTGTACTGACGTTTTAATTTACGATCACTTTGTTATCTACCTATGCGTAATATGTAAATTACAATTGTGTAATAAAATTTGACTTTAAAAGTATTACGTGGCTTATTTGACGGGACTTACATTTTTATGCTTAACAGACGTAGGCTCCGCGGCGCTGATGGCAGTGGATTCGATTCCCGTCCTGTCCAAATATTTGTATGATGCTATTTTATTTTATTTATTTAACTTTATTGCACAAAATGTTACAAAATGTACAAATGGCGGACTTAATGCCATTGTCAAAAAACTAGAGTGATGAGAAGGAGTTAAGAGCGAAAAAGTATTAGAAGAACGGAGATTACGTTCGTGAGAGGAAGATAGGAATTGGAATCGGTCCTTTAAGTAAATTGGTGCGTACGGATCAAAAAGTTTTGAAAATAGTATGGTTAGAACTCGAATTTTGTGACGTTCTCGAATGGGAAGCCAGCCGAGAAGAGAACGGTAATGGGAAATATGATCGTATTTACGCAAGCCGAAAATGAAACGAAGACAGTTGTTTAATAGACGATCCAATTTATTAAGGAGTTCTTGAGAGATATTAGTGCAGCACACGTCACCAAAGTCAATTATAGGTAAAACCAAGGATTGAATAAGAAGGGTTTTGGTTTTAGTAGGAAGAAAATATTTTAATCGATAGAGAGCACGAAGCGTTCCAGTAACCTTACTGCTGATTTTAACATGTGTATCCCAGGTTCAGGAACAGTCGATAAATAGGCCAAGATTCTTAATGCTGTAGGGCACTACCACGTTATTAAAAATAATTACAGGTACATTTTTTAAACTGGACAATTGCCGTTTGCTGCCCAAGATAATGGCTTGAGTCTTAGACGGGTTCACAGAGACACCAAACTTTTGTGACCAGTTTGTGATGTTGGTCAAATCAGCATTAATCCGAGCAATGGCATTATCCAGGTCATTGTACTCTGCCTGAGTGTATAGTTGCAGGTCATCAGCGTATAGATAGTAAGAGCAGTCAATAGATTTGGTGACAAGGTTTATGGATTTGGTGACAAGATTTATGAAAAGGGAAAATAATAACGGAGAGAGAATGCCACCTTGCGGCACACCAGCATCAATTGTCACCCACTGGGACAAATCATCTCACAGGCGCACCGCTTGCTGGCGTTCTCGAAGGTAGGATGCGAACCATTCCCGAACCGAATCAGAGACCCCGACGTAAGAGAGAATAGAGAGGAGAACTTCGTGATTGATAGAGTTGAAGGCGTTGGAGAAATCAATCAGAATTAAGACCGTTAGGCGGGAGTATTCCATTCCAACTCTTACATCATCCAGGATTATTAGTAGAGCTGTTGTAGTGCTATGTCCTGTACGAAAACCGGATTGAAAGGGACTTAAAAGGGCGTTTTGTAAGACATGGCTAGAGAGCTGTTTGTGTACCTACAGCTGCCTCGATAATTTTAGAGAGAAATGGCAAAATAGAGATGGGACGAAATTGATGAGAAGAAGTAGGGTTAGGTGTTTTAGGAACCGGGATAAAATAGGCTTTGCGCCATATACTGGGAAAGGAGCCATGTTGCAGGGAGAAATTGATAATTTGGGTCAATGGTGGTACAATAAAGTTAAGTAAGAGAAAGACCATGCGGCGACTCACATCATCATAGCCAACAGCATTGGATTTGAGAAGTGAAATAGTTTTAAAAGTCTCATCTAAGGTTATAGGAGAAAAGTTGAACACATTAGCTGTCGGACGTGGCAAGGAAGTGATTAAAGTTATAGTTGACAATTTTACAACGAGAACTAGTGTGGTAGTTAAAGAGAAGTGTTTATTAAGCTCGTTAGAGGAAATAACAGAGTAAGAATCGGGAGGGTTTAAAGACTTCCCAAGACCCTGAGAATGCAAAAACTTCCATACGTTTGCCGAAGATGATGATTGAACATTGTCGTGAATAAATCTACGTTTGGCTGATCTTACCAGTTGATTACAGCGATTCCGAAGTTTTTTGTATGTATTTAAATTAAAATCCGACCGGACTTTTTTAAACTTACTAAATGCACTGTCTCTTTAAGCCATGGCTTTACGAATATCACTAGAATTCCAGGGAGCAGGCGGACGTTTAAGACTAATCGGAAGAATAGGAGCGTGTTTGTCAAAAAGTTGTAACACAGAAGAGTTAAGAATGTTAACTTTGTCATCAATGGAAGACGCTTCCATTAATGTTGTCCAATCAAGTCCCGCAGCATCCTGTTTTAGTTTTTCAATATCCAGTTTTCCAAAATTTCGCAGATATTTTATTCTAAGCTTGTCCCTAGGTGGCTTTAACTTGTAACTCAGAAATAGAAGGTCATGTTTAGAGAAACCAGGAGCTGGCAATTGGCCATGCTTAATTACCAAGTCAGGAGATGAGGTAATCATTAGGTCTATGAGGGAGTCCAACGCGTTCAAATTGTGGTGAGTTGGATTTGATGGTAGAAGAGGAAAGTCAGTAGATTGAATGATGGATTGGAGTTTAGAAGATCGAGCTGAGGATTTAAGCATATTTGTATTAAAGTCGCCCATGATTATATGGTGTGCGTGCTCACTAGAGATTGATTCAAGGACAGACTCAAGAGTGGAGAAGTAGTCTATAGAAGGTGGACAGTATACGACCCCAACAACAACTTTAGCACCGTCAACTGATACTTCCATAAAAATATATTCCACAGAATATGTGTAAAGAGATGGAGGCATTCATATGACTTTATAACTAATATCGCTGCGCAGGTATATAGCTACCCCACCTCCACCTTTTCCAGTGCGATCATTTCTTATAAGAATATATCCAAGAAGGCTATAAGAAGTAGAAGGGAGAGCTGGCTTAAGCCAACTTTCAGAAATAAGTAAGGCGTGGACAACATCAGAGCTAAAGTTTGTGAGAAGTTCCGTGTAGTGCTGAGGAATGCTTTGAGCATTAATGTGACAAATATTGAATCCGTTTGTTTGTTCTGTGTCTGGGTGTTAAATATATGTATATTTTGTCGAGAAATTCCATTAATAATTTAATGGTTCTAAATGTAATAAAATATGCTATATTAAAGATTAGCTAATTTTAATTATCTTATCTATTAAACACCGTGGGGTACCGATAGATTAAATAGTACCTCCCTTGTACCAGTTGTCATAAGAGGCGACTAAGGTATCAGAACCGACAGATGGCGGCAGTGTAGCTCAAACGCATAAAGTGGGGATGGGCTGCAGCATCCCTCCCTTCCATCCCATCCCCATCAATTATATAAAAAAATCCTCCTTTCTTGGGAAATCCAATGGCTGGTGTGATGACGATGATAGGAAGACACAACAAATTACAATCATAGGTATATATTTGTTAATATCAATAAGTTACAAAAACAAGATTATAATCCTAAACATGTCTTTACAACAGCAACACAGTAATTATAATTTGTTAGTAAAAGTATACATACTAATATTTAAAAAAAATCAGCAGAAAGAAACAACTAATAAAAAACATATTTATATATATACGAGTATATTAAAATGAAACCCTCGTCACGCCGTTTCTTCGATGGGGCCGTTAATCACCCCAACCCATTAATCTC
>JACJUM010002842.1:8147195-8171668 GCA_020976665.1 Heortia vitessoides
TGCGCAGGTATATAGCTACCCCACCTCCACCTTTTCCAGTGCGATCATTTCTTATAAGAATATATCCAGGAAGGCTATAAGAAGTAGAAGGGAGAGCTGGCTTAAGCCAACTTTCAGAAATAAGTAAGGCGTGGACAACATCAGAGCTAAAGTTTGTGAGAAGTTCCGTGTAGTGCTGAGGAATGCTTTGAGCATTAATGTGACAAATATTGAATCCGTTTGTTTGTTCTGTGTCTGGGTGTTAAATATATGTATATTTTGTCGAGAAATTCCATTAATAATTTAATGGTTCTAAATGTAATAAAATATGCTATATTAAAGATTAGCTAATTTTAATTATACTTATCGATTAAACGCCGTGGGGTACCGATAGATTAAATAGTACCTCCCTTGTACCAGTTGTCATAAGAGGCGACTAAGGTATCAGAACCGACAGATGGCGGCAGTGTAGCTCAAACGCATAAAGTGGGGATGGGCTGCAGCATCCCTCCCTTCCATCCCATCCCCATCAATTATATAAAAAAATCCTCCTTTCTTGGGAAATCCAATGGCTGGTGTGATGACGATGATAGGAAGACACAACAAATTACAATCATAGGTATATATTTGTTAATATCAATAAGTTACAAAAACAAGATTATAATCCTAAACATGTCTTTACAACAGCAACACAGTAATTATAATTTGTTAGTAAAAGTATACATACCAATATTTAAAAAAAATCAGCAGAAAGAAACAACTAATAAAAAAAATATTTATATATATATATATATTAAAATGAAACCCTATTTCCCTCAGTCACGCCATCACGCGTGAACGGGTGGACCGAATCACTATATTTTTTTGTTGTGTTTATTCTTGGCAGATGGTTCTAATAAAAGAAAAAAAGCAAAAAAATGCGCGGAAATTTTTAGAATTTAAGAATACGAAATACGAGAAGATAATAAGAATTATCGTTAAAACAGAACCACGTCAGCCTGGTCAACTTGGATAAAATACAATATCATCATCATATCAGCCATTGAAAGTCCTCTGCTGGACATAGGCCTCCCCAAGAAAGGGAGAATTTTTCCCATAATTGCCGCGCTGGGCAAGCGTGTTGGTAATCGCAGAGCGCAGCTTTGCGACGGGAATGCTGCTGTCCATACCCACCCTGTACTTTTGAGCTGCGCTGTTGTAGATGGGTATACCGCCATCTGTCGGTTCTGGTACCTGACTCGACTCTTACGACACCTGGTGCAGAGGTTAGTGCCTACATATTAGTAGATATTATAATAATTTTCATTAAATTCATAGTACCTACTCATAAAATTAATATATATAAAATTAAAATAATTTTTACAAAAGAATACCCACTTAGATGAGAAGATCTGGAAACAATTACTAAACGTCCTCAAAAACAAATCGCCACGGGTATTTAATGGAACGCCTCTTTCCGGGAAACAGGGAAAAATACAGGACGCCTGACTGGAATTTGTTTTCCAATTAGAAAAATAAAAAAATGAAACACGAAATCCTCACCGGGCCGTTTAGTTTAACAGTGGCTTCAGGGCGTACACAGTAAATATAACGTAGCAGTATATCGGGGCTGTGAGGTACTATCGGAGTAGAATAGTACCTCCTTCTGTGTCACGGTGTCGTAAGAGGCGACTGCGGTACCGGGACCTATAGATGCGTTTTTTCCTTCCGAAACAGCACAGCCTAAATAGGTATTACAGCGTGGGGTTAGGCACCAGTATCTTCGTCCCGAAGTTGCGCGTTGCGCTTTCCACCACACATGCCCAGCGCGGCAATTATAGGCAAAACATCTTTGTTCTTCATCATTCATATATGCCTCCCCAAGAATAAGGATCTGGACTAGAGGAGGACTGGACATCCAGCAGTCGTCTTTCTGTGGCTGATATGGCCTGAAGTGGCCTTTTTTTCAGACTACAATCTTTGTACAGTCATGGTACGTTTCCCAGATACCGAGCACAGCCCTATTACAAGATAGGATGTAAATTCACACATCTCATACATTGAGCTGACTTCTGGTCAGTCGCTTAAAGCACTTGTGTCATGGACGCCAGATAATAGAGGAATTACATGACATCATCATAATCTATCATATCAGCTGCAAGACGTTCACTGCTGGACATAGGCCTCTCCATGTAATTTCTAATACGGCCTATTGTATAGGGCTTCAGTTCAGCGCGATCCTGCGGTTTTAGTCAGATCATCTGTCCACCTTGCGGCTTGACGTCCTACGCTGCGCTTGCCGGTACGTGGTCTCCATTCCAGAACCTTACGACTCCACCGTTCATCGGTTGTGCGTACTATGTGCCCTGCCCACTGCTTCTTACGCTATAAAGATAAATATATCATACTAAAATACATATTTTTAACACCTAGATACAGAACAAACATAAATATAATCTTAAATTTTGTACTGGGTGGGGATCGAACTCAAGACCCCAGGCGCATAAGATAGGATCACAACCATCTGCGCCAATGGCAATATAGCCAATAGATTCTCTGTGGTAGTTTTCATCAGCTATTAAATATCTTCAACACATTTATTCTACGTCTTCATTCTGGTCAACCATATGCACTATGCCACAACGTTTAATTTTGCTAATGGCACGTCAAGTTAGTACCCGCCATTTTATTTTTCTCATTTCAAATTAAACTTTGTTGTAGTTTATCCCTTTCGTGGGTTTCTTTGATAATTCTCATTTAGTTAATTATGTCATTGTCGTTAATATATTAAATTACGTTTTTTATATTAATTAATAAGTCAGCTACACTGGATAGACGTTTTCCTGTCTTAAATTGAGATATTAGGTAGACCACATACAATGGTCGTCTGCATTGGTACCTCACTCCCACTTATTTCTACCGCCATACAGCAGTTCGCATTGCTGCGTTCCGGTTTGACGGGTGAAAGAGGCAGTGAAATTACTGGGTCGATATAAAATGAATGAGAATGTCGAATAAAACATTACGTTATTGTAAAGTCAAATATTATGAGGAGATAGTGATTTGTTTATTCCACAGTGCAGGCTAATAAGCAGTGTTGCCAGTCCAAGCCGAAAGCAATCAGTGTACCGCGCCTGCGAAATGGCAACGCGTCGCATGCTGCTATTATGAATATTAAATTTCACCCCTCGGTTGTGTAGGGATGGGGCTGTTTAAAAACTTAGTTCATATTGTTGTCGATATGAAAATATTTATTTTATTTAGGCACACAAAACATGGTCACATCCTTATGGTTCTTGGCAATCTGTGACTCCACAAATTATGATAATTTTAACTAGCTGATACCTAAATTAAAAAAAATCTATACATTAACTATAAAGACGCAATTTCCGACTAAATAGTGAAATAACTTAAACTAAATAATTAACAATGAAAATAGAGTGATAAGAAAAAATAATAAAGAATATTACCTACAAAACAAAATACTAAGTTAATAATTGAGATTTAAAGGAGGGTGTGGATGATGGCTTCTTTCCACTTATTTAATGTCGATCCATGAAGGCCAGGCACTCGCTTGCGCTACCATGTACTGGGTTATAGTCTTGGCACATTCTGGAGATGGTGTTACAAACGGATATTAAAGCCTAGAAGATTTTTCAGGAACTAATGCTGATTTCAGATGGTAGTCTATATCAAACCGATGAGTAGCTTGTACAGGTACATGAAGTCTTGTACTTTCCGTCGACATTGAAGTGGTGTCAACTTGAAGTAATTATATAACTCTATAATCATTTATTTATTAATAGTAATAGTAATATCTACAACAGGTCTTATACCAAAACAACTATTTAATAGCCTTAATCTCCAAAAAACAGCAATCCTTAATACATGTCGTGTAGTGAGAATATTTTTACAACTAACAGATATGTACTTGTCAGCTAGATTTTTTATAAATACAAAAATACACTTGGCTACATGAGACATTTAATTTACAAAACACATAATAATAACCTATTAATTTACTCCAAAAATTACAAATCACCATTACAGCCATTGAAAGTCCACTGCTGGACATAGACCTCCGCAAGAAATTTTGCCCATAATTGCCGCGCTGGGTAAGCGTGTTGGCAATCGTATAGCGCAGATTTCGCGACGGGGATGCTGGTGTGCATCTCCACTCCGTGCATTTGAGCTACACTTTCTCGGATGGATATACCGCCATCTATCGGTTCTGGTACCTTAGTCGCCTCCTACGACACCTGGTATTTAAAGGAGTATAGTCAATTAAATAAATTTTCAGAATTAATTCCAAAAACGTTGATAGATTTGTATAGTCTGTACCCTAAAGGGGTATAAACTCTCCATCTAGACTAATATTATAAAATTGAAGTTTGTTTGTTAGTTTGAACGCGCTAATATCAGAAACCGTAGGCTCAATTTGAAAAATTGTTTCAGTCTTAGATAGTAGATTATCGGGGAATGCCATAGGTATATAACATTAAGCTAGGAGCTAACAGCGTTGCTTAAATGACGCTAAGTCTGTTCTACAACTTAATAAATATATTTCAATAAAAAAATTGCAGCGTAAAGTCGGTTTTTAATTTTACTAAGTCAGCAAATTAATTGGATCTATGATTCGTGTGATGGTTATCAACACTGAAACCTATAAATACTCGTATCAGATGTCGTAGAACCGACAGATGGCGGTATATCCATCGGACAATAGTGTAGCTCATATGTTATTGACGGGGATGGGTAGCAGCATTTCTGTTGCGTACACGCTTGCCCAGCGCGGCAATTATGGGTATATCCCAGTTTTTGGGGAGGCCTTGGATAATGACTCCTTTAACATCGTCGCACGAATTATAGGTATTTGTGTTGTGGTATTTGTCAAATATTTTTTATCGAAATATTTAACAAAGGTATTTCATATATATTTTTTTATTACACCAAATCGACAAACAATCACACAATCCGTGTGATAGTTAGCGTCACTGCAGCCTTGTGATATTACAAGCGTCTATAGCTCGTAATATCACAAGGATATCACTAGCGCGTTTCTAACTTTGTGACTTAAAGATATTATGCCACATTACCCAGTAATTTCACTGCCCCTTTCACCTTTCAAACCAGGGGACAGCAATGCGAACACTGCTATTTGGCGGTAGAAATAGGAGAGATAGAGGTGCCAATGCAGACTACCTTTTGTATAAGGCAGACCTCGTGAGAGACATGATACTAATAAAATAATTTAAAAACAAGTTAGTAATTTAGTGTTGCCCAAATGCAAGAACAAGACGAGACTTAGCTAGTCTTGGTCTTGGTCTTGCGCCAAAACACCTGGTCTTGGTCTTGCGCTCCCAGTCTTGGTCTTGGTCTTGGTCTTGCAGCAAGAGTCTTGCAAGTCTTGCAATTACCTATTAGTCTATTACTATTTATTAAAGTATTAAATCTTAGAAAAACGTATTAGAATTGGAACATTGTGAGCTTGAATTAACATAGCCATAGTAAAAATCAAGCAGATTAATAAATTACTGAAGATTTGATAAGAAATTTGAAAAATCAACTGACCTATATGTCGTTTTTCATGGAAGTAACTGTTTCTTAATAATAATATCTTATAATTAAGAAACAGTTACTTCCACATTCCAATTTGTTTTTTTACGTCTTAGCAAATAAGCTTACATTTGCTAAAACATGTAATAAACAAATTGATTGCAATAACTTGACTGTATTTTAAAGATCAATATCTGTCTAGAAAGATTGAACCCTCAACTTATATGAAATTTAATAAAAGATTTTTACGATTTATCATTTTTTTCAATAAAATATATCTACGCTTAAGTAAATATCTACGCGGTAAGTATCTACGCTTTTTATATTATATTATTAGTATGACGGGCCCGATGGCGCAGATGGTAGTGATCCTGTCTTGCGCACCAGGGATCGTGGGTTCGATTCCCACCCAGAGCAAATATTTATATTATGATATTTGTGTTTGCTCTGTGTATGGGTGTAAAATATATGTATTTAAGTAGTATATTTGTGATTCCTCTGTCTGGCATTCGTAACACAAGTGCTTTAAGAGACTTACCACGGAGTCAGGTCAATGTATGAGATGTTGTGGGAATTTATTATTATTATTATTATTATTGTAGAATTGTTTTACACGTTTCAGGTATATTTAAAAGTGGCTACAATATTTATCAAACGGGTGATATTTGAACACTTTTTTGCTTCTTTTTCTTGTAAAAACTTAAGAAATATAATGACTGAATGTACAATAATAGTACCTAAGTAATTAGTTTAAAACCATATAATCAATATTATTATATATATTTACTAGAATAAATTATTATGACATCTACTTACCTATCCTTACCATTTTATCGTAATCATAATACTACTTGCGTGATCATTATAATGTATTCATTTTCATTCTAAGCACTCTGAAACTTATTTATTCTTTGGAACACCTGTGGGTACTCTTAAAATTCGAAATTATTTTGCATGAGTATTCCTACGTCAAATGTTGTGATTTCGGCGCTGCGGCACCGATTGTTGTATATGATTTCAAAAGAAGCCGCCGGCGCGTGTATCATAACCATGTACTTCCGAAAAGCGGCAAATTTCTTTGAGAAGTAAGTACAAAACCTTTGATGCCGCATCATCAAAGTGCCGATGATCAAAACATAACTATGCATGCACTCAGTTTGATTCTAATGGATATTTTTTTATTCGCTATGTAGGTATGTTTATGCTATTAGTCGTAATGCGCACTGGTCCAGTTTTTCATATTCTTTGATACAGTTTTTTGCGTCTCATAGAATTCCTAAGCGTACCTATACACCGAACTGTTACACCTAACTACTCCATGAAATAGCACTAAGTCCTAGCTGCAAGACGCAAGAGTCTTGCAGGCTATGACTTGTTCTTGCTCAAGTCTTGCACGGTCAGTCTTGTTCTTGGTCTTACAAAAACGCAAGAACAAGACCAAGACTGCAAGACCAAGACTGAATTTGGGCAACACTAGTTAGTATTATAGCTGTCATTACAATTAAGCTATATTTAAAAGAACATTATGGAAGCATTAATGAAATATCGACAGCGAGTTCTTATTGTTTTATGTCTTTACGATTATATTCAAGAAGATACGATTATAATCTTTAAAAAAAAAATAATAAAATGTATTGATTTATTTTTCATCTATGTTATGTTTGTGTATTTCACTAAAGATAATGACTAAAAGATAAAAACAGAGCTGCATCGGGATTTTCAGAAGAGGTAAATGTTGTAGAGGACTTCAAAATTAAACTTATCAGTATTATTATTACTTATTAATCTTTCTCTTAATATAAATTCCTCTAAAATAAAGTTATTTTGTAATATTTTTTGGGAAATATATTTATTATTTTGTATATTTAATAATAAAAATGTAATTATTATGTTTATATATTCGAAATATTAAAGTTAACTAAAACGGTATATGTAAATGTTGATATAGATACACATAAATAAAATTGGAGTGTCCGTTTGTAATATTAAAATAACTTCATTTTACTTAATTCATGTGAAGGTAGGTACATCACATGTTACAGATATAGAATAATATCTAATGATAAGAATTTGATAATACTTTTACTGGCAGCGGGCTACTTTTAATAGGAGTGGAGCATGAATAAAAAATGTAGCAAGAACAGGTGAACTATTCCATATTGACGATGTCGCGGACTCAGCTAGTTTATTTTTAATTAGAAATAAAAATAAATTAGAAATTGAAATAATTATAATTTTAATATGAGCACATTATATTTAAATGAGGATTATAAATTATACTTGGCCTATCCCATTTATTCTACATAAAAACATCGCTACTAAAATAATTTGGCAATACCAAATATTCAACCGAAAGTTACAAAAAAAAATTATCGACATACATACATAACACAACCCTCACATATCATGCCACAAGAGATTTGGCGCCAATTTTCGCCGCGGGGCTGCCGGCGATGAATGCGCGAACATAGAGCTAGCGCGCCATGTGGCGAGATTGGACCGTGGAGAGGCACTCTGCGGCTGTGTGTTCACGCTTCCTTTGCCATGGATTACTTGTATTGTAAATAAAAAAATATTTGCGAGCACGCTGACTTTTTTAATAAACTCTTTTAAGATTTTCGTTTTTTGTGCACTTAAATATTTTTTTATAATGTTTGAAAACTAATATTTATTTTTGTTTTATAATTGTCAAATTTCGATACCCCACCATTTTAATATATAAGTAGTACGAATAATTAAATTTTATGCCTTTAATTTGCTATGGCCTGGCAAAATTTAATCTCAAACTAAAAACTATATTTATTAAGGTATATAGGTACTATACCTATCACAGACATTTAAATAGTCATATTTATATAATTTCTCTTTTTAAAACATAGATAATACTGTTCAAATGACGATGACCATTAAGATAAACTTTGACACTAATTTTGTAAATTTTAGAAAAGTCGCTTTTTAAACACATCACCAGTAAAATTTTAAGAAACAAATAAATCTGTAAATGATAAACAAATAATAATAATAAAAAATATATTTCTTACCACAAAAATTTCATGTTTGTTCTAATATACCAGAACTATAATTTCATTTTAAAATAATTATTATTTCCAAGAACAGAATAAATAAAAATAAAATTTAACAAAAAAATTTTTTGCGGTGTGCCTCCCCTGTCCCAGGTATTGTGAGAGGTGAATAAGGTACCAGAATCGGTTGATGGAGGTATCCATCCAAAGCGGTGTAGCTCAAAGGCAACTGCATTCTTGTCCCATGGTGCATTCATTTGTGACATTTGGCATTTTGATGATTAAGATTATAAATGAAAACAAGTTTCCATCCTTACCAAATCCGAAAGTAGCACTGTCTGTCTGTTACGCAATCACGCATAAACTACTAAACTGATTAAAATGGAATTTGGTACACAGATAGTCTACAACCTTGGAAAGGACATAAGACTAATTTTTCATTCGACATAAGAGTTGTATGGGGTCGAAGGAGGAGATATAAAGTTGTGTGGAAGTGCCGCTATTGTTAGAGATAGCAGCTTAAAACGTATTATTTAAGCTATTGATTTGTATATATAAATAAGTATTATATTAAAATAAAAAGGTATGGTGCGCAAAGAAACTACTGCACGCGGACGAAGTCGCGGGCACAGCTATTGGGATATATCTGGCTTTTTTATGCTTCTTTAAGGAACTCATGCTGTTCCGGTTACGCACGGAATAGATATAATGAAAGACTTCGCAGACAAAGTCGTGGGAGGAAAACTAACACTAACACGTAATATATTAGGTACCTACAACGCGCTTCTCTTCTCTATCCCAGCGGTTTTGTAAATAGTGTTATTAGGTACTTATGTGATAGCAAAGAGGTCGTTACCACATTTTCTAAAAAACATCAATTGATTGTTAGTAACTTGAAAGGTTTGAAAACAACGAATTCTTGGACATATCTGAGGGCAACCATCATCATTACAGCCATTGGAAATCTACAGCTGGACATAGGCCTCACCATGAAAGTGGGAATTTCGCCCATAATTGCCCCGCTGGGCAAGCGTGTTGGCAATCGCAGAGCGCAGTTTTCACGACGGGGATGCTGCTGCCCATCCTCACCCTATGCATTCGAGGTACACTGTCTCGGATGTATATACCGCCATCTGTCGGTTCTGTTATTATTAGGGAGGTATTATTCTACTCTGCCGGAACCTCGCCTCAATACATGCAGGGTAATATAATTTTGTAATAATAATAATACTCAAATGAACACAACATTTAGCAATTGTGTTGCGGATATGAGCTGATTCATTCATAGGAAGGAATTACAAATATAATAGATACTATCATAAATAGGAAATTCCGCCCATAATTACCGTGCTAAGCAAAGCGTGATGGCAATCTCAGAGCGTAGCTTTACAATAAATAAATAAATATTTAGGTATTATATTTGCAATAGTACATGTACAAAAAATAGTAAATTAAAGTAAATTAGAAATATTAAACACTAAAATAGATAATAAACACACATGAACACCTTAAACTGTTCTTAGAGTTGTATTTGCTATCTGTCAAATATACAAAAAAAAAATACACAATCTAAATATATCCGAGTTTAAAATTCGAACGTGACTTGTTCCGATGCACGCGTATTGACCAGTTAACAAGACCCACAGCGCTCCATGCGTTCGCCCTTTTAAAATATAGGAACGTTAAGGAGAGAGTGGATGTAGGGATCTACGTGCAAGCCGCTATACTGGTCAAGGCACAAAAGGTTTCCGTTTCATTGTGACCGATCGAAAGAAGTTATAAATTCAAATAAAGAACGTTTGATTCACACACGGTTAATGAACAGGGATTGTAAACGTTTACACAAAATGTTATATAGTGATTTTTGTAATTTTGTTATACATATGTAAGACCTTATGCAGTAAACATTTTGGGTAAGATTATCATTTTTAAAAATTATAATAATGAGAATCATCATCATTACAGCCATTGAAAGTCTACTGCTGGACATAGGCGTCCCCAGGAAAGGGGGAATTCTGCTCATATTTGTCACACTGGGCGAGCGTGTTTGCAATTGCAGAGCCGAGCTATCGCGACGGTGATGCTGCTGAACATGCTATACGATGGATGCATGAATATAGGTACCGCCATTGGTACCTCAGATATTTAACAGAAAAAAATCAACTTGTCTCAAGTGTAAGGCGGAATTTCGACCTGCATCTTTAGTATACCGAAGGACTGTATACAGAAGAATCGAGGGAAAAAATTGACAGGTCTGTGAAGGTACCTCACCTTCGCAGACCTGTCAATTTTTTACCAGTGTTCTCTTTTTTTGCTGAGAAATCAGCGCCATTTCTTCAATGCTGTGGGTCAGGTAAACAGCCAAATAATTCTGTCTGTCTGTTTATCTTGCTTTTTTGGTGAAAACTATAACATCCGGGAATAAGTCCTTCTCGCGGGACATGACTCAAAATAAAGTCCACGTAAAGTCGATCCCTACCTAGAACAAATATTTACATGAAGAAGAAAGGGTGTTAAATGTATATTTCAGTATTATATTTGAGAATCATCTGCTGTTTGATGGCCGTACCATAAGCGAATTATTTCAATGTCAGGTCAATGTCATCCATACTCTTCTTTAAATCACATAAATTAGTATTTTGTTTATATTTATTTTCTTTTCACTTTATTTTCATTGTTAATCTAAATAAAATTGCCTGGTCTCGGTATTTAATTATTAGATCGAAAAGTATGTCTTTATTGTTAATGTACAGTTTTTTTTTCTTAAGTGTTTGGTATTTAAGTTTATCAAGCTGTACATTTATCCTTGTGAAGTTAAAGCTTCTCAAGATCCCATAGGTAGATTTTAAGCGTTTTGTTGTGCTGTGTTTGCTAATATAAAAATTAAATAAAAATATGGAAAATGGTGTGAATTTATTGTTATTATTATGTACTACACCGCTAAATATCGTTAAAATTAAATAATGTTTAAAATAAAAAAGCTGCATTGCAAAATGATATAAAAGAGAAACATTCGAAATGGTTCCTGACCCCTGCCACAAGATGTGGCACGGACAATAATTTATTTTTTCCCCAGCTACCGTGCAGGCAAAGGCTGCAGCTCCATAATGCCAGAGATTTATTACAACCCGCGGTGCTTCCAAAGAGAATAAAATATGGCGGACAATTTGTACAAATTAACTAATGGGGATTTTCTTGATTAAGCTTCACGTTTTATGTTAAATATAAACTTAAGGTTGTTGGTAAAAGAAATGCTTATACGAATTTATTAAACTTATTAATTAAGAATTGGTAAGTAAAGGATAATAATAAATAGTAATCTGAATTATTACATTCAAAATCTTGATAAAAATAGGTTCACCATGAAGATTTTTCAGGTCGCTAAAAATACTTTTCGATTCATACTTTCAACAGTACGCGTACACTAAACATAATAACACTACAAAACTGCCAATTACTCGATTTGCATAAAGATGCTTGCGAACTTGATGATAAGAATGCAAGAAACAATCGCTAGTATTTCCTACATACCTTCATCATCATCATATCACCTGTAGACATTCACTGTCCCCCATCAAAGATCTCTGGTGCCAGCACCGATAGCTGGAAATACCATGAGTGTCTGTTGTCCCTGAAACTAAAACCTGGGAGGAAGTATGCAAGCACATCGGGTTGGGAGCGTGCGTTACAGCTCCGACACCTCCTCGAAATGAGAGGGAATCGGTTTATCAGGTGTTTCGAACGAAGATTAATATCATAGGTAGTTTTTTCTTTTAATGTTTTTGTTTGACGTTTCGATAAACTTACCGCAACTGCTCCCAGTCATCATTATCACAGGAATTAGAAGTCCACCGCTGGACACATAAAATTCCGCTTCCCCATTATCGCCGCGCTGGGCAAACGTGTTGGCAAAGAGCCATTTTATTCCGCCGGTTCTGGTACCTTGGTCGCCTCGTACGACAACTGGTACAGAGGGAGGTACTATTCTACTCTGCCGGTACATCACGGACTCAAGTTTGACAAAATATGTTTGCACAGGATTTGAAAGTTACAATTACAAAAGTAGTGTTACAACAACAAATAAAATGTAGTAGGTACCAATTACTTTTCTTTACAATTTTTCATTTATTCATTCTTAGTTTTGAATTTTGAATGTCCGCCGTTCCATTCTACGCAGTTGGTGCTGACGGTATTTTGTAATCTGGCAGTGCCGCTATGTTGGCCTTGGTTCTTGATCAAATGTATGACAGGTTCCCAGTCAGGTGGGATCAGTGCGTGGGCAGCGCGAATGGGAACGCGAACGTA
Organism: Heortia vitessoides; assembly: GCA_020976665.1. Lineage (NCBI taxonomy): Eukaryota > Metazoa > Arthropoda > Insecta > Lepidoptera > Crambidae > Heortia > Heortia vitessoides. The sequence continues at coordinate 8,160,038 of JACJUM010002842.1, forward strand.
TAAGATTAAAAACAAATATATGAATAATTGTAAGGGTAATTGTAATTTTAAAACTATTACATACAATCTTTTGTTAGGAAATATTACTAAGGATGTTAAACGAGATGTTAAAAAATTTTCCGAACGCTGCCTAGCCTAGATTAAATTGGCGATTGACCTCTTTCTTGAAGTTCGATTAGTTTTTTATATACCTTGGGTACCTGAGGTTGAGGATGCAATTGGTCATCTACAAAACTATTTATTTATATTATGAAAAGAAATGACTCTTGTAAATTTGCTATTTATATATATAAAAAATTGGTAAAAAAACTTTTTAAATTAAACGGTTTTATGTTAAACATACATTGCATTATTTAAGATAAATGTACTTAAAACCAAAAAATAATAAAATAGATACAGTCGTGGTAATTAAAAACATATGCATAGATTAGACTAAAATAAAACCGTGGGGCACGGTTCTTAAATATTGAGGTTGTATAGTGCACTGTATTCTTCTTGTCAAGCCCTTTTATTTGACACCCATGTTGGTGGGATTGATAAAAAATTGTTATAAGCCATTTGGTAGCGGCGGCCATCTTAGATTTCAATTTTGCGTAGTAAATTGTATTCTACTTTTTGAGACCTTTAATTTGATAGCCATGTTGATGGGATTGATAAAACCTAAGTTATCCGCCATTTTGTAGAGGCCACCATCTTGAATTTTAATTTTATATAGTACATTGTATTCTACTGGTTGAGCACTTTCATTTGATACCCATATTGATGGGATTGATAAAACCTACGTTATCCGCCATTTTGTAGCAGCCGCCATCTTGGATTTCAATTGTTTATAGTATATTGTATTCTGCTTGTTGAGCCCTTTCATTTAATAACCATATTGATGGGATTAATAAAACATAAATTATCCGCCATTTTAAAGCGGCAGCCATCTTGAATTCATAATGATAATGAATAAACATAATTGTATTGTCACCAGAATCCAAGGTGTATACAAAATTTTAGATTAATCGGTTGACAGGAAGAGGTTGAAATTTTAATTTAGATGAATCAATAATCAGAACTTTGTGTGAATTGGAAGACATTTCAACAGAATTGACTGATCTCTCGGAAAGCAACGTCGACAGGAAGCAAAATTCGAAGTCAGTCGAAACGGTCCACTGTTATATGTATAATTTATGCTACGCTGTTATTCAATCTAGCATAATGTTATATACTTTATATCCTATTCCGATAAATGGACTATCCAACACTGAAAGAGTTTTCTAAATTGGACAAGCGGTCTCTGAGATTTGCGCGTTCAAACAAACAAACTCTTTAACTTTATAATAGAATGCATTTGTGTTTGGAAAAGATTTGATATCTTGTGAAACAGAGAAGGAACATTTTTTTAAACTTATATAGTTAACTTACTTAGCTTTTGTACATTATAGCAATAAAGTATTATTATATTCCAATCAACATCATCTCTTATCAATTAGTAAAAGCTACAGATTTTTTTTTACATCGCTGTGTTGGTTTTCTGATTCTACATATACGGTGGCGCCACACTACTTAGCGCGGAGACAACTACTAATTAAAGAAAAATAAAAAGGATACTTCTTTAAAATGAATAAAACCGTTATATATTAATAACGAATGTCTTTTATTTACCTTAAATTAATAATGTATTTTTAATTGACTTTACAGATGGCCGTAATTTTCAGAGGTTTTCTTCTACTCAAGTTTCTTCTTCATTTGTTTCAGGTTCTATTAATTTCAGGAATAATCTGTAACCAAACATAACTGCAACTAGACATAAAACGGAAAAATCTAGACTTTTGTTGAAAACTTTACTTTGAAATAACATATGTGGTCTCAAAAATTTCATAATATCAGAGGTTGCAAAAAAATTCTAGCGTAAAATAATTCATTTCCAACATACATCCATACATACATATATATATACTCACAAAATTTCGCCAATTTAATATTAGGAAGAAGTAACGAAGTAAGGATGTTGAATTAAAATTACCTAAAACATGTCATGTGCCGTGAGGTACCAGCGATATAATAGTACCTCCTACTGCACCAGCTGTCGTAAGAGGCGACTAAGGTACCAGAAACAGTGCAACTCAAATGCATAGGGCGGGGATGGGCAGCAGCATTCCCATCGCGATAGCTGCGCTCTGCTATTGCCAACACGCTTGCCCAGCGCGGCAATTATGGGCAAAAAACCTCCTCTCTTGAAGAGGCTTATGCCCAGCAGTGGACTTCCAATGGTTGGTATGATGAGAAACATGTCTTAGACCAGATATAATAACTAAAAGTTTATGAGACACCTCACTATATTCTTGAGAACTGGCGATTCGCATAAGTTATTGTGCCCCAATCCGAGACCCTTCTCGAAAGTGTGGAACACACACGGCGCGGCGCCTTCGTGCTGCTCTCGTGACTCCGACACGGTGTTGTGCAGCTGGAAAACATCAAAGCACTGAAGTAAATGCTTAAAAATGATTTGTTAGGGATTAGGTATATAGAACATATCGCAATAGAATGTTATTACAAAAAAGTCTGTTTATTCCCATTAGAACACTCGAAAATTATCAGTGTTTCTTTATATGTATCTACATATATATATAAAGGAGTAGCTGATTGACTGACTGATTAATCAACGCAGGGCTAAAACTACATAGGTTTAAAACTTGAATTTTGCACAAGGATTCCTTTTATAGCGTAAGGGAGCACTTAGAAAGGACTTTTGAAAATTCACCTCACCCATGAAGCAAAGTTTGTATGAAACTTACGCCCCCTCAGTATAGGGGTATTTTTGCCCATAATTGCCGCGCTGGGCAAGCGTGGCGACAATCGCAGAGCGCATCTTTCGCGACGAAGATGCTGCTGGCCATCCCCACCCTGTCGTATTTCAGTTACGCTGTTTCGGATGGTTATACCGCGATCTGTCGGTCCCGATACCTCAGTCGCCTCTTACGACACTTGGCACAGAGGGAGTTACTATTTTTTCCGCCGGTACCTCACAGCGCTCCGCCGGTACCCCACAGTACCGGTATATTCAGTATAAAGGTTCTTTATTGAAAGTCATTGGAGAATTTTAAATATTAGATAAAAAAATGCTAGATTGATATATTATACCATACCTTAACAGCCAGCTCATAAGGCACTATCCTGTCACTCTTCGAGTGCAGCATCAGAATAGCTATCTTGGGCACCAGAACCAGGTACTGGTCGGTGGTAAAGGCGTACTCGGATGAGGAGTTAAACGGCTTTATGATGGCCTCCTTGTAGTATGGCAGCCAGGATACGAGCTGGGGGGTAAGGAGCAGATTAATCACGTTAGATAATCATAACAGTAGTAAAACCTAAGAGATCGGCCATTTTTAATAATATTGCTGCACTAGGCAGGCAATCGCAGATCACAGCTAATTTTTTCAATTCCACATTACCTCTTATACATTGACCTCATTGCGTGATAAGTCGCTTAAAGTACTTGTGTTTCGAACATCAGACAACAGAAGAATCATAAATATACTACTTAAATACATATATTTAACACCCAGACACAGAAAAAACATAAATATCATCATATACATTTTGTTTGCATTTGTCCTGGGGGATTGAACTCAAGACCTCCGGCGTACGGGACAGGTTCACTACCACCTGCGTAATGGAGCCCGTCTACTCTCTCGATCGTCGATCTGACTTAAATATCTCTCCAAGACAGCTTATTTCCTTGCCTTACTGCATCTAGGCTACGTTGTTTCGGTAGATATTCAGCCATCCGTCGGTTCCGGCACCTCAGTCACCTGTTACAACACCTGGTACAGGGCGTCCTATTCTACCCCGATTCAAATTATTAGAAAATAATCGTTATATAAAGAAAATAAATAGCAGTTACTTTTTTATTAACAACCCCTCACAAATGGATGGAATAAATCAGGTAAGGTTACATGGAAAATGTTTTTAATGCTATCGACTTTACACTTACATTATATTAATTAGCCAGAACTTACATAGGTATATATAGAAAATGTCATACTTGAGAAAAAAAGAGTTACAAGTGCTAGCGAATCCAAATTAAGTGTTCATCGTCGAAACGATGTCCTCGAAGCTTTTAAGGGCGGCCAAAACGTATCAAAAAGGGTGCAACTGGCTGTTCAAAGAGGTGTATTGGTTCTAGCACTGACTTCTGGTAGTAAAGAAGCACGCGAGTAGAATAAATGCTGTTGCAATAAGAGCACTTAAAAATATGTATCTGTGCGTTTGAGATATAGATTGAAGAGTAGTTTGATAAGAGATCGATGTGGTGTAAAAGATGATGTTGTGACAACAATGGAGAAAAAAATAATGAGATAGTTGGGGCGTGTAGAAAGGATGGAATGAAGTAGAATGACTGCACAAAATCTATAGTGCGGAATCGAATGGAAAGCCGGTATAGGATGACCTAGGTCAACATACCTAAACCAGGTAAAAGAGGTATTAAATAAAAGCCAGGTCAGAAGTACCAAGAATAAACGAGTGGGTATGAAAGGACTAATACCAGTAAGCGAAACAAGAGAGGTATGCAAAGATCCTAGCAAGTGAAGATCCATAGTCTCAACTACTCTCTATACCTTGTAGAATACACTACCTTAAATTATAGAATATACTACCTTATCTGTAATACCTTTCATCTCTTAAAGATTACTGTTTCCATTGGTGAAGCCGCGGGTAAAAGCTAGTGTACAGATAAAGTCTCAAAGCTATAATTAACAACAAACAGATAATTGTTCAAAAGTAGCAAACAAAAACCTTGGAGAAAGGATGCTTCTCGATTTCCTCGGATAGATTGTTAAATGGCGCCTCCAGCACCAGAGCGCGGGGTGGTGGAAAGATCTGGCCAGATTCCTGAGCTAATATGTCTATATGAGCGGCAAGGTTGGCCACCACCGCTGTACCTGTGAAAAAAAAAACAATTAGCTATTAATTAAAAGTGCCGTGAGGTACCGCCAGAATGGAATAGTACCTCCTACTGCGCCAGGTGCCGAAAGGCGACTGAGGTACCAGAACCGGCAAATGGCGGTATATCCATCCGAAACAGTGCCGCTCAAATGCACAGGGCGGGAATGGGCAGCAGCATCTCCGTCGTGAAAGCTGCACTATGCGATTGCCCAGCGCGGCAATTATGGGAGAAAAACCTCCTTTCTTGGATAGGCATATGTCCAGCAGCGGACTTCCAATAGGTGATATATTGAAAGCAATAAGTGTGTGCTTCACCTAGCGAATGCCCCCAGAGAACTACCGGAGGCCTATCCTCATGATTCACAGAGTCCTGGATCCAGGAATACACGTGGTAGGCGTCTTCAACCACGCCGCGTTCAGTTGGCCGTATATGGGTCGAGTCTCCGTAACCTTTAAAATAAAATACCAATCAATATGATACACGTAATGAAATGTACAATATAACATATGATTAATTTTAATTTAAAAAGAAATCACCAGAGGGCGCTTCGAAGAGCATCACGTGAACTAATGGCGGATTAACGTTTAGATCAATTTGTATATTAAAACAAAGGATATTATTGAGCACTTTAAATGTCGTTTCTGTGTATTTTCAGAGAAATATTTGAGGTTACAGAGTGAGTGGGGATGGTACAGAGTAGAATAGTACCTCCCCCTGTACCAGGTGTCGTAAGATGCGACTAATGTACTAGAACCGACAAATGGCGATATATCCATGCAAAAAAGCTGCGCTCTGCGATTGCCAATACGCTTGCGTAGCCATTGCCCATTTTCCTAATAAAGAAAATGCTTTTTTCTTCAAAGCACATGAATATATCATGGTTTTCCATTGGCAGGACCAAAAAGGATTGCCTACTGTAGTTACCCTCCTCCATTCAATGCTAATTATAGAAGAAATTAACATCATTATCGGCTTAGGAGCAGAAGAATAATTCATCATGTAAATTTTATTTTGGTTATGGTTATGGTTTGATAAAAACCAATAAATTACATGAAACACGTCGTGTACTTGTCTTTAAGTTACCGTCAACTATATATTATATATACTTAGTTGTAAACTTAAGTGTACCTATAATAACTAAATAAATAAATTGTGATATCTAAATCAACCAGACACCAGTCATTTAGAACTCCTCACCTCGATAATCGAAGGTCACGACGTGGAAGTCCATCTCCTGGAACACCTTGTAGATTTGCAGCCGATATGGGGATCCTCGGTGGTTCGAATTGCCTGTGAAGTGTTCATATTGTTGATATGGCACGTATTGCATTTCAAAATGGTTTATATTTTTTTCAGACTAACCTACTAGATTACTCAAACGTGAAACCTGCACAACCGGAGGTATGGGCGAGGCTGTTAATCAATGAGCGAAATCTTGCTGGGGGTGTTCGCGAATCTGAGTTGGTCCAACGACGGTCACCCGAGGCCGCCTCTGAGGCCGGACCTCGGAGCGAGTGGGGATAGCTACTTCGTTTGCAAAAGACCGAGGGAGCCCGGCCGCATTAGTCCTGTCAGAATCGAGGGGCAGGGACTGCAAAAACATGTGTCAAGTAGTTTTGAGAAGAGTGTTCGTGACAGGGTAATTGAGGGAGGCAATTATAACAAATATCTTCAATCAAGCAGAATTTAAAATGGTCTAGTTGTAATATAAAATGTTAAGGTATACAGAACTAGTTCATTGTTCCACCACGCCTTTCCATTAGGTGCTATTATCGCAGAGTTTTGTACAAAAATGCAAAATCGAAATCACAATACAGTCCCAACATTTCAAATCGTGGCGTAACATTTTTCCTTGCCTCGGAGTAACCGATTAAAAATCAAGCAAAAACGTAATCTAATGCATGTTACGTAGGCAGTTCAAGTTCGGAATAGTATTCGGTGTTATACGTCATTCAACACGGCTAGCCATTATTTAATAAAGTGAGACTATACAACCAATATTTACGATGTCTACTAAATTTAAACAAAGCTATAAATGACACAGAACGAATCACAATACTAAAACATAATTCCAAACATTATTTCACAAAACGATATATACTACGGTCTACTGAAACAAAATGGTGGTTAGGTTATTTAAGAACGTTCGCAACGAACAATCCGGCTAAACGTTGGACCGCCGCATTTCAAAACGGCCGTGTTTTTTTTATAACAGCTAGCCGGATTATACAATGTGACGGCGACATATATATTGGCATAGTGCAGTATCTATACCAGATGTTATGTAAGATAGCTAAGATACTGGAACCGACAGATGGCGGTATATCCATCCGAGACAATATAGGTCTAATTAATTCTTATCAAGAGCCAACGCTCTGCGATAGCCATGCGCCTGCTCAGTTTAAATTATCGGCTAAAATTATTTTTACTTGAGAACGCTGATGCCCTTTAGTTGACATCCTACGACTAGTGTAAAACTGTCCCTGGACCTGAAGAATTGCTTATTTTACTTACCATGACAATACAGCACGATTGTTTTCTTAGTTTTCTTGAGTTCCTCGTGCATTTTTTCCGCTAACTTATCCTGGGCCGTGTTTAATTCTTCGAATAGGGAACGAGGTACCATATGCCACACACCTGTAACAATTAACATTCACCAATTCAAATATATAAAGCTAGCCTTTGCCTGTGTCTCCGTTCACAAACGTTTCACCTGGCGTCATATCTTCAAGGTGGGAAAACAAAATAAGCAGTCAATGCCTGCCAAATAAATACACCACAACATCTGATACATTGACATGACTCCAAGATAAGTCGCATATAGGAGTTGTGCGACGGGCATTAGACTGCAGTCACAAATATAATACCCAAATACATATTTAACATCCAGCCACAGTACAGAAACAAATTATATTTGGCTCAGGAGATCTCTACCGTCTGGGCTATCGGGCCTGTCAAAGTTACGCTTCTTTAATTTATCCGGGGAACAAACCTAGATGGAATTTTGTACCTAAATAGCTAGAGCTCCAGAGAAAGACTAAACATTTTAAATACTAAACATTTTGTCAGCAATTTCGTCGCAAAGCTAAGCTCTAAGGTTATTAATGGGAATACCCTAAAATCTGTTATTTTATTTAGTTGATTAGACCACGGTAAGGCACAATGGGCATACCCACAACCTTAATAGACTTGTGACGTCACACTTTTATGGTCTATTGAGGTCGATATGCTAATGACAATAAAAGATATGCCTTAATAAAATTTAAAAACACAATGAATCATGAAACGTCCGTGATTCGGAACGCAGCAAAGAGCTATTATAGACGTTATGTCAACATGTTATGACTTATGTCACAATTTTTGACAATTTATTTCCGTGCCGCCGAGACTTCCGAGTCGCGTAGCGTTGCGCGCGCGTCGCGACTTAATTGCGCTGGCCGACCTTACTTGGTACCTGCATCGAAACGCCAAAACGCCTACGCTCTGTATTCAAGCAATTATTTTCAGAGGCGACAGAGAAAGCAAAAGAGCTGGATTTTACATTAAAATCCCTACGGACAGTTCAAAGACAAACAAACAGGTCCAATTATGAGGCGAAATCGGTGAAAGAGTACTTTCGGAAATCAATCTACATGCCTCTATTAGGAGGTACTCGACCTATTTATTATATTTCATTTAGGAATATTTCTACAAAACCCTAATGTGAGTATGAGGGACTGGGATATCGATATCGAGTTTCTCTTTCACTATAAGTGAATAAAGTGATCCAGATGTACCGTCTATTCATTAGCGATGGTGAGTCAACTGTCATAAATGAATACCGACTCTGGATGACCAAATGGAAAAGAGAATATAAGAACAATTCAGCCATACCAGACTCGGAGTAACCAAGATTTGTACCCTAACATAAAAAAAATCCTACAAATACTGGCAACACTTCCGGTCAGCGTAGCTACCGCAGAGAGATCCTGTTCTACTCCTCGTAGAATAAAATCTTGGTTGCGTTCTTCAATGGCACAGGAAAAACTATTCGGGCTAGCTCTCCTAAATATACACAAAGATGTGCACCTGGATATCGATAACATTATCAACGTTTTCGCAAAAAAGAAACGTAAGCTTGCATTTGCATTTGTAATTTATGTACGAACCTAAATTTTATTTGATATTCTTAGAAAATGTAAAAAATAATTAAAATCTCGGCTGGTGGATCTCACTTGCTGATCTCATTTACATTACTACTAATACAACGCCAAGTTACCTATTTACCCAGTCTAGTGTCCCTATATTGGCTTACTTGCTACTAAAAAAAAAAAAAGAAAAAAGTTATCGATTGAAATAGGTTTGGATCGAAATTATTTAATTTGAAGAAATCGGGTCCGACTTCCTCCTAAATTTATTTCCATTACTAAGGCCAAAGTCCTGATGTTTAGAAAAAGGAAATAATCTAACTCTAAAGTTCATAAGTGACTTGCATATTATGACTCGTGCTTAGCAGATTTTCTGGTCTGGTTTCCTTCAAAGGTTGTCTGTGCCAAATTTCATCAAAATCGGTTAAGAGGTTTAAGCGGGAAAGCGTAACAGACATACAGACAGAGTTACTTTCGCATTTATAAAATTAGTAGGGGTTATAAATTAATTCAAGATACTGAGATCCAGTAATGGACGTCTTACTTATACAATGAGAAATGTAACGTGATTTTTACAATAAAGCTAAACAATTAAAAGAAATATAAAGAATTACTTACCTAATTTTATAGGACATCCATCAATTTTTGACATAAAAGAAATGTTAAAATGTCTGCCACCAACCACGTTGGAACTTGAAGGATTTTCATAATCTAAATTACGTGGATAATTTACTGAAAACAATTATTTATTAACATTAATTCTATTCAAGTTTCATGCTTACCCTTGATTAATATTAGAATTAGCCACAAATCCTTATAGGATGTTGCAAGTTTAATTCAACGTGCTGCGATATTGCTAAATTAATTTGTCAAGCGTTGCTTAATGCTTCGTATTGGCTCACGACTGATTAATTGACTGCTCCATTACATTATTAGGTCCTGTTTAATTACATTCAAACACAAATCTAAATGCACATGGTAATCTCATTATATACTGAGGTAATAATAATAATAATCTTGAGCTTATTTTTTTTAATAAGTACAAATTAACACAACATCTTATACTAATATCTACCCATTAAAAGTCGCTTAAAGCAATTGTAAAAACAAAATTACATATTGTCGCCCAGACACAACAAACACAAGTATAAGTCATATAAATGTTTGTGGGTGGGGTCAAACCTACGTATCCTGGATGAAAGATAGGATCACTACCGAAAGCGCCATCGGGCTAACTATAGCACTAGTATGCCGTAAATAATAATAATAATTTTATTAAAGTTATACAATAGAATTTTCCTTATTTTCCTAATAACACTTCCTAACAACAATTATTGATAACTGCGGTAGTATTAACTGTAATATACACGGTAGATAATGAGGTAGAAGTTCACAGTACATACATAAATAACGCCTGTGTCCCTTCGGGGTATGCAAAGACTATAGATCTCCACGTGCTACGATCTTGGTATAGTCCGGTCAATTTAGCCCAAAAAATGAGAGTGAAGTTACATAAAGTCCCAACAAGCTGGATTTTTGTGAAGTTGGTCAAAACATAATTATAAACAATGTCTGGAAGTTCCCCATCATTCCCCTGTAAGGAAAAAATTTAATTCAAGGTCAAAGGTCAAAAAAATGAGTTTTTCGCGATTTTCAGCAAAACGGTAAGTTTTATCATAAACGTACCTCAGACAAAAGTTGTAGATCATAAAATTATCTATAAAAAATGTATCAATACTTTTTTTCTTACGAGCCACCGTTTCTGAGATTTAACGATTCTAAAAGTTATAAAAGTTGTTATCGTCATAATATGCATGAGTACGTCACGTATATACATCTAGAGTTGTAAAATTTAAGTTTAAGATTTAATTCAATGTGCTGAAGTTTTTAAAAAAAGTGATTCAACTCAACAAGAAGTTATTACCAACGGCATCCGCTTTCTTCTTTCTATGTACGGAGCTCCTAAAAAAACTATCTGTTTAGATAAACTTCGATATGCATGTTTCGTTAAAAATTCTAAAAATAAAAAACAAGTTCAATTAGCTTGTCTTCCTCCAACTTCAGTTGCTGCTCACCAACATCTTTTTCGAGTATATTACCAAGTTCAAGTGTGGCTTGGTTATCAGCTAGACCCCACAGACTGGGGTTGGAAGTTAGTCAACAGTATATTACAGCCAGTTCAAACTTTACTTCCGCCTGCGCCGGAAGAACTGCTGAACATTATTTTTTGCAACTGCAAAAAGGGATGCAGTGCTAAATGTGGTTGCAAAAAAGTCGGACTGTCTTGTTCTTTGGCATGCACAAATTGTCAAGGCCGGTCGTGCTCTAATATTGAATCACAAACAATGGAGGATTCGTTTGACTCCGACGAAGTATCATGCGATACATCGCTATTGACGCAATTTACTTGCATCCAAAATGAAGATGAAGAAGAAGCAGGAGAAGAAGAACAAGAAGAAGATCAAGAAGAAAAACAAGAAGAAGATCAAGAAGAAGAACAAGAAGAAGATCAAGAAGAAGAACAAGAATTTGAAACTTACGAATAAGACGAATAAACTTCAACACTTT
>JACJUM010002842.1:8171768-8183124 GCA_020976665.1 Heortia vitessoides
CAGGATCACAACTGACCCGTGGAGTAGGCCTACTGGGGAAACCACATTAAAAAAACGCGCTAAGTACACTACCTCATAGGTGGCGTGGAAACGTGTGCATATTATGACGATAACAACTTTTATAACTTTTAGAATCGTTAAATCTCAGAAACGGTGGCTCGTAAGAAAAAAAGTATTGATATATTTTTTATAGATAATTTTATGATCTACAATTTTTGTCTGAAGTACTTTTATGATAAAACTTACCGTTTTGCTGAAAATCGCGAAAAACTCATTTTTTGACCTTTGACCTTGAATTAATTTTTTTCCTTACAGGGGAATGATGGGGAACTTCCAGACATTGTTTATAATTATGTTTTAAACAACTTCACAAAAATCCAGCTTGTTGGGACTTTATGTAACTTCGAATGTCTAAATTGACCGGACTAGTATGCCTCTCTCGCTTTCCTTGCTCACTTTAGTCCTTTTTTTACACAATCGTTTATTCCTGGTTCTTCTTACCTGGCCCTTCTTTAATACCTCTTCTACCTGGGTTAGGTATGTTACCTTCGGTAGTCTTATACCAACTCTTTCATTTACTTCTGTTCAATATAGTTTTTACATGTCGAAGCCATCTCAACATTCCTTTCAATATTGTTGTCACACCATCATCTTTTACACCGCATTGATCTCTTATCACACTATTCTTTAATCTATCTCGCAAACTCACACCATACATATTTCGAAGTGCTCTTACTTCATCAGCATTTATTCCACCCGCGTGCTTCTGCCATATTCACTAGCATATGTCAGAGTTAGAAGCAACACACCTTTATGAACAGCCAGTTACGCCCTTTTGACACGTTTTGGCTGCCCCTTAAAGCATGTAGTGCCGTAACTACACTATTTCCCGCTTTTACGCTCTGTTCAATATCTCTTTCTTCCTTCCCATCCCTCGTAAAACACTTCCCAGATGCACAATACCCTTCACATGTTCAACTTAAAAAAAACATAATTGAGCTTAGGGCTGTGTATTTTAATTATTATAAAGGCTCGGGATACCGACATAGCCGTGGGCAATCGGCGTAGCCGTAAGCTGGCACATTAGAATAGTACCTCCCTCTGTCCCAGTCGTTGTAAAAGGCGACTGAGGTACAGGAACTGACAGATGGCGGTATATCCATCCAAACGTGTGTAACTTAAATAGCTGGAATGGGCAGAAGCATTCTCGGCGAGAAGCTGCGCTCTGCAATTGCCACCACGCCTGCCCAGCGCAGCAATTATGGGCAAAAATCCCCATTCTCAGGGAGGCCTGTGTCCAGCAGTGGGCGTTCTATGGCTGATGATAATAATATTTCAAAAATGACCTTTCTCCACCAACGCTCGGTTACGCTCATGTACGATTTCTTAAATTGAGGAGTGTGTACGAAGGTAACTTAGAAAAATAACCTTATAGCAGAAAATACTAACAGCAGTTAGAGAATACCATTTTCCTTTGAACGGACTTGCTGTACCTAAACAGAAGTGGAATTACAGCCATCTGCACCACCAGCAGGCTGGCCGTGAGGGAAGCCCCAGTCACTAATATTATCCTACAAATAAAAATAAAACACAGGTATCACACAATCCCTACTAAAACAGACGCGAGATTGTTTTTTTTTGGATGAACCTAATTCTGGTCTACTCAGACGTCAATTCGTTTGCCCAGCGCGACATTTATGGGCAAATTTCCCCTTTCTCGAGGAGGCCTACATCTAGCAGAGGACATCCAAAGGCTGATGCTGATGACACAACGTTACCCCCGAAACTTAGAGATGGCTCACGAGATACGAGTAGATCGTTCCCTCCCCGTTACACTTATCTTCCTAAAGTTATAAATACGAAGGTTTGTATGAATTATTATTTCGCAATTACAATTAAGTTTTTTTTGGATCAATCTAGTTCTTGTCTACTCAGATGTCAATTCCAGCGCTAACGGGGGAGAGGGCGCGGTTGCTCATTTATAAGCGACCCTATGCACGTTTTTCACTGCGTGCCCCGCAGCGGCGATTGTAGCTACGTTCTCACCGGCAGAACTGCGGGATCTGAGCGGGGTTTGTGAATAAGGATGTGTGGATGTATGTTTGTTTTTTCACGTAGGAACGGCTGAACATATTTGTATGCAATTTTGCACAGGGATCATTGAGAGTCTGTCTGAAAACATGTTCCCGTGGGATAAAATCTTTTATTTTTCTCTATGGAATGGGTAAGAATCTTTGCTCAGTTTAGCCTTTAGGGTTGAAGACTTCCTCCTGTAATTGCAAGAGATCCTCAGGGATGAGATGAGATATTAAGATATATTTTAGATAGATTTTAGGTAGATTTATTTCAGTAGGGTTTTTTTTTGTGTGCTTCCCGACCTTACAGGGTTCTCGGTTCCGACCTCGGCTCGTATAGTGTCATTGCCATCGTTAGTGACAGTTGTTTGGCATGGGGTACCGGCGGAGTAGAATAGTACCTCCCTCTGCACCAGGTGTCGTAAGACGCGACTGGGGTATATATCCATCGGAAACAGCACAACTTAAATACTACAGGGTGGGATTGGGCAGCAGCATCTTCCTTGCGAAGTTGTGTTCTGCGATTGCCACCACGTCTGCCCAGCGCGGTAATTATGGGCAAAAATCTTGGGGAGACCAATGTCCAACAGTTGTTTGCAAGTCAGTCTCTCTAAGTAAATATGTGAAAAACATATTTTGTAAAATTAAAACAGACTTACCCAATCACCATTTTGATGTGGTGATATTTCTATTTGTTTTTCGTTATTTTTTGTAAGCATTTTACAATTTTTATCTAGTTTCCTATTATTTAATTATTTTTTAAAATTAACATTTAATTCGTACATTTTTTGAAATCTGTCAAGCTGATGTAATAAAGGTAAGTATTTATTGATTGACAAACGAAATAGAAAAGAGGTTTTAATTATACTTGTTAGTTATTGCGACGCCAGCGCCACTGGCGGCGGTGAACAGAAGTAACAACACACAAGCGCCATCTAGAAGTGTTACGGTACGGTCGGAATACAGCAATTCAATTTGCATCTGACCACCGAATGATGAACACGCATAAAAACTGTCATCGTATCGTTGATATTCTGCTTAGTGCTTGTCTTGATTATATTGATAATAATTATTGACTGTTGGTAAAAGTGTGAATATAAATAAAAGGTGTGTGGAGTTAATTACAGTAGTTTGGATTTATTCAACGTCATATTATTATAATTAACAATACAGTGTAGCTAAAATTCAGGGTTTACCACAAGTTTGCCTAGCGCAACATTTATGGGCGAAGAAAGGGGGAATCCCCTTTCTTGAGACGGCCTACATCCAGCAGATGACATCCAAAGGCTGATGATGATGACACAACGTTACCCCCGAAACTTAGAGATGGCTCACGAGATACGAGTAGATCGTTCCCTCCCCGTTACACTTATCTTCCTAATTTTATAAATACGAAGTTTTGTATGAATTATCATTATTCTTACACAATTACAATTAAATTTTTCATATACCTGTGCAAAATATTGGTTTTTTTCTAACTTTGTGCTTAACATATTGTAATGCTATGGTTTCCACACGATGTATATTGGTCTTAAACAAATTGATTTGAATAGGATAGATGTAAAGATGTTTGTTACTCTTTCACGCCCAAACGGCTGAACAGATCTGTATGAGGTTTGGCTCTGAGATAGAATGTAGTCTGGAATAACGCATACACTACTTTTTATTTCAGAATATTTACAAGTCCTATACAATCTGATTGGTTATTCACAAAGGACAAATAGCAAAAGTAACTATAGAAGTTTTTATAGATTTATAAACCATCATACTGTCCAAATGCCGTGACCATAGAAAATATGTAGATCAAACATATGTAATAATAATAATAAATTCCCATAACATCTCATAGATGGACCTGACTCCGTGGTAAGTCGCTTAAAGCACTTGTGTTACGAATGCCAGACAACAGAGTCACAAATATACTACTTAAATACATAACACCCACACACAAAACAAACAAATATCATCATATAAATTTAAACTTAACTTAATAACAATGATATAATTTTGTGTTATTTTTTTTTAAAACAAGAAACCTACATATTATAACGTTTGAGTACGAAGCAGCGGATCTGAAACCCAACAAGCCAAGAGACGGTGGTAAACGCGTAAATGTAAGAATAATAAAAAAATCCTACAAATATACCTCTTTATTACAATTAATTATCTAAATATATTTGATACACATATTTAAATATTAATTTATTTTGTAAAAGTAAAATAATTTAGTATATATTACAAAACTACTATATACTCGGCAGATTACGATGCTTCATTTGTGCTTAGCAATGAAATCTCTGAAACAAAAGAAGAATCTGTTACCAAAGTTCATGTATTTGCAAGTTTTTCTTAGAGTACTCATACGTTTTGTGTTTTAGATTTAAAAAATAAGCTGATGTCGTGCCGTGAGGTACCGGCAGGGTAGAATAGTACCTCCCTCTGCACCGGGTCTCTTAAGAGGCGATTAAGATACCAGAGCCGATAGATGGCGGTATATCCAACCGAGACAGTGTTGCTCAAATGCACAGGGTCTCAAATATCTGGAGGACCTCCAATGGCTGAAGAGATGGTGATGATGAAGCTTATTTTTAAAGCATATTGCAGTGTTAAGGATTTACCTATTAATATTGCGAACGCGAAAATGTGTTAGATTGTATGGATGTATGAAGGAAGTACGGTTGTCTGTTTGTTACTCTTTCATACAAAAATCTTTCATCAATCCATTCAGTAGGAATATAAATCAGAATAATACAGATTATAATTTGTAAAGATTCTTGCGGGGTACGCATGGAGCCGTTAGGTACCGGTAGTAGAAAAGTACCTCCCTCCGTACCAGGTGTCGTAAGAGGCGACTAATTCATCCATAATAATATCCATCCAAACCAGTGTAGCTCAAATACAGATGGTGGGCAGCAGCATTTTCATCGCGAAAGCTGCGCTCTGCGATTGCCAACACGCTTACCCAGCGAAGCAATTATGGGAAGTGTGGAGTTCCAATATAATGATGACGTATGATCGAAGCGGGGCCGACGACTATTACAGGAGGGCGCCTCTGAGACCGGACCTCGGCTCGAGTGGATGTCTTTAGAGACAGTTCATTAGTTGCGTGCAAAAGGGAAGAACTGAGATAGCCCGTGTACTAGTGCGATCGATATTCGCTTGAGAGACTGAACGCGTTTGCGGGCGAACGCGGCGTACTGCTTCTACGAAAAGAATGCATTTGTTTTGTGATTTATAAAAGTTACGCCATCGGGCGGTGCCAAGGGAACAGTCCACTAAGGGCTATCTGACCTCGACAATACTAATGTTCTTTTGTTTTTCGCACACAACTCTCTCATACTTTGACCTGACTATATTTATTTAATATTGGATTACCAACATAAGCATCAGAAAATTAAGACCAATAATTGTGTTTTCAAAAGATATTAACTATCTGTTCTTACAATTACAGGCAATCACATCATGCATAATTATTAATATTAAAAAAAAGGTAATAATCACTCAATAAGGATCTAAAATAAGTAACCAAATACACAAACAATGAAAATCGCGCCATCAAACGATTTTATCAATGACAAAAACCCGGGAAGAGAATAAAAATTAATGTCAAGTTCAGGCAGACTTATGGCTAGACTATTATACATTATATTAGACAACAGATATATTGCAAATACAAAACTTAAATATTATACATTTAACATCCAGACACAGAACAAACCCATGTTCTGTACATAATAGATTCTTTGATGTTAAAGATACACTACCAATAGCACCAACAGGACCAACAAAAGTATAAGATTTCATATTACATATAAAATATAGGAGTCCTTTACCAGTACTTGAAACTTGATTTCTACAACGTATGTGTCATTAATGTACAGGCTTACCCTATCAACTTTGGTAGTGTCGCTTGTTTACAGAGCCACATATGGCCTCCAGTCTTGAAGCTGATGAAGGTGGCAGGTGGGTCCGATACCTCGCGACATTCAACTATCTTGCTTCGCATCTGTAAAACAAATATTTCTATTGTTTGCTTCAATGAAAAATTCAGAACAGAAGGTTCTGAATTAATCATCACAATAACGTTCAGATGTTGCAAATTGGCCTGATCCTAAAAGTGGGAATGGTCAGAGTAGGATATTACCTCTTCCCTGTACCAGGGGTTGTAAGAGGCGACAGAGGTACCAGGAACTACAGATGGCATCCCCGTCGCGCTCAGCGATTGCCTACACGCTTGCTTAGCGCGCCAATATGGGCAAAATTCCTCTTTGGGGAGGCCTATGTCCAGCAATGGACTTTCAAGGCTGATATGATGATGTAAGCCTAAATTGAATTTTGTACGCTTGGAGTTCAGAAACTATTGAACTCATTTCAAACACTCCTTTATGAACATAAACTTATATTGTTAGCAAGTGACATATATAACGTATTATACCCCCATGCTTCTTCCGCTTCCTATGGGACGCTTCCGGAATTGCGTCGGTGAAACTGAAGTGCTGTTGTCGGAATGCTAACGATCTTGGGCCAACTTACTAGCTGTCCAAACTTGTACGGTATTACTTCGTCGTTTTCGGAGTGCATCTGTAGCACTGGTAGATGCTGCAGCCGATTGGCGTACTTGCCCGGTACGATGCGGACGTTTGAATCTTCTTCGAGGGCCTGTCTTACCGTCATATTGAAGTAAGGCAGCCAAGAGAACAGCTACAGTGAAATAGAATAATGCTATTTTAATAAGGTTTTACACATTATTAATTTCTAACATTTATGCATTCATAATAAATACTGTCCAACGATAACTAAATAGTAGTAATAATATAAATTAACACTAAAAATATGGAAGCCATCCTTAACATTTAAAGCGCATAACCAATTTGGATAGATTATAAAATAATAAATTTACACATTGATTAGACTCCGAGATAAGTCGTTTAAAGCACTTGTCTTACGGACAGAGAAAACAAAAATATAATATTTAAATACATATTTTTAACACCCTGACACAGAGATAACACGAATATTCATTACGTAAAGACTTGCCAAGGGTCGTCTCCAATCTCCCGTCTATCTTTACACCTGACGGGCCTGATGAAAAGCGCTCGCGTAGCGATCCTATCTTGTGCGTCAAGGGTCGCAGATTCGATACCCAACCAGGACAAATATTTATATGTTGGATATAAGTATTTTTTATTTGTCTGAGTTTAGAAAAATATTTGTAATTCCTCCATAACACATGTCCATAACACAAGTGCCATGAGAAACATCTCGGAGTTAGGCCAATGTATATGATTTTGTTTGATTTTATATGCAATCCTCTTGAAACATGTAAAACATTGTAATAACAAGCCGTCGTCTGAGCGTCAAGATTTTAAACTTACTAAAGAAACTGGGAACTCTGAGAATAACGTCTGCACATTGTCGAAGGTTGCTTCGAGGACGAGCCCAGCGGGCGCCGGCAGGGGTTCCTCCGAGTCCAAATATTTTGTGCTGTACTCTTCCAGTTTGCTGAGCAGTTTAGAGGATATACCAGAACCTAATAACAAAATACAAACACTAGTTAAAGGCATGCGGCGATGAGAGCACAAATAATACCAACTAGTACCATCGATAGATGATAGATAGAGTTAGTTGTACTAAAATATGTTACTATACATTTACTTATTTGTTTATGAAACTTATTACTATTATTAACTTATATATTAATAATAAATTATTATTTAGATTATGAAGTTAGGAAAATTAAGATGGTCAGATGATCTGGCTAAAACCACAGGATCGCGCTGGTCACAAGCCGCATACAACCGGTCCTATTGGAGATGGACTTGGGGAGGCCTTTGTTCAGCAGTGGACGTTTTATGGCTGATATGAGGGTGATGATGATTTAAGTCCTGTCTTTGTAAGTTTTATAATCAGTGAGCTAAATAGCTATCCATAATACCTAACTAGACTCATCGCGCGCGTTGTAGAGGTAAACGTCGCCATTTTGTTGTAATTTCGCTGCATATTTTTGCAATAAGTATTACTTTTAACTCTGAGAAGTTGTGGCAAAGAGTAATTATTCGTCTAGTTTTTAATCAACAGATGTCGTCCAAAGTTTTTAGAAGTATATAAGCTGTAGGCCTCGCTCGTTTGTTACGACGCTATCTTTTTTTTGAATTTAGGACAGTTTTCAGATAGATTTACCGCCATCTGTCGGTAACGGTGGACGGTGCCTAAATCGCTTCTAACGACACCTGCGCAGGGTGTATATTTTGGTTTTTTGCAATTTGTGGCACTACTCATTGTTTTTTACTGTGATATTTTGGTATTGCCCTACCTCTAGCGAACGCTCTAAATATACCGGGGCTCTCTGCTGAAGCTACAGACTATAGTGTGGGATTCATAAAAAAAATATCATCATAAGCAACCATTGGATGGAGATAATGTTAAAGCTGTCAGTACTTTAAAGTAAACTTAGCAGAAATTAAAAACAGACACATATATATAAACATGCACACATATATAGATAGACACATACGTACATATAGAAGCTCTTTCACCATTCTCTCAAACATAGAAAGAGATTGAGCAGAACTCACTTCAAGGGGAAGCGCATTCCATAAACGAACGGTTTGAACCACAAAGGATTTACTATAGAAGATTGCGGCAAGCGCATGCATGGTCAGTGATGAATTCTCTGACGATCTTGGGGATCATTAGTAGTAGCCTGGAGTCCAACATCTGACTCCGCGGAAGACTTACCTTTTTCGCAAACGAACCTAACCTTGACCTGACCCTATAGAAATAAATAGCTTATTAAAGGGTCTGTGATTTGCCACCATCGCCCGTATATCAATAAAAAAAGGATTATTTGAGGACTGAGTAAGCGAATGAAAGATTGTATCTCATCGAATCTACTCACCTATCGAATGTCCCCATACGAAGAGCGGATGGTCCCTGCCGCATGTATTCTTGATCCACGCGTAGACCATCAGCGAGTCTTCGACCATACCTTTTTTCGTTGGCAATACATTTGTCGAATCCGCGAAACCTGACGAAATTAACGTTGTCATATATAAGCGGTTCACATCGTTCCTGGATTGGAAGGAAACCGGATTTATGGAAGCTGTACATTGGATTGAAATCATTATGGTATAGGCAGGATTGGCGCCAAACGGAGATCTCATATGCGTACCGTACGTGTATGCGTACCGTACGTGTATGCGTACATGGGTGCGTACGTGTAAGTGTGTACGTATAAACTTATTGCTTTCGCCTGTTTTCGCCACATTTTTGATTATTGCTCCACTCCTATCAGTCGTGGCGTGACATTATATAGCCTAAAGTACTGCTTATCACATAAGTTATCTGCAACTGAAGTCACATACAAATCGGTCCAGCCGTTCCAGAGATTAGCCGGAACAAACAAACAGACAGACAGACAAAAATCTAATATATATATATATATATATATATTGGTATGTGTACCGTGTAATATACATTCATGTGTATGTAGTAGAGAGCGGTTATTTAATATTATAAACAGACACTCTAATTCTATTTATATGAATGTATAGATAACTTAAGTCTTCCTGTTACATAGTATGCTAAGTAATCCGACTTACCCCTGTAATCAAACGCAATGACATGCACGTCTTGGCTTTGCAATATTTTGTACATGTCCACTCGATGGTGCAACGCTCGCGTTTGGGTTACACCTAGAACGAAAAAATATAATTCAATATTGACGGTAAAGTCGTGAGGTACCGGCACAGTAGAATAGTACCTTCCCCTGTATCAGGTGTCGTAAGAGCTCAAATGCACAGGGCGGGAATGGGCAGCAGCATCCCCGTCGCGAAAGCTGCACTCTGTGGTTGTCGACACTCAGCTCGGCAATTTTGGGCAACATTCCACTTTTCTTGGGGAGGCCTGTGCCCAGCGGTTGACTTTTAATGGCTGATATGATGAATATTTAAGGTCCCGATGGCGCTTATATGGTGATTTTGGGTTGTGGGCCAAAGGTCAAGGGTAGGATTCCCGTTTTGGTCCAGAGTGGTACTAGATGAGATATTTAAGCGGAGTTCCGCGCCTTAGAAAGCTGCATCTTTACTAAGTAACAGACTATACTATATTTGTAAAATATATTTTTCTTAGTTTAAATTTGTCCGTACAGTCGCGCGTCTAATGTCATTCAATTTTATCTGTGGTAAAATAATTATAACCTAAAAACGTCACATTGTCATAATCTGAGAAATTACTTGTTTAAATAAAATACCACTAAAATAGTTGTGATTTGGAACTGACGTTGTAAATAATAACATTAAATGTCGTTTCTTTTCTTACAGAGAAACTCAATTGTGTTTGATTGACTGTGTCGTCCAAATTACACATTGGATAACATAATATTATATTGTATATTAAAAACAAAGAGATATTTACATACAATTTAATATTATTAGCAATATTTGTATTTCTCTGCATTTTATTACCGAAACAGTAACAACTCAAGCGAAAGCGGTTTTAATATATTGTAAAATTCATCATTATCATAATCATCATTATCATCATCATCATCATCATAGCAGCCGTAAAACGTCCACTACTGGACATACGCCTCCCCAAAAAAGGGAAAATTGTGCTAATAATAGGGTTGTTTCCTAGTATTCACTCAATTAAAAGTAGATAAGTACACCGAATGTTCACAAAACTAGAAACACGATAATCTATATTTTATTATTTATAACTAACCACATAATTTTTTAATAATTTATGAAATTTAAGTTTATCGCCTATTACGTCACGCCATTTAAAACGGCAAGTGGCGCCGATTGACGTCACTTTACATTTGATAGTGACAAGTATTTGACATTGACAGGTACCTAACCTGAAACCTGAGGATACATGAGTTGTTTTGTTTACTTCGTATATAATATATAAGTTTGTTAATTTTGTATTTGAGCGATAGACAGTTAATAAAGAATTATGGAGTAAGGATTTATGAAAGCTGATAGTTTATTTTATTAAGTTTTTTGAAACATCAACAAGTGTTTTCCGACGCTGACACAAACATAACCTCAAACCTTTGCTTCAAACTCGTATTAACACAAACTTTACGTTTGACATTGACACTTCATTGCACCGTTTCATTTTACCGCATTCAAAGCTCTGAACATTTAAGATATTTTATTTTTGTGCTCATTAAAAGAAACAAAATCGTGATACTCAAATGTTTAAATATATGTTTTTTGTATCTTTATTATAAAAATACATCAATAAAATTTTAAAATCAATTGGTCAATATATTG
>JACJUM010002842.1:8206543-8252468 GCA_020976665.1 Heortia vitessoides
CGACCTTGCCGGCGTCCGTAGCTACAAGCGCGCTCGCCCCCGCTCCCATTCAGACCCCGCGACCTTGCCGGCGTCCGTAGCTACACGCGCGCTCGCCCCCGCTCCTGCTCAGACCCCGCGACCTTGCCAGCGACCGTAGCTACGCTCGCGGCCGCGGGGTACGCAGGATAATTATATCTATGAGAGGCCCCGCCCTCTTTTTTCGGTGGCGCTGGAATTGACGCCTGAGCAGTCCAGCAATAGCTTCATCCGAAAAAAAAACGTCGGATATTTCGCCTTCTGGTACTGGTACCTCAGTCGCCTCTTACGTGTAGTTTTATAATAGTGCAAGAATCTTTAAAATCGAACCATTCGCTTTAGATTTTATTTTACATACATACAAATCATACATTGACGGGCCCTATGGCGCAGATGGTAGAGATCCTGTCTTATGCGCTAACGATTGTGGGTACGATCCCCACCCAGGACAAACATATTTATAATTGTTCTGTATTTGGGCGTTAAAAAAATGTTTTTAATTATTATATCTGTGATTCCCCTGTTGTCTGATGTCCATAACACAAGTGCTTTAAGCGAGTTAGCTCCGAGTCAGATCAATGTATGAGTTGTTGTGTCATTCACACATTAAACTTTCCTCCTTATAATAACAGTGTAGATTACAGTTCTTACCTCTGTAGTCAAAAGCGATAGTATGAAAATCCATTTGCTGAAAAAACTTGTACAGTTGCACCCGATGCGACGCCGCTCGGGAATTTGAATTACCTGAAAGATATCAAACATTGTTACATCATATTTTCTTACATTACTCATGATAAA
This sequence comes from Heortia vitessoides, assembly GCA_020976665.1. Classification (NCBI taxonomy): domain Eukaryota; kingdom Metazoa; phylum Arthropoda; class Insecta; order Lepidoptera; family Crambidae; genus Heortia; species Heortia vitessoides. The sequence continues at coordinate 8,207,360 of JACJUM010002842.1, forward strand.
ACTACTCTTGATAGCTTTAAAACGCGTCCATACTAACTTTATGTATGTTTAGTTCGATGTTTCAGTAACGTTTCGGCAACCATTCTTAAGATTATCAAAATATTTCGTGTCAGGATTTGAAAGTGACAATTACTACAGCTACATTTTTTTATGTATTCTTAGTAGCACGCAGTGGTGCTGACGGTATCTTGTAATCGAAGTTGTAAGGTAATCGAAACGTCGATCAAAAAATATAAAAGTTAAATAAACTGTTTTAAAAGCGTTAAAAGAGTAGTTTCATTATCATTATATTAAACGTAGAACGTCCATGCTATCTATGCATAGGAATCACTAAAAAAAGGGGATTCTGCCCATAATTGCCACGCTTGGCAGGCTTAGTGGCAATCGCATCATCGTGGTGAGTATAGGTTCATGAGGGAGGAGGAGGGAAACTTTTATTCTACGTACGTACGTATAGAATAAAAGTTTTTGTTGAGGTCTTAATTTATATCTCATTCCTGAGGATCTCTTGTTGTTCAGGGAAGAAGTCAATGTTGATCCGCTACTGCTAGACAATGCAGTAAGCCGTGCCAATTTAATAGTGAAAAATAAAATGCCTTACTAATGATAATGTGTGAAAAATACTAATGTGTTACTCCAGACTATAAATAAACTTTATGCCAAATGTTGTCTATATCGGCACTGCGTTTCTGGCATGAAAGAAGTAACTAACATACACATATACTTTAAGACTTTTGCTTTTATATATTAGTAAGGACTAACCATGACAATACATTATTATAGGAGTCTTGGAATTAGCCAACTCTTCATCCAAAACTCTGCTCAGCTCTTCTTTATCGCAGCTCTCTTCAAAACTGCCCTTCAGTCTCTCGTATACTGACTTTGGTAATATGTGCCATATTCCTGTAACATAAGAGTTAATTTTAATTGGCAAACAGGCCTATGGTACGAGATGATTTCGCATAAATGCCTGCCTGGCACTTCACAAATTTAAACAGTAAACACACTTTATTACTGTAAAACAGTACACCACGCTCGCAGGCTATACAGTCTAGTCCTTATAAACGAATACGGAGAGTCCACATCTTCCGCAAACCACGATTAACCGTCCTGAATGACGGCCACACGATCTGAGATCCGGCATTTGAGGCGTCCTTGTGTGATAGCCCGAGCCCGCGAACACGCAAGTATGTTTGGGCATTATATCATTAGCGTTACAGCCATTGAAAGTCCACTGCTGGACATAGGCCTTCCCAAAAAAGGGGGTTTGCTTATAATTGCCGCGCTGGGCTAGCGTGTTGGCAAACGCAGAGCGCAGCTTTCGCGACGGGAATGCTGCTGCTCATCCCCGCCGCGTGCATTTAAGCTACACTTTTTTATGGTTATACCATCATCTATCGGTTCTGGTACCTTAGTCGCCTCTTACGACATCTAGGACAGGAGGAGGTACTCTGCCGGTACCTCACGGTATTAATTATACAAAATAAAATAATTTGTGTTTAACATAAATTAAAAATGAAAATCCTATCCTCATATAAACAGGCATTTAAACGTATTTTTAAATTATCATCATAGCTATCACTTGTAAGACGAAGACATAACAAGCATTTAAAGTAATTACTAAATTTCTCTATAATAATGATAAATGTTATCAGGATGCCATACGATGCTATACGAGCTCGTGTCATCAAGGATATGACTAGCGCGTGGCCAATCTTGTGAAACCTAAAGATATTATGACACATGACCAAATCATTTCACCGCTTATCATAATTCAAAGCGGAATACGATCACCGGTGTTTAGCGGTAGAAAAATTGTCCCTAACTTTCAACTATTAGACGAAGTCGACAAAAGCATACAGTTCCAGAGCGTGTCATAGATGCACGTAATCTTACAAGGATGCAGCGCGTTGCCAATTTTGTGACTTGAAGGTATTATGTCACTTTACACAGTAATTTTATTGTTTCTCTCACGTTTCAAACCAGAACACAGCAATGCGAACACTACTATTTAGCGCGAGAAATAGGTAAGAGTGAAGAACTAATGCAGCTAACTTTTGTATGAGGTATCTCATGTGGTCTACGTCAGAAAGTTCACTTTTTTCATTTCAATTTTAATTAGAAATGCTTTACCAATTTTAACAGTACAGTTGTCGACCTTCGAGTGGTATTCAATGCTGAGGTTCCTGGCCCCCTCGATCCCGCTGGCTGCTGGCTCTTCGTAGTCTATGTATAGAGGCCATTGCACTGAAAAAAAACAATGTAAAACTATTACTGATTTCGATATAGCTAACACCGACAGATTCCGATTGAATGGCCTATATCTAGGAGTGGACTTACAAATGCTGGTATGATGATGATGTGATGAATTCTAATGTTATTTATCTCATAGTGGTAGGTCCTCTTAGCATGTCAGATATTATAACATTAGTCTATTTATCTAACATTTATCTATACCAAAATTAATACATATAGTAAAGAATATAAACTCTTACCAAAATTAGCGAACACCAAGCTACGTCTAAAAGTCTTTGAGTACTTGAATATTAGAGGCACCACGGCAACATGAATCATGAACAGGCTCGCTGTTATCGAGGCACCTAACAGGAGCACCCTGGAACGAGACAAGTTTGGTAGTTAAGTTATGTAGATAAACATACCTTCTAGCTTATATATAAATGTCAAAAATAGAAGTTGAAAACAGCTTAGAGCAAACATTTCCACACAATGTTTGACGTGCAGATACTATAAATGATGATGGGAAAGGACAAATACTTCTTTTCCTGCTTTTTTGTTAAATTTCAATCAAAATTCCCTTTGTATCTTTAGACTAAATGACATGAATAAATATACTATTAAGATTAATTAGTGAAATGCATTTATATCTTTTTTGTAATATGTATAATGTTAATCAAGATAAAAACTAAGTTAAAAAACAGTCTGAAAACTACTATAAGTACTATATTTATTTGGTAATATGACTGTACATACAATTACTTAACAATACTGAATTAGCTAATTCGGTCTAAAAATCAGTCATAGAAAGTCCACTATTCGACATAGGCCTCTCCAAGATAGGCGGATACCCGTCCCAACTCTGTACTATTAGTTTTGGATGGATATACTGCAGTCTGTCACTGCCAGTACCTTCGTCACGCAAGCAAAGCAAGAGATACTATTCTACCTAGCAGGTACCCAACAGCTACTATACATAACTAACTAACAATTACATGATGTAATATCTCTTTTCTATCTTTCTATCAATTACACATACTCCAAACAAAGTTTATTTAAAACATGTTCAATGTGTTATATGTTTCATGTTTAAAATTATTAAAAGGTAATACTATAATTACAATTAAACTCATAATGATAAGATATCTTTACCTGCTTTTAATTAAAAGATAAGCAAAATCCAGGTCGAGCTAACATCAAAACAAGATAATAAACATAAATAAATTTAGCAGCTATTCCACACAAAGTAAATTTCTACTCATCAATTAATAAATAAATTATATACCTTGAATACATAATTGTAGGAACAATTACATAGTTCTAATTAATTAAATCTTGACAAGATTGAAGCAGATATATTTTAAAAGTAGCTGCATCTGTAATCTATAAATTTAAATATTTATATTATTTCATGTTATTTCATCAGACAATACATTGTTTGTGCAGCGAAATTTATTTGCAGTAAGATAATAATATTTTTATGTTAATAAATTACAACCTTTTAAGAAAAAAAAACAGAGTTTATGTCATAAATAGTGTAATTTATACTCTCGGAAGGTAGCAGATCGCTCTTAACAATATGGCATAAATAAAACTATATTTCTACTTGTTGAATAATGTTTTGTGTTCATCTTAAATATATAAATAATAATATAGTTCACATGTAACTCTCAACCAAGTCTACTATAATCAATTACAATAATATGGTGCAATAAATATTCCACCAGGCCAATTAATATCAAAGATGAAAAAAGTTTCATTATTAAAAACTGATTGACTTGAACTATAAATAAATATATACCTATCAACAATGATTAATTATTCATGCACCATGTGTGTTATAAATTTAAAGAAGACTTAACATTCATGTAAGTTATTAAATTTGAAAAAGATATGCATTAATTATATTATAACTCTACTTTGCATGCATGCATGCAAAAAAATTATAATTTAATTACCAAAATATAAAACAATTATTTTTAATCCATACTGAATATAGGCACGCATAAAATAATGAATCAGCAATATTTTTTCTCATACTAAGATCTGATAACATAAGTCTTCCAAAAGTATTTTTATAGCTGGAAATAACTTAGTCTGACTTACCCGGCTGTATATAAAGGCACGCAGATAAAAATTCCTTGAAAATTTACCATTTTTGTAAAAATGATACAAACAATATTCGCACAATCGATACACACGGTCAGGCAAGTGTTAAATAAAAAGAAACGTTGGCTTGCAGACCTAACTGTTTGTTAGTAATGTTGAAAAAATCTAACAAATACTGAATGGAATATGAAATAAAATCAAAGGTACACTAAAAGATCGCGCATAATAATAAAATAAAGTACTATGGAAGCAACAGACAGTCGGCGTTTATAAAACTAACATTTTATAATTAAGTTCAAATCTACCAATGCCAGCAAGACGACCAAATAATTAGAATGTTTTAAAACTTATATGAATAATGCATTTTAGATCGCTAAAACCTTCGAACTTTTGACGTATGCATTCAGAACGGTAAGTCTGCTTGCTTCTACTTGACATTGACAGTAATAATTGGAGAATGACAGCTGTCACTGTGTAGAGCGTAAAACTTATTGCCCATCATTTGCCCTTCATGCCCATATGGGCCCATACCCATCGTACAATTATAAGGACAAATCTTAATATTGACTTTTTAACTTTAAACGTTAGATTATTCAAGGAAAATATGTTATATTAAACTTCTTCATCAAAGCACAGAATTAAATCTTTCTTTGCACATTTAATAATGCTGAAACGTTTACGTATTACGTTAGCTACAAAACAAATATAAATTTTGCTATGAATTATTTTTATTATATTTTTTTTCCCTCTTTCTTGGTGAAATGTACACTGCTGAATCATGTCCAGCGCCTGTGGTCTGACGGTCGCGCTGAGAAAGCAAGTAGGTGAAGTATCCAACAATGAAACACCAAAAATTCAAACTTACACATTTATTTCATTTCTTTAGCTATCAACTTAAGTTTTTTTTACAGGAAGATAGTTATTTGATTAGGTATAAAATTGCATTAATTGTTTTCATAATTATTAAATTCAAAACTCAAAAAAAAGGATTTTTTGAAAAATTATAAATGTTTCATTGTGTCCACCTGGGTGTACACAGTGAAACGCCCTTTATTCAACAATGAAACAGTATTTTATACTAATTGTTTTGAATTTAATGTTGATGTTGGAACAAGTAAATGATAGAAAACATTTAATTATAAATCAGAAAAGTTTTATTCACAGTAAGGCACGTAATTAGGACCTTTAATAACATAATAACAATTTTTCAGACCTTTAGTCACAACAAAACAATAATCTCTAATTTTTATGGCACTCTTTAATTAGACTCTGGTGTCTGGTGTTTTTGCACTGTGGAGGTAACAGTTTCATCCAGGTTGTATTCTCTACATCCATTGCGAAAATCGGGATGACGTTCCATAACATTTTTCAGATTGCTGAAGAAATTCTTGACGGATACATGCTTTGACTTGAAAGAGCGAAGCCATTCTTTACCTGCTATTTGTTCTTTCTCCCAAGAGTCAGGACATTTGATATTATTTGTTTTCGCCATTTGGTAGGCGACACGGCGTACGTCTCCACTACTTAGTCCATAAAATTTAAGTGCAGTCTTTCACATAAATTTTGAGCACTTCTTCTCGAGCGTCGTTATAAATTTTGTTGACGTAATGGTTGGGAGTTAGTCTTTGATCTTGTAATAATGCAGTACTGATGCTTTAATTTTTTAATATATCGAAATAATGTAGCATAGGTATGCTACATCACATCGTTTGGCCGCTTTTCTTACGCTTAATCCCTGTCTGTTTAATTGAATAGTTTCAAGCATGTTTCTTGACGGTGGTTCCCCTTTTTTCTTTTTGTAGATTTAGTGCGCGGCATCTTTGGCAAAAGAGAAAATAATGTAAATACTTGAATGTAATTAGCGTTAATATATGGTCAAATTTTAGTAAGTGCAATAATTTAAACCATCTTTGTATTTACAAAAACTTTGACAAAAGTTGTTCCAAAAGACGAGTAGAATACATGGTTTCAATATAAATTGCACTTACTAAAATTTGACTTTAAAGAAAGAATATTCGGAATGAATTAATGTTTAGTAATAGATATCTACTAATTTAAAAAGCAGATATAAACTACACACAAATCATTGAGTATTTCATCATCAATCATTCATCAATATTTCATCTAAGCCACGTAAATGTATGATACTTGTACATTACCACGTTATTCTCGGAAATATGGAACATGCTTGTATAATTTTATGAAAAAAAAAGTATAAAAAATTATAAAATTCTTACTTTTTTGTCGAGAAATCCCAAAAAGTTCCACGAACATATCCTCTTCCAAGCGGAGCGCACGCAAACTGGGCTGGCGCGGGGGATCACAAAAGGGTCCGGCGCACTATTTCGCAACCCTGCGTTTTTGAAATATCGAGCTGTTTCATTGTGTCCGACCGTTTCACTGTTGGACACCATACCATACTGATCGGGTCAAAAGTCGCTCATTAATGGCTGGTCTACGATTTTATTTAATTGACAAATTATAGTCGCGCATTAGGTTATTTTTAAAAAGAAAAAGTGCTCGCGATGGTGATTTTTCTAAACATTAAGTTATTATGATTTTTTTTAATTAATTGTTTTGTTGGAGTATACTAAAATAATATACCTTTGTAGAATACGTAATAAGAGAAATTGTTCTGAACTAAGAATTTGCCTACGTTGTTAAAGTAGGGAAGTGCAAGCACAATGAATTGCAAATCAAAGAATAAGTTGAAATAATAACCGTGCTTTTGATAGTGTTTTAGTTAAATAAATCTAAGCATGACATTTTTTTAGAGGAAGGTTTATATTGGAGAATACTGAAATAATATACCTATGTACATTACCTACTTAAATCTTAAATATACGTTACACAGGTAGGTAAGTTTAAGCACAATTACTTCGAAATCTACAATAAAACAAATATATTATTAAAAACAATTGTAAATTCATTTATATTGATAAGTAATTCATTTAAGCTTATACAAGTATGAAGACGACCACCAGACGAGTCTTAAAACTAAGTTTAAAGTCTAACGGAACATCTTTTAGGTATTGCAGGTAAATTCCTCCCAGATCACGCCCTGAATCACGCATCCACCCTCTTCGAATCTTCTCAACGACTGCTACTCAAGCGAGGATCGTGCCTTAGAAGCGCCCTTAAGTTATCGCCATCGGTCTCGTTCCGAATCCGCAAGGCCACCCTCGAGAGGGGCGGAGGGGGGGGGGGGTGCAGGCAAAGCGCAGGCATAGGTCTGCTCTTCAGTGAGCGGCCTGTTCTCTTCCCCCGTGGCACTGGAACTGACGTCAGAGTCAGCCAGCCTTAGGTTTGTTTAGGAACCTATAAGATTATCCTAAAGATTTAATATCATAATCTAAATAATCTTACTGGCGTCGAATATGATATATACTACGCTACTGGCGCGAGTCCAGGCGGGTTCTGGCTCTGCTGCCAGTAGATCAACCTACCTAAATCTGTCAAAACTTCGCAGCCGATATTGATTTATAAATGCAAGCTTTTGAGTTTAAAATTAATTTCACAGATTTGTGTAAGTTGATCTGTTGTTTGAGTAAAAGTAAACCTTGAGTGTGACCTATTGAGTATTGCTAATTACATTTCACATTATAAATTATGGCATAGATTTAAAGATTAAAGCTAATTAAATATTTTTTCAAAAGAATAAGTATATATTTAATGATATTTTTGGTTTTCTTTCGGACGAACCTGATGCTGATCTACTCAGATGACAATGCCTCACTAAAATTAAATAATAAACGTCGCTATTTTACGATCTTTTATCCGAAATCCGCAATAAATCACATCAATCATCAAATTATTTGCATAGATAGAAATTTAAATAATATTGTCTAGTTTATTTTGAAGACAGTTTGTGTAAGCAATTTTCACAAAATTTGCTGTAATTCGAAAAGTCGATTAAATAAAAATTAAAACGTGTTTATTTTTAGTAAAGGCACATATGTTAATTCAAAAGAAAATCTAACTAGGTTTTTTAATTTTCTGCCAATCTCGTCTTAATTTTTGAATCCACATAGGTACTTCAGGCTTGACAGTTCTACCAGCCGAATCGAAAACCTTCAATTTCGGGTCAGTATGGCACCTGATCTCGATCAACTCGGACGTTTTTATGTAATTGTTAAGTTTCCCTGCTCTCATAATGTTTCCGATGGTGGGAGCGTAGTAATGATATTTTCCATACAAATCATCGTAATCGGCTATCAGATTGCCAACCATGCTGGCTTTGAATTGCACCTTGACAAGGATGACAGTCTTGAATGCTGTCAAGTTTGTATAAACGGAATCTCCTGGTTTTATATGGGATATACCTTTTTCGCGCGCTTCTATTTTAATCATGCTGCTTTTAGTTGACCCATCTCTCCATTTGTTTTGGTAGCGTAATGTGCCGTTTCTAATTTTGATATTAACATTGTAGTAAATATTTTCATCCTGCAAACCGTATTTGGACCATGTAGACGAAGCCGTACTTTCAATTACGTCAGACACTTCTCTGTGATGTTCAGCTGTTTCAGTAGCATTATTGATGTGTTCTTGTTTCCTTAAAATTTCTCTTATGTTCGCAATATCGACGACTTCGACTTTTTCAACTTCGACTCGTCGGTGCACTTGGCGCCATTTGAACTTTTTGAACAAATCTCCGTGCGGGGTAGGATCTTTGAGGTAAACGCCTCCATCTGGCACCTTACCCAACTCCTTCCTTAATCCTTTATTCAAATTAGGCATCGTTAAATTAAATAGGTTTATTTCACGTTCTGTCACTAATTTGTCGTCGTGTCCTGTAGTTTTCAAAATTATGTTGCCTCTGTTTGAAGCCACGGTTACATTTATCGTAATTTCAGATTCACATAGGATTGGCATTACTATAAAAAAAATTGATTTTAAAAACATTGTCTTTGTTTTACTTATATATAATTAAATAATATGTTGGCGGATGTATGTTATACACAATATTGTCAGATTATCTGAATACTTACGTACATCATTCCATTACATGTTGATAAACATTATATATGATATGAATAACATCAAATAAAATTAATATTGTTTAATTTAATTAATTATGTTGTTTTATGATTTCAATCATATAGATTAAATGTTTAAACAAGCACAAATAAAATTAATGAATTATTATTTGATAAACAATTGAGATAATCATTGGTTAGGATACATTTTGGATGGTGATTCGAATTACAATGTTTTAGGCTGAATAGTTGATTAGACGTGAAAGTATATAGCCACTCCACTCGCGCGCACGTCTTAAACCGTTGACGTCATAACTTACTATCCCCATCTCTTTCTTATAATATAACAATCATGCATACATCTCTTTTCACTTTTCGGAAGATAGAGAAGATAGACAAACACGTAGTAGTAGTGACAAGAAATGACCGATATCTGGAAAATATTGACAGACGTAAGATTTGTGAAATATTAGGGCAAGTAAAACCGGATGTTTTCCACAGTGTGATGTTTTATTTTTATCAATATTGCGACCTTATACCCTTTATCAATTAAGTTTATAATAAGGTCAAGACTGCACAGAGTTTATCTGAATAAAACATACTATCGTTGTTTACAGGATATGCTTATGAAATAAACTACCAGTTTAACAGTGGAAAGTTTAGGCCTCTCCAAAAAAGGGGGAATTTTGCCCATAATTGCCCAAATTACCGTGCTGGAGAAGCGTGTTAGCAATTGCAGAGCGCAGCTTTCGCGACAGTGATGCTGGTGCCCAACCCCGCCCTGTACATTTGACATACACTGTTTCGGATGGATACACCGCCATCTGTCGGTTCTGTTACTTTAGTCGCCTCTTACGACATCTGACACAGATAGAGGTACTATTCTCCTCTGCTGGTACCTCTCGGCTGTCGCCATTATTATTGATGCTAAATCCTTGCTATTCCAGAAGCTTGAAAGCGTGTTTCACAGTGGCCAAACATTTGATTCTACAGTGGTATATGCAACAAACTGATGATAAAAAATTAAATGTAAGTCTGTAACAGTCATCATACCTGAATTTGGATCTGTAGCTAAAAGGTTAAAGAATCGTACAGCCACACCATTATTTTAATATTCACCTAGCAAACACTCGGCTTAGCCTATTTTATTACATATTTATTGATTACATATTACGTTTCGAGAATTGTTTTTATTTTAAATCTTTTAGATAACATTGTGCTGTTGAACATTACCAAAAAAAACGAGTGACCGTGTTAACGTGTTAATCAAATATTTTAAAACTATAGAAATTTTACAGAGGAATATCCGTGAAAAATGAAAGCTTTCCGGCTTCTGTGCTTGCTATCCATCCTTGTATTGATAGAAGGAAAAATAAAAATAGAAATTAATGCGGGAAAGAACCTTTCGCAAATAAACTATAGCGGTGTAGACATTAAGGTTGCAAATGATGAAGAATTGAAAGCCTTCGGATTCGCGCATAGCAAGATAAAAGAGACGCTTAAAACGCATTACGGGGGGCGGAAACCAAACAGCTTTTACGTGAGAAGTCCCACACCCTGGGAGGACTTGTACAGTAAATATAATTGGGAACAGGTGACCAGAGTCCTGACAATCAAATCCGCGAAACTAAAGAACGTATCAACAAAGCCCGTGGTGGTGATGACCCATGACTTCGACAATTTCTCGGACAAACCTATCAAAATCAACTCCGGCCTCAGCCAGACTGTGGAGAACACTGTTTCTACCGCCTGGACGAAGAACAGTGAGTTCACTGTTGGGCAAGAAGTAGAATATGGCCTAAACTTGTTTTTCATTAAGGGTTCTGGTACTACGAGTTTATCACATACCTCCTCGTGGGGCCGCAGCGAAGAGAAGTCTGAAACCGTTAGCATAGGATCCTCGACCAACGTCGAAATGGAGTTGGCGCCAGGAAAATCGGCCAAGGCTGTTCTCTCTGCCAACAAAGGTGACATGGAGATTGAAGTCGTGTATATGGCCAAGTTACGAGGCAATGTGGCCGTGAATTTCAGGAGGTCGTATGAAGGTCACCATTTTTGGGCGCCAAATGTCCAAGATCTGATGAGGGAGGCTGGTGTGGAGAATGAGATTACGATTGTGGAGACTGTCAAGATTGGTTTTTATGCAGATGTCACTTTGAAAGTTTATGACAAAGAGACAGGAGTACCATTATAAAAATTCTGATGATGTTTTTATTTTTTATAATATTCTTTATTGGATTCTAATGACTATTTTTACTGTACTGCTATTTATCTACTGTTATTGTATATCTGTGTATATAACAGGAGAAGCTAACTTACTGCCTGATTGACACATCGACACAGGCCCTTAACTATAAGTGTTAGAAACTTGAAATTTTACACAAGGGCTCCTTTTATAAATGAGAGAGATAATAAAAATAAGATATTTTTTATTTGAAAGGCATGGAACACGTTTAAAATGTTTTTTCAAACATCATCCCTTAAGGGGGTAAAAAAGGGTGCAAACTACTACTTACTTACTAATACTACTTAACGCCTCCTACTTACGAATGAAACCGCCGGGCGCTGCTAGTCTTTGATTAAATGTTTTCCAGATTTATTTACAGGTTCATTCTGTCTTTAAGAGTAATTGGATCTCTATTCTTCCGTAATCTAAAACAGTCTATGTCCATCGCAGATCGGTAACAATTAATAAATAAATTTACACATCTTCTCTTCATTAGATCAGAACGCTAAAGGCACTTGTGTCTGATATGAGACAACAAAGGAATCACAAATACAATATTTAAATATATATTTAGCAGCCAGACACGGAACAAATAATAAAATTCACCATATAAATATTTATCTTGGAAGGGAATGAACCCAAAAACTTTAGCGCACAAGACAGGAACACAACCGAATGCGCAATCGGGGTCGTCGCACAGTTTCTTACTCTTTATTTCAAATCGTTCAGGCAGCGCACCCATTAGAATCTCCTGAAAATCAATACGCTTCGTTGCGACAAATACCACAGCCATCGTAGTGTACAGGGAGGCTTTTAGATAAGCATTTATTTTTTCTATTTTAGTGATTCATGGTCGTTTTAAATATAAATTAAATATCTGTACCTATTTATGCGAAGCCGGGACGGGCCGCTAGTATTTATATATACAAAAAAAATCTGCAATAATTCGTGTAGACTATAATCAGGTGTGTTGCAAGAGTTTGAGATTTGGAAAGATAATTGGAGATACTAGCGAGCCCCCGAGCGAGCACGTCGGCTATCTCCTCTGTGCCGTTAAGAACGATAGGTGGTTTGCTCGGCTTGGGATGAACGGATGCGTCAAGTTCTTCCGTTTGATCAAGAGCCAAGGTGCTTTAGTGGCTTCGTATGCTTTGGTATAGAGTTAGCAATACTTTCTTTTCATATTGCTTCTGGGTGATGGAACCCTTTGCCTTGGTGGGGGGGGGGGGAACTTTTTGGAAGATTTGACTTTGTTATATTCCCGCGAGAAGGGTTGGGTAACGCCTATTCCTATGAGATGTGTTCAAGTTCATCGAGGTTTGTGTTAGACTGAATTCTATAAGCAATTCATCCGCGCGGCGTGGATCCCAATTTAGGATTTCGGTATTTTTTTATGGAGGTTGTCTTCCTCTTGGCCCGGGCAATTAAGCCAAGGTCACCGTTCTCACGAAACATGTCCGCAAGTTTACGGTTTGTAGAAGTAGTTTTCTACTTTCACAGGGGCTGGCCACTAACCTTTAAATTCCTTCCTAAAAGCCTTAAAAGTCTTAAAGTCAAACTCGGAGACGACAACCCCTCTTTATCAATACTCGTAACAGATTTGGTATCCATAACTCATGGACCTTAGACGGTAACATCTACGTCAAGGTCCCTGATGAGTCTAGTCAGTGCGTTGCTTCACCAGAGGATTTGGAATCACTGGAGCTGAATTATTTGCCTCCATCTGATCCAACCAGAGTCGCGTCGAAGATAACTACTGCTGTGCCTGCAACCCTAAGTTCCGTGACAAACAAGTCTCTACATACAAAAAACAAGCGCCCGATTCGTGCAAAAAAAGCAGTTAACTTATAATCTGCTGAAGTGCTGCTTTTGTTCTTGTGGTTTATGCTAGCAAATTTTGGTTGATGTGCATGGGATTTATCTGTAATTAGGTTTATACAGCTATTATCTGGTTGTCTTAGTGTCATATGTTAACATTTTTTTATACCTTACATAAACAATTAAGTAGTTTGTTATTAATATAATATTGCTTGTTATTGTTTCACTATTCTGTCATAGTGGAACTGTCAAACAACTGTCATTGTCAAACTACTAACGTTTCGTTTTAAGTGGTTAAATTGTTATTTCTTTTCCCTTATTTTTGTATTATTAGCTGTATTATTATTATTTTTTGATAATTGTCATTATTTCAATGTTTTATGTGCATTTGTATCAGTTCTCAGTTCTAACAGTCACCAAGCGGACAGTGCAATTCTATGCTTATAGTATTCTATTGTTTGTTCTGTAATTTACTGCTTTATCAATTGTTTTTACTTTTATTATTATTATTTTTAGTCTTAAACTTTATTATTTTTATAAACACATTATTTTAATTATTTAGTACATCTTCATCGATGTCAGATGACGTTTTACTTATTTCAACAAATGTTAGCAGTTCATCCGATTCATTTGATGACTCACTTGACTCCCACGTATTACTTTGTGATTGCCTTAAGTCGGTACTTTCAAGCTCTATAAATGGATTCAATGTTTGTCACATAAACGCTCAAAGCATTCCTCAGCACTACACGGAATTTCTCACAAACTTTAGCTCTGATGTTGTCCACGCCTTACTTATTTCTGAAAGTTGACTTAAGCCAGCTCTCCCTTTTACTTCTTATAGCCTTCCTGGACATATTATTATAAGAAATGATCGCACTGGAAAAGGTGGAGGTGGGGTAGCTATATACCTGCGCAATGATATTAGTTATAAAGTCATATGTATGTCTCCATCTCTTTACACATATTCTGGGGAATATATATTTGTAGAAGTATCAGTTGACAGTGCTAAGGTTGTTGTTGGGGTCGTATACTGTCCACCTTCTATAGACTACTTCTCCACTCTTGAGTCTGTCCTTGAATCAATCTCTAGTGAGCACGCACACCATATAATCATGGGCGACTTTAATACAAATATGCTTAAATCCTCAGCTCGATCTTCAAAACTCCAATTAATCATTCAATCTACTGACTTTTCTCTTCTACCATTAAATCCAACTCACCACAATTTGAACGCTTTTGACTCCCTCATAGACGTAATGATTACCTCATCTCCTGACTTGGTAATTAAGCATGGCCAATTGCCAGCTCTTGGTTTCTCTAAACATGACCTTCTATTTCTGAGTTACAAGTTAAAGCCACCTAGGGTCAAGCCTAGAATAAAATATCTTCGAAGTTTAGGAAAACTAGATATTGTAAAACTAAAACAGGATGCTGCGGGACTTGATTGGATACCATTAATGGAAGCGTCTACCATTGATGACAAAGTTAACATTCTTAACTCTTCTGTCTTACAAATTTTTGACAAACACGCTCCTATTCTTCCGATTAGTCTTAAATGTCCGCCTGCTCCCTGGATTTCTAGTAATATTCGTAAAGCCATGGCACAAAGAGACAGTGCATTTAGAAAGTTTAAAAAAGTCCGGTCTGATTTTATCTAAATACATACAAAAGACTTCGAAATCGCTGTAATCAACTGGTAAGATTAGCCAAACGTAGATTTATTCACGACAATGTTCAATCATCATCTTCGGCAAACGTATGGAAGTTTTTGCATTCTCAGGGTCTCGGAAAGTCTTTAAACCCTCCCGATTCTAGCTCTGTTATTTCCTCTAACGAGCTTAATAAACACTTCGCTTTAACTACCACACTAGATCCCGTTGTAAAATTGTCAACTATAACTTTAATCACTTCCTTGCCACGTCCGTCAGCTAATGTATTAAATTTTTCTCCTGTTACCTTAGATGAGACTTTTAAAACTATTTCAGTTCTCAAATCCAATGCTGTTGGCTATGATGATGTGAGTCGCCGCATGGTCTTTCCCTTACTTAACTTTATTGTACCACCCTTGAATCACATTATCAATTTCTCCCTACAACATGGCTCCTTTCCCGATATATAGCGCAAAGTCTATGTTATCCCGGTTCCTAAAACACCTAACCCTACTTCTTCCCATCAATTTCGTCCCATCTCTATTTTGCCATATCTCTCTAAAATTATCAGCAATACAAACAGCTCTCTAGCCATGTCTTACAAAACGCCCGTTTAAGTCCCTTTCAATCCGGTCTTCGTACAGGACATAGTACTACATTAGCTCTACTAAATATCCTGGATAATGTAAGAGTTGGAATGGAATACTCCCGCCTTACGGTCTTAATTCTGATTGATTTCTCCAATGCCTTAAACTCTATCATTCACGAAGTTCTCCTCTCTATTTTCTCTTACGTCGAGGTCTCTGATTCGGTTTGGGAATGGTTCGCATCCTACCTTCGAGAACGCCAGCAAGCGGTGCGCCTGGGTGATGATTTGTCCCAGTGGGTGACAATTGATGCTGGTGTGCCGCAAGGTGGCATTCTCTCTCAGTTATTATTTTCCCTTTTCATAAACCTTGTCACCAAATCTATTGACTGCTCTTACCATCTATACGCTGATGACCTGCAACTATACGCTCAGGCAGAGTACAATGACCTGAATAATTCCATTGCTCGGATTAATGCTGATTTGACCAACATCACAAACTGGTCACAAAAGTTTGGTGTCTCTGTGAACCTGTCCAAGACTCAAGCCATTATCTTGTATGTACCTGTAATTAATTTTAATAACGTGGTAGTGCCTGCACATGGGTTAAGAATCTTGGCCTATTTATGCCCCCGGAATTTTTTATGAAGTGAAAAATATTGATAGGGTCATTTAATATTAATTATTCAATGCTTGCGGTTGTGATTTTTTATATTGTCACTTATATCGAACAAATTGACACATTTCTTTCTGTCGAACAGTCGGTGTAAATTGTCAACGTTTATGTAAACATAACAAATAAACACTTGGAATGGAACGGGAACAACAGGAAAATATCTGGACGGAATCAGGGCTGGCCGCTAAAAATATATACTTACCGAAATAAGTCCATATCACTCAACGATACTTTACCTCTGTGCCAGTGAATTCTTAAAATCGGATCAGTAGTCGGAGATTTTCCCGAACACACAAATTTTCAAACTTTCCTTCTATAAATCTTTATATATAAAAACTTTGTGTCACGTCGTTTGTCCGGGATGCACTACTAAACTACTGAACCGAAATCAATAAAATTTTGATCATTGTGTGCAGTTTGATCCAACTTGAAGGATAGAATAGAATCACAACCTTAAGTCGCAATATTTTTTAGTCAGAGTTGATTTGGGAGGGGGGGGGGGGGGGGGGGGGGGGGGGGGGGGGTTGGAGCAGACAAGAGAGAGTGCAGAGAGCTCTAGCAGACAAGCACACGAGCCGCGTGAAGGTCACCGTAACCTTCGTAGGTTGGTATGACGTGTGTCCTCGGTCATGATACAAATATAAATTGACGTGCTCAGTGGGACGCATCTTATGCGCGAGGGGTCGTGGGTTCGATTCCAATCCAGAACAAATATTATATTTGTGTTTGTCTTGTGTCTGGGTTGTATGGACGGGCCCGATGGCGCAGATGGTAGTGATCCTGTCTTGTGCACCAGGGGTCGTGGGTTCGATTCCCACCCAGAGCAAATATTTATATGATGATATTTGTGTTTGCTCTGTGTATGGGTGTAAAATATATGTATTTAAGTAGTATATTTGTGATTCCTCTGTTGTCTGGCGTCTGTAACACAAGTGCTTTAAGCGACTTACCACGGAGTCAGGTCAATGTATGAGATGTTGTGGAAATTTATTATTATTATTATTATATTATGTATTTAAGTATTATATTTGTGATTCCTCTGTTGTCTGATGTCCGTAACACAAGTGGTTTTAGCGACTACCACGGAGTCAAGTCAACGTATGATATTGATTATTGAGATTAGGCATTGAGATTGACCTCAGTATTGGTACCTCACTCTCTCATATTTCTACCGCTCAGCAGAAGTGTTCGCATTCCTGTGTTTCGATTTGAAGGGTGAGAGAGGCAGTGAAATTACTGGGCGATGTCACTTAATATCTTCAAGCCGAAAGATAGCAACGCGCTAGTGATATCCTTGTGATATACGAGCGTCTATAGGCTTCTGCAACGCATATTACCACGCGGACCGTGAAGTTGTTTATCAATTTAGCTACATTAAAACAATCTGAAATCGTAAAGGCAGATAAGATGCTGCTATAAAGCGGTCTCTTGAGCAATCTTGAATTCGAAGTCAAATATATAATTTTTTAAATTGTCACTTTTAAATGATCATGACATCTTCACTTATAAAGCTAGAAAACATACATTTTTTTTTATAAATATAGATTTATTTCATCATACCAGCCATTGTAAGCCCTCTGCTGAATATAGACCCCCCAAAAAGGAGGGATTTGCTCATAATTGCCGCGCTGGACAAGCGAGTTGGCAATTGCAGTGCGCCCTGTGTATTTAAGCTAAACTGTTTCAGATATATATACCGCCATCTGTCGGTTCCGATACTTTAGTCGCCTCTTATGATACCTGGTTCAGGAGAGGTACTATTTTACTCCGGTACACCACAACAAACACTTATTACAATATTACTCGCATGACCGATGTCCTTGACAGCGTTATGGTGTTATAAGAGTCATTTTAAAAAATAGGTCATTGAACTACTTTAAAAGTAGTCTAACAGTACCAGATGGTTCAAAACTAAGTTTCCTTAGTAGTGCATTACGCAGTAGGCACGGCATGCCTGCCATTTTTAAATATAAATATGCAGGATATTTAAATCCAAAATCGTATGAAATAATAATGGAAAAGCCGTGTGGTTCCGGCAGAATAAAAAAGTACGAGAGTTACCTTATATCAGGTGTCGTAAGACGCGACTAAGGTACCAGAAACAACAGACAGCGGTATATCCATCCGAAATAATGTAGCTCTAATGTACATGGTGGAGTTGGACATACCCATCGAAAAAGCTACGCTCTGCCATTGTCAAAACGCTTGCTCTGCGCGGCATTTATGGGGGCGATAACTCCTTTCTTGGGGTAGGCCTGTCCAGCAGTGGACTTTCAATGGCTTGTGTGATATTGACGATCAATTAGTTTACTATTTACAGGTAACCAAAAAGAGGATTTAAGTGTCTTAAACGTTACTGGGTGCAATGAGTCCCGTATCGCTACCATGACAGTTTTATGACCAGGTCTACAACGCCTTGTATTGCAGGAACTGATATGATGATCGTGATGAATAAGGGAACCTGTTGTTTGTGAATAAAATAAATACAACAGCCTCTTCTCTTGAGGATATTATGTCACATTTTCAGTATCAAGACATAGTATTACATCCGAATGAATTGATTGGCCTAAATAAATATACCCAAAATCAGATTCTAAGACTTAGGTCAAGGCAAAGAAGATCTAATGTCGATAATCAATTACCAACGAATAATGAACTATATGTTCTGAGCGTGCTTGCGTAACAATGGATCTATTTAAGCTGGTCTATTAAATGGAATGGTCCCATTTGTATAGCTTGCTTTTGTTGTCTGTCCGTGCGTTGATGGCCTTATGAACTAATGAAGGACGGTTTCACCGCGTTGGGTTACATTTGAAAGTAATTTAACGTGCTGATTAAATGTAGTAACTAACTTGAATTTTACATTAGAGAAAAACTTCGTACAAAGGTCCTCTGCATTGGTAACTCAGTGTTATTTCTGGGTTCCGGTTTTAAAAAGAAACAGTTTTTTAGAAATGTTGATGTACGTATTCGTCTACATATTTTTATAGTTTATATTTAAGTATAATATTTATTTAATTATTCTCTACCTTGAACTGTCTCATTGTTGGTTGTAATTTTTGCTGTTGGGGAGAAATCACTCTAAGCCAGAATGCTATCCTGTCCATCTCTTGTACTGTACATACTTCATCATACCAGCCGTTAGAAGTCCACTGCTAGATATAAGCCTCCCCAAGTGAGGAGGTTTTTTGCCCATAATTGCCGCGCTGGACAAGCGTGTTGGCAATCGCAGAGCAAAGCTATCGCGACGGAGATGCTGCTGTCCACCCCCGCCTTGTGCATTTGAGCTGCACTATTTCGGATGGATATACCGCCATCTGTCGGTTCTGGTTCCTCAGTTGCCTTTTACGACACCTGGTTCAGTGGGAAATATTATTCCACTCTACGAGTACGTAACGGCTATTATACTTATGCCATTGTTTTTAATGTTCTATTTTTTTGTTTTTTGTACACGAACTCTTGCCCTCCATGGAGGACACTACATGTTCAGTTTATGGTGTTCACCCATCACTAACCTTGCGGTTATAAATAGAAGAAACTGCCTTCCCTACGGCGCCATGCGGTACTTTCGAGGACCAATACCATTACAAAACCCTTGTTAGGCAGGTGTCACCGATGAACCAGGGTCCATTTTTATTAACGAATAGTACCGCGTGGATCGAAGTCCACCCCCCTCTTGTCCAGAGAGGCACTGGATATGTTGAATCATCATTCGTTGTTGCAATCGACTACTCCCGCTATGAATTTTCGTTTGAGACACCAGATAAGCCGATCTCTCTCCGAGGAAATGCCGCAGCTGTAAGGTACGGTCACATCCCGATGTACTTGCGTACATCTCCTCAAGTGCTGGCTTCGGAGGTGCTTCATGGTAGACTCAACCAATCCCATCAATCAGCTAAAGGCTCCTCGGGCCTCCTACTTATTTGAATCATTCACCAATTGCTACTACTAGACTCTATAAGTCGCTTAAAGCACTTGTGTTACGGATGTCAGACACAGAGTAATCACAAATATAATACGGGTCGTGGATTCGATCCCTCCCCGGAATAAATATTTATATGATGATATTTATGTTTGAACTGTTGTCTGTTTTAAATATATGTATTTAAGGATTATGTTTATGATTCCTCCGTTGCCTGATGCCCGTAACACAAGTGTTTAAGCGACTTATCTCGGAGTCTGGTCAATGTATGAGATTTTGTGTAAATTATTACTATCAGGATTGTTAATTGAATAATTATTATTAGAATTATCTGAATTATTCAAGTATGTTATTTGTGCGTAGAAGATATTAAATGGTGAGTAAAAGCTGGTAATAGTGTCAATAGAGCCTTACATTCTTTTATGTGCAACCAAAATGTGTCAAATGGACGACTGGCTGTTTATAGAGGTGTGTTGGTTCCAACACTGACATATGGTAGTGAATGTTGGGTATAGCAGAAGAAGCGAGTAGAATAAATGCTGTTGAAATGGGAGCACTTCGAAGCATGTACGGTGGGAGTTTGAGAGATAGATTAAAGAATAGTGCGATAAGAGATCGATGTGGTGTAAAAGATGATGTTGTGACAACAATAGAGAAAGTTATATTGAGATGTTTTGGATATGTAGAAAGGATGGATGAAAGAGGAATGACTGCACAAATATATAGAGTGGAAGTGAATGAAAGAGTTGGTATATGAAGTAAGCCAATATCAAGTAACAAGTGGATATCCACAGTCTCTGCCTACCTCGATGCGATATATGTATGATATTTGTGATTCCCGTTTTGTCTGATATCCGTAACACGACTGCTTTAAGGGATTTGCCTCTTATAAATTTATTTGAAACACAAATAAAATTTATATGTCCATCCATCTTAATCGGGGCTTTAACAGCTCGAGGTCAAATTTTTTTAACGTCCTCGGTTAACTTCAGTCAGTGGCGGCGGGCCTCGATGCGTCTTTTGTGACAGTGAATGCGTGTAGAGTTACTGCCAAGTGTTATTCGATATAACTATATATAATATTGTAATTGTATGACAGATGTCGCAAAAACCGTATATATGATAAACTTATTCTAATACCGGTTTGGTAACTTTAAGCAATTTTTTTTATTCATCAATCCAGATCGATAACTAAGCATGCAGTCCCCGTGATAGGAAGCGTTACCGCAGCCTATAGACGCTCGTGATATCACAAGGATATCCATAATGCGTTGCCAGCCTTATGTCTTGAAGATATTACGTCACATTACCTAGCAATTTCACTGTCTCCTTCACCATCACTGGCGCAAGGATATTACTAGCACGTTGCCAACCTTGTGACTTGAAGATATGATATTACATTACCCAGTATTTATTTTTATTAGACCAGGTCGATAAACTGATATAGTAAGAGGTTGGCATAGTAAGCGTCACTGCAGCCTACAGATGCTCGTAATATCACAAGGATATCACAAATGCGTTGCCAACCTTGTGACTTGAAGATATTATGTCACATTACCCAGCAATTTCACTGTCTCCTTCACCTATGAACTGAAACACTGCAATGCGAAAGCTGCTATTTGGCAGTAGAAATAGGTGAAAGTGAGGTACCAACGCAGATGACCTTTGTAAGACGTTTATGTCTTTTTTGCTGCATTTATTTATTTTTTATTAATTTATTTAGTACAAGTATACTTACAGGTTACTGTCATTCGTACTAATATACATAATTAAACATAACATTAACTAGAAGGTAATCTAGGACGATCTTTGTAGGTCTACTTTATGTAAATAATAGAATACAATATCAATAGTAGAAAACTTCTTGCGTCACATTTATGGGATTGTTATTGGTGAATTCGCAGCGCCTCGCACGAGGTATCACACGAGGAGTTGCCGCGGGAATAATAAGAGAAACCTAAGTTACTCCTTAATTCTATATATATTATTAATATATAAATAATATATATAGTAGGGATTTATAAAGCGAACGTCGCGTCGCTCCGTCGCGTGTCACGCGGGAATATTTAGGCATAAGAGCGGAAAGCGTAACTAACAAGCTATACTTATGTAATAATTAATCATTCACACATTATATGTGTCATCATATAAACCATTGAAAGTCCACTGCTGGACATATGGAATTGGGCCCATAATTGCAGCGCTAGGCAAGCTTGTTAGCAATCGCAGAGCGCAGCTGCTGCCCATCCGCACCCTGTGCTTGAACTTGTATTTGAACTGATAGGAATAGATATACCGCCACCTGTCGGTTCTGGTACCTAATTCGCCTCTTACGGCACATCGTACAGGGGTAGGTACTATTCCACTCTGTCGATACATCACGGTAAACTTTCACATAGGTACACGCAAAACTACATAACTATTTTCTTACTGTTCTTTCCATCCAAAGGTTGCCCGATAGAAATCGATCAATGCGACAAGTCGACCCATGTAAGTGCTTTTTTTTATTCATCATTTCAGCTATTCGAAGTCCACTGCTGGACATAGGCATCCGCATAACTGCGGCGCTGGGCAATCGAAGAGTCCATCCCCGATCAGTGCATATGAGCTACACTGTTCATGATGGATATATCGCCATCTGTCGGTTTTAGTACCTTAGTACCTCCTGCGACAACACGGCTTCAATGTGGCGGTAGAAATAGGCAATCGTGTGGTACCTATGCAGACGAACTTGTAAAACGTCTACTTAGTTTTTGCTTCACTTATTTATTTAGTATGGGTACACTTATTAATGATTAATGAGATTAATGTCACACATACTAATATTCATAATTATATATAATATTAACTAGATGGTAACCTAGAAGATGTGGAAGTGGAAAATGTGGAAGGTCCACGACTTGTTTTATTTTTTTTTCAAACAAGACGTATATGATTTCAAACAATATGATAACAATACAAGCAAAAAAAAATTCATGTTTAATTATATTTCTGACCTTATAGCTCAAGTTGTGTTATTTTAAAGTGAATATTAATGTTCATGAAATGTTGAACTCCTCTAATGTATTGATAAAGTTTAGAATGATCCGGAAAACTGTGTACATCTACTCGTCCGACATACCTCAGTATCAAGTTGAAAGTTTTTGATCAATGTGTGTTACCAGCTATGATTTATGGCAGCGAAACGATCTCTCACTATTGGCCTTATTATTCAACGTAAAATAACTCAACGATAAGGTTCATCATAGCAGCCGCAAAACGTCCTCCACAGAACATAGGCCTCCCCAAAAAAGGGGTAATTTACCCATAATTGCCATGCTGCAATCGCAGAGAGCATCCCCACCCTGTTGCATTTGAGCTACACTTTTACGGATGGAAATACCGCCATCTGTCGGTTTTGTTACCTCAGTCGCCTTACGACTTAATTTAGGGGGAGCTACTATTCTACTCTGCCGGTTTTCTGCCGTATTGACGGTGTTACCAACTCCCAAACATATTTATCCCTAAAGTTTGTCTCAAAACCCTCTAAAATCATATTAATTATTTATTGACCCCCTTAATTATAAATAAATTTGAATGAATAATGATTTATAAATAATATGCTGCCTATTTTCAGTAGTCTTTATGCGTAAGTTATTTAATATATAAAATATATTTGTTTTCCTTAGGCATTGTTGACACATTTCTTGTTGACACACGAGCACAAATAAAAATCGTATTAATAATAGTCGTCATTATCATCATCATATCAGCCATTGGAAAACCACTACTGGACATAAGCCTTCCCAAGGAAAGAGGAAATTGGCCCATAATTGCCGCACAAGCGTGTTGGTGATCACAGAGCACAGCTTTCGCGACGGGGATATGTATCCCCGCCCTCTGCATTTGAGCTACTTCGGATAGATATACCGCCATCTGTCGGTTCTGGTTTCTTAATCGCCTAACGACACCTGGTACAGGGGGAGATACTATTCTACTCTGCTAGTACCTCACGGCTCATTTCATATCATAGAATAATAGTCGCAAGGAAGGAATATTCTTTGTCTAATTTTTTTCGGCGGAATTATGTCTGTCATATTTACACAACAATAACTGCCATTTGCACAGATAATAAAATAACTCGTTATAAGTCGCTAGGTCACGAAATAAATAATAATATTATTAAGTTATTTCATACACTTTCTTACAAACTAACAGATTTCACCATGGAAAACGCTTATGTATATTGAGTTATGAATTTATAATTAGCAGAATAATTATAATGTCAGAACAAAATAAAATATGTAAAATTTATCAAAATAAATGGCATTAATTGAAATTAAAAATTTTGCTTTGTCAAACAATAGAAAATAATATAATTATATATCATAGGAAAATATGTACAGAAAAACATACACAAATAATTTCAATAAGGTATGCAAAGAACAGGTATGCAATTTGATTCGATTTAAAAGATGCATAGATAACTGGTGTTAACTCGTGTGCTTTAATAACATGTGTTCTTTAACAACCATGTGTTAAGATGGTCGGCGAATAGGTGTTAACCTATGGTTGTTTTAACCTAAACACAAATATAATTATACAAATATTTGCTCTGGGTGGGAATCGAACCACGACCTTTGGCGCATTGGCGCACGAAACAGGATCTATACTATCTGCGCCATCGGGCCCTACAAAATTAGCATTAAAACTGTCATATCATACCTACGTGATCTTTATTTTTAGATATTGGGAATATTAAGTTAATTTCAAAGATGTATGTCGTCACTAACTTTTTGGCAGATTAATAAAGGAAGACTATCCCACCATGCAATGTTTAGTTATGTTTTTAGGCAAGAGGTTAGGCATTCTCTTTGAAAACTTCTAGGCAGAGTTCGTTATATATTAGCGAATATACAAAAACACAATATATTATGTACTTTGTCCGCGTGGAACTGTAACTTTGGAAAGCATTTTCTTTCAAACTACAAACTACCCTGCTGCGAACGCAACGAACATAAGTTTTTCGCCCGTTTTTGCCTCATTTTTAATCAATGCTCTGCTCCTTTAGGACGTAGCGTGATGTAATATAGTCTAATTTACTACTTATTACGTAAACTATCTGCCTGTGAAAGTTCCGTCCAAATCAGCCCAGCCGGAACGAACAGACAGACAGACAGACGAAGATTGTGAAAAAATATATTTTGGTATGTGTAACGTATATACATTCATATGCATTATATTATATAGGTATATATAACCTATGTAAACCTTTCTGAATAATCACTCTATTGGTGAGAGCATCAAGTGAAAAATGGAGTAGTAGTTTTGGTGTTTATAGCGAAAAGATCTATAACTAGATGTGCCCGCGAATTTGTCTGCGCTCTTACATTATTTTTGCGTAACTTCAACCGTTTACGCAACGTACGCGACGGAACCTCTCATATTTTTCGCCAGTTTTTGCCACATTTTTGATGGACGCACCGCTATTATTAGTCAATTTCATATAGCCTAAATTTTTCTTTATAATATTAGCTATCTGCCATTGAAAGTCCTACCAAAATCGGTCCAGCCGTTTCATGTCTGAATCTCTTCATTCACCTCAAACAAACAGACAGTAAATTTGTTTAATGTTATTATGGTTTATGTATCATGTATACATTCATATGCGCTTAGCAAAAATCATTTATTTTTTATATTACTAAGACACTCCAATTTTATTTATTTCTGTTGATATGCAGATATACCTATATACGATAGCGTAGGTGGTGGTGACCCAATCTTGTGCGGCAGAGGTAGTGAGTTCGATTCCATCCGTGACAAACATATGACAAACATATATACATAATATGTGTATGTATTTTTTCTGTGTCTGAGAGTTAAATATGGTTTTGAATATTTTTTTTTATTATTTAACTTTATTGCACAAAATGTACAAATGGCGGACTTAATGCCACGTGGCATTATCTCCCAGTCAACCATTACACAAAACAGAAAAATATATATATATATAGTTGTGCAGGCAATATATATACAAAATAAATAAACGTGGCATACATATTTGTATAAATAAACGCAACAAATGCATATGATATATATATATACATATATACATAAAACAACGTACATCAGAAATAGGGTTATAAAGTTAGTTAATATTATATTTGTATCTCCTATGTAGTCTGATGCCCTTAACACATGAGTTTTAAGCGACTAATTTCGGAGTCATGTGTGCTTTACATTATGGTGAAAATTGAAAGAAAATACGTGTGAAAACTGAATTAAAAGCAGTTTTTAAGTTTACCGCTTGACTGAATTGAGCAAACAGACGCAAGAGGAATTTGATGTAAAACATGTAGACGTATCTTAACCGTGTGGTACCGTCAGAATATAAAATAGTACCTCCCACTGCACCGAAGTAACAAGAGGCGATTGAGGTACCGGAACCGACTGATGGCGGTATATTCATCCAAAACATTGCAGTTGAAATGCACAAGACGGGAATTTGCAGCAGTATCCCATCGCGAAAGCTGCGCTCTGCGATAGCCAACACCGCGGCAATTATCGGCAAAAAACCTTCTGTGCGCAGTCGAGTTCCAATGGCTGAAACCTTTCAATATTCCATCAATTGGTGACAACCAAATGAAAATCCGTGTAGTAATATTTGCGTTTATCGCGAACAGACAGACAATTAGACAGTATAAGTATTGCGGTGATATTATTTGTATCAAAGATATGAAAGCACCCATGATAAGCATAAAATAATGAAGATATATTGTAATTTCAGTTACCAAAGATTCGGTCGGATATGTTTCTTAGGATATATCAATTAGTTTGGTCGATCACACGTTTGGCATTCCTTCTCATTCCCTCGTGCCCATAAAGTGGTTACAAGCACGCATCAACCAAGGACATTACAGAACCAATTCGTGAAATATAATCAGTCTCAACAACAACAAAGCTTGGGCTAGAATCGAAGTGTCGTCACACAAAGCTATCAAACTACAATGAAACAGATTTTAACAATCAAAACCACCTCTAAACCAGATCTATGCACTTTAACGTGTACGCTGTAAAGGTTATTTTGGTGTTTAATAAAGTTTTAACAGTTGTAAGAGATATCTTGTATGTGAACGCATTGTCGAACTTTGGTTGATATAAATAGGAGATGCGGTTTGGTCAGGTATCATTCGATGTTTGATTGTTGGACAAACGTCATCTAGTAAGGGTAGGTACGGGGAGAGGTACCCCTTCTATTGGCTACCTGACTTGTGGTACCTATATCAAATTTGGTAGCACTGTTTGTTTTTTATATACGTGCAGTTGGCATTACTTTTATTGTAACTAAATTTTAAAATGTGTAAATGCTCTTCTTACAGATTATTTCATTAATATATCATCAACCAATCAATATGAAGGTGAGTGTAATATATATATATATATATGTTTGATATATCTTAGTCGAAAACTAGCATATGGTCCGCGTGATAAGCGTCACCGCAGCCTTTACACGTTCGTATCATCATAGGGATATCACTAGTGCGTTGCCAAACTTGTGACTTCAATATATTTTGTCACATATCCCAGTAATTTCACTACCTCTCTCACCATTCTCAAATGAGACAGCAATAATAATGGTTGGCGGTAGAAATAGGTGGGAATGCGGTACAAATGCAGACTGTCTACCTCTATTTAAGTGTTTATCATTTAAACTTTTAAGTTTAGATGTCCTTATTAGTTATGTTATAAAGTTACGAATTCTAACCCTATTCTTCAGAAGGATACAAAAGTCGTAGAAATTCGTTTTTAGTTCTTTCGCTACGTTTACCGAATAACGCAGTTGGGAACGGTGGCGCCCTCTGTTAAAACTGTAAGCTGATAGGTGTGCGTACTAAAATAAATAGACATCATAATATGATATGTCAAATACCATCAGCCGGAGGTCGTCTACTCCTGGATATAGACATGGTCAAATACTTTACAATAGGATCTGTTGTATCGCTTGCAATGCGATCCCGATATTCCAATAACGGGTACGAATACGATCTTTGATAATTTTTGGCTTTTATAGTATTTTATCAATTCTAATTGGCATTTTATTACGCGAATGGACTCAAGTGAGACTTTAAACTGGATCATGTTTGTAAATTATTCTAGATTTTAGCCCGTGACTTTTTCCGCGTAAATCTCAAGGTACAGGATCCATCAGAAATAAATTATCAATATACCAAATTTCATCTAAATCGGTGGATCGGTTAAGCAGTCAGTCAGTCACAACAAACATACACATATTAATTTTCATTTGTAATATTAGGATTACTCCAGTTATATTGTGTGGTACTGGTGACGTTTTAGTATGAAATAGGTTTTAATATCTTGTTATATTTGTAAACTAAGGTAGCATTGAAAATGTTTTTTCTGTTGTACCTTGTGCAGCAATAGTCGTGGGTTCGATTCTCCACCCAGGACACATTTTTATACGATGATTTTGTTTCGTGTCTGGGTGCTAAAATATGTTTTTAAGTATTAAGTTTGTAGTGCCTCTGTTGTTGGATGTCCGTAAGTGCTTCAAGGGACTTATCTTGGAGTCAGATCAATAAAGTGTTGTGTGAATTTATTTATTAATTTAGTAAAATTGTTTATTTTGCAGGTGTTTGTCCCCCTGCTTTGTCTGCTTTCAATTACACTCGCCGAGCCACCAGTCGGGTAAGTCATGATCTTACAATGACATGTTATGAGGAGTAAATTTACATATCGTATATTTCTCTTTTATATTTTTAAATATATAAATTAAAGAGCGTGATGAAAAAAAACCTATTTCTAGTTACAGAAAAACCTTGTTAACGACACACAACATTCCATTTTTATTGCATCTGGGTGATATTGAACATTCCCATATCATTCTTAGTACAATAAATCTTGTATTAGATTTACGTAACTGTAATCTGAGATCGTATACATGCTCTACGCGTATTATCTATTTCATATTCCTGGTTCCTGTATTCTGGTTAAAGAAAAAAATTTTTTTTTAGTGATGGCTACGCGTCAGCTCGATCCGGCCATGGTAGCCACGATCACGACCATACCCATGGCAGCGGGTTCGATTTCCAGCGATCACTCTCCCAAGAGTACGGAGCGCCTACTCCAGGGTTTGGATCTCGCAGCTCCTCGCATGGATACAGCGCTCCAAGCGCTCGATCCGGCCTATCGCAAGAATACGGCGCGCCAAACGCAAGATCCGGCCTTTCGCAAGAATACGGTGCGCCAAACGCAAGATCCGGCCTTTCACAAGAATACGGTGCTCCCAATGCCAGGTCTGGCCCATCCCAAGAATATGGTGCCCCGGCTGTGCGTAACTCGCCCTCCAACGCCTACGGAACACCTAACGCCCGGAGCCTTGGTCAAGAATATGGCGCACCCGCCGCTAGACTATCCCAGGAATACGGCCCTCCCAGCGCTCGATCTGGCTTATCCCAAGAATACGGTGTTCCAACCGCCAGGTCAGGAATCTCCCAAGAATACGGTGTACCTAACGCTAGGTCTGGACTTTCTCAAGAGTATGGAGCTCCCGCTAAATCAGCACTTTCTCAAGATTACTTAGCGCCTAGCTCCAGAGGATTATCCCAGGAATACGGTGCACCGAACCTGAAGTCAGCTGACACATACGCTTCCGCCAGGTCTCCATCTTCCACATATGGAGCCCCTGACTTTCGCTCCGCCCCCTCAGCTGAATACGGCACCCCATCCCAAAGAAGCTTTGGCCAGTCCCTGTCTCAAAAATATGGAGCCCCCAGTTTCCGCGCCCCTCAAACCAACCCCAACTCTATCTCCCAGCAATACGGCGCACCTGCCCGTTCCAATGCTAAAGGTTATTCTTCCTCTAAATCCTCGTTCGGATCTCGAAGCATTTCCCAGTCTTATGGAGCCCCAAGGAGTAGCCCGTCGCAGTCTTACGGTGCTCCTTCTCTTCGTTCCTTATCCACTCAATACGGCGCTCCAGCTGCAAGGAATTCCGACTCTTATTCCCAGGGATTTAGCTCCGTGTCCCAATCGTACGGTGTGCCCAGCCAGCAAGCGTTGTCAGATACTTACGGCGCCCCTGAGACAAGGACCCTTTCCCAGGTGTATGGCGCACCAGCTGGCAGAGCTAATCTAAAGACATCCGCTTTTGCTACCTCTTTTGGATCTGCAAGGTAATTTGTTTTGTAATCTTAGGGTACTGTTACAACAAATACATATAAATGTCACAAAGAAAAAGTATTAAAACAGATGAAATATCGGTTTTTTGTCAAAATATCTTTGTAATTATCATCATCATTGATGTGTTACGATGTTGACGGACTTGATGGCGCAGAAGGTAGTGATACTATCTTGTGCGCCAAGGGTCTTGGGTTCGATCCCTACCCAAAAATATTTATATGATGATATTTATGTTTGTTCTGTCTGGGTGTCACATATATGTATATAAGTAGTATATTTGTGATTCTTCGGTTGTCCGACGTCCGTAACACAAGTGCTTTAAGCAACTTATTACGGAGTCAGAACAATGTAAGTGATGTTGTGGAAATTTATTTCTTTAATCCTTACTAATATTATAAAGCTGAAAGTACCTGTCTGACGAGACGCAATCACGCCTAAACTACAGAACCGATTTAAATAAAATTTGGCACACAGATAGTCTAAAGCCTTAGATAGGACATACCGAGTCCGATACTTTAGTCGTCTCTTAAGGCCCCTATTGGGATACTATTCTGCTCTACCATTATACCTCAAGATAAAAGCACTTCAAATTATACTGTACCAGCTGTGCCCGCGACTTGGTCTGCGTGGAATATTTTTTTGGGTACCCTACCTCTTTAACTTAACTTATATAAACTTTGAATGTAATGTTTATTTATATCGAATAAATAGCCTGAAAAATAAGTTTCAAGTTTCTAGCTCTAAAAATAGCGATATTTTTGTACAACTTTTCATCTCCCTTTTAGACCCCTTGCAACCCTTATATCGAATTGAAAAAATAGTCTATGCCCTTTCTTAGGGTCTACAGATTGTCTGTGCCAAATTTTATCAAAATCGGTCTTAAGTTTAAAGTGGGAAAGCGTAACAGACAGACAGAGTTACTTTCGCTTTATAATAATATATATTAACAGGGATGCAATGCACTGCATGAATCAACGTCCAATTTCAGGTCAGCCCCCTCTTCCAAGTACGGAGCGCCTTCCGCTCGCGACGCTATGCCTTCTGACCAGTATGGAGTTCCAGAGCAGTACAACGCACTCTCCAGCCAGGGCTACGAGTATGCCAGGGACGCTTTGGATGAAGTTAACCAGGTAATAGAAGTACCAAGGTTAAACGGGTGGGTATGATAGGACTAATGCGAGTAAGGGAAGCAAGAGAGGTATGCCAAGATCGTAGCAATTGGAGTTCTAAACTCTCTACCTACACCGATGGGAGTAGGCGCGATGACTGTATGTCTGTAGATTCGTACAAGTACCTTTGTAAAACTAAATCTATAATTTTTTGTCATACAGATATGAAAAAAATACTGAAGAAAGTTTGTGAAATCCCTCCTGTTTCACGATGTGATATATAATATTATATATTCATGCTAATAAGCCATAAATTTACGACGATCACGAAGGTTTTTAAAATGCATTTGTTTCGATGACGAGCCCGATGGCGCAGATGGCAGTGATCCTGTCTTGTGAACCAGGGGTCATGGTTTCGATTCCCACCCAGAACAATTATTTATATTATGATATTTGTGTTTGTTCTGAGTCTGGGTGTTAAATATTTGTATTTAAGTAGTATATTTGTGATTCCTCTGTTGTCTGACATTCGTAACACAAGTGCTTAATGCGACTTACCACAACACGCAATCATGCGTCAACGGCTGGACCGATTTAACTATTTTCTTTTGTCGTATTTGTCATTGTCAGGAGATGGTTCTTATGAAAGAAAATAAATCAAAAAGATGCGCGGGGAATTATAAAATTTAAGAATACTCATGATACGTGATTAAGAGATATATTTTTCTCTTGGTCCCGCTATCATAATATTAATTTATTAATTATACCAATTCGAACTAAATAGTCATCGTTAAGACCTGACAACGTCAGTCGGGTCAGCTAATACTTAATAAAAAAATTGAATTCGTCTCATATGACCCGAGTCCAAGATGACAAGCTTAACACCTATTTGTTACTGGTATTAGACTACAGACATCGAAACACGTAACGTTCAATACATGTGTATTATATTTGCAATACCTCTGTTGTCTGATATCCTTAACTCGAGCTACTTCTACGAAGGAGTTGTTTAGGGGATTTATTATTAACTAACCTCTTTACCTTAACGTATATAAACTTTGAATGTCATGTTTATTTATATCGCATCATTGGCCTAAAAAATAAGTTTCATGATTCTAGCTCTAAAAATAGCAATACTTCCATACATTTACTTTCCATGCCCCCTTTCGACCCCTTGCAACCCTTATTTCAAATTAAAAAATGTCTATGCCAATGTCCTTTTTAGGGTCTAAAGATTATCTGTGCTAAATTTCATCAAAATTGGTTGAGAGGGTTAGCAGGAACATTTATAATATTAGTGGAGATGTTATTTATTATGTTCAACCACTAAATAACAAGGTTGGATATTTAATATCCTTCATATAAGACCATTCCATGA
Source organism: Heortia vitessoides (assembly GCA_020976665.1). Lineage (NCBI taxonomy): Eukaryota > Metazoa > Arthropoda > Insecta > Lepidoptera > Crambidae > Heortia > Heortia vitessoides. The sequence goes on from JACJUM010002842.1 coordinate 8,240,227, forward strand.
TATACCAAATCGTCTCCTGGAGTCCTGGTGCCAGTATTTTACCTAATTCTGCAAATCCAACCATAATTGCACCAACATAAAGCCTAAATTCCCTTTGTTCTAGGAACCAGCGAATTACGACTTCGCGTACAAAGTGAACGATTTCCAATCAGGCAGCGACTTCGGCCACACTGAGTCCCGACAAGAGAACAGGGCCGAGGGCAAATACTTCGTTGTACTTCCCGATGGCACCAAGCAGGTAAAGCATTGAGGAACTCTATAATTTTAATAGGTTTTAATCATCACTGTTGGACATAGATTTTGTGTAATATTTCGATGTTTGTGGTTTGAATCCAGCGCAATCCACCAAAGCAATAGCGCCTTAATCTTACTTACTTATCAAAACTCACTTATCAAAACTAAAAAAACCTCATTGCTACAATTTAGCTTGACGCAAAAAAAAAATGGCGCAATATGGCTTACTATTTCTCTTGATCACAGCATTATACATGAATGGCTGGAAAGATTTGGCTAATTTTTTTTTGTTGTGTTTGCTATTCTTAGAAAAAGATTCACGCATATAAAAAAAAATTAAAAAGTTGCACTGATAATTTAACAGTAGCTTGTGATCGTGTAATCTGTTTTAATGTGCTCCTAAGATTAAATAATCTCGATAGTAATGCAAAGATATGTTCTTGAATAATATATATAAATAATAATTATTTTGGCTAATGTTTCGTGTTAAGAACTCTAACTAGGAGATGTAAAGATGGTCGAATGTGGGAACATACAGCTCCTATAAATATTAAAAGAGTAATTTTTACCACTAGGTATATTTGGATTGCTAACACGCTTGCCCAGCGCGGCATTTATGGGCAAAACTCCCCCTTTGTCGCGGTGGACTATATCCAACTGTTGACTTCCAATAGCTGGTGGGATCATATGATGATGATGTATTCGTTACAAATTTTAACATTAGTCAACACAAATAACAATAGATATGAGATATAATTAGTAACTGAAAAATTCCCAGTTCCTCTGTAATTGATGATACATATTTGGCAAACGGAAAAAAGGAATGAACTGACGTGTTTTGACAATTACATAAAACAACAGGCTGTCAGTATGACAGACTACAGAACCCATCACATTACTATAGTTTAGTAACGCTTGCTATCACTCGAACGCTGCGTGTCCTCGCCTTCCGAATAGTATAAAAATGACATATTAATATTTATTCCAGGTGGTAGAATACGAAGCTGACGAACGTGGATTCAAGCCTAGGATATCCGTGGAGCCAGCTGACGCGTCTGCCAGGTCAGGGTACGACGAAAACGCCTCAGACCTGAGCCGCTCTGCCGATGGACCCTACTAGATCCGAACAGTAATTGACTGGAAACTAACCTTCATTCGTTCACAGGATTAAATTATGTACACAATCTCTTATGTATCGGTTAAAACATTTTTTGTATATAAGGCATTATTTATTATCTATGCAAAAAAGTGCTGTTATATCTCATCTACTTTTAATGTGATTCGAGAAGTTCCAGAACATACAAAAAAGAACAATCGAAGCACGAATACCAATTGCCGGTTAGTTTTCAGAATCAAGCTTAGTGTTATTCATCCTTGATTTAAAATTAGCAAAATTTTGGCCAGTAATAGACAATACGATATTTGACAACCACGGCTGATCTATGGACCCTGATTAAAACAATCACGAACGAACGACACGAACGAAATACTCAATTTTTATTATTTATTGTTATTGTTGCATATAAAAAAAATGTAAAAAAAAGAAACCTCATAGTTGTAAGTACGCTTGTGATGTAGATTAATTTAGTGCAAATAAATGTTGTGATACTTAATTATTGTCTTTTTTTATATCAATATTAACATTGTAAATGCGAGAGTGTGTCTGTCTGTTTGTAACCTTTTCTTAACTGAATCGTTAAAGATCTTAATATAATTTACATATCAAATTACACGAGCATAGATACTTCTAATTTTCACAAGTTATAATCCTTACTAGGGGTCGCTCGGTAATCGATATATCACCATAATTAATTAGATTTTATTAAGATTTTCTTATCATGTGCCTTAAATTCAATTTAATCAAAGAGAATATATTAACCACTGATCATAGATCATCATCATCACATTAGTCATATTAGAAGTCCACTGCTGGACATAGGACTCCCCAAGATAGGGGGAATTAAGCCCATAATTGCCGCGCTGGGCAAGCGAGTTGGCGATGGCAGAGCGCAGCCTTCGCGATGGGTATACTGATCGCCATCGTGTGCATTTGAGCTACGCTGTTTCGAATGGATATACCGCCATCTGTCAGTTTTTGTACCTTAGTCGCCTCTTACGACACCTGGTATAGGGAGGTTCTATTTTACACTGCCGGTACCTCACGGCTAAATAATCACTAAAGATAAATTAACGTCAACTTCATATAAGTACTAGCTAGTACTAGCACTGGTGCAGTAAGGATGAAAATCGGTTGTTGTGGTTATCCCTAAAAGATAGATATATAGCATCCATCATCACACCAGCCATTAAAAGTCCACTGTTGGACACAGACCTCCCCAAGAAAGGGGGTATGTTGCCCATAATTGCCGCGCTGGGCAATCGTGTTGGCAAACGCAGAACGCAGCTTTCGCGACGGGGCCGCTGCTGCCCATCCCCACTCTGTTTATTTGAGCTGACTTTTTGTCGGTCGGTTTTGGTACCTTAGTAGGCTCTTAAGACACCTGGTACAGGGGGAGGAACTATTCTATTCTGCCGGTACCTCACGGCTGGGATATATACCACCATGGACTTTTTTGTAGACCTTTTCATGGTGTGCAATACTATACTACATTATTTTGATCTATCTCGTTGGATTCATAGCGTTTGCAGCATAACCGCAGAAAAATATGTTTATTTACGATTTCCGATCACATTAGAATCTTGTAACATTATCATTGTTTCTGCACCTAGTTAAGCATGTATTAAACATAAAAGCTTTCTCTCGGATCACTCTATCTATTAAAAAAAAGCATCAATATCCTTTGCATACATTTAAAGACCTAAGGAAACATAGAGACAGATAGTCAGCGGATGGGTGTCAATAAAACAGTAGAGTGTCATGCTTATTTAATTACATGAATGTTCTTTTAGTTATTAAAATAAATATGTATATAGAGCATTTTGTACAAAAGATATTTATGCACTTTTTCTCCACATTAACTTCAAATGTGTCAAATTTCACGTTTATCAGTGGGCGCGATTACCTTAAAGCTACTACTATTTTTTCATTTTACGTATTTTTCGTATTTTACGTCAAAAGGTCTCAAACATTGACCTGACTCCATGGTAAGACGCTTAAAGCACTTGTGTTAGAGACGCCAGACAACAGAAGAATCACAATTATAACACTTAAATACATATTTTTGACACCCAGACACAGGACAAACACAAATATCATCATAAAAATATTTGTTCCGGGTGGGTATATAATCCACGACTCATGGCACATACGAGTAATATAGGATCACTACCATCTACGCCATCGGTGACGTCAATAAAAAACAACATAACATATTACATAGAAATGCTGAATAATAATATATTTATTGGTAGTAGAGATATCAAAAGTTGAACAAAGTGAAATTTCCCAGTGGGAAAGTACATTAAATGTTGAAGTTAATTATTCAACTGACAAATTAATAATAATAAATTCCCATGCCTTGAGCTAAGTCGCTTAAAGCACTTAAGTTACAAACATTGAACACCCGGGCACAGAACAAACATAAATACCATGGTCTCCAATTTACCCAGAATCTATGGCGGACAGTGGACCTATAGCGCATTACATCTGCGCAATCGGGTTCATCTGCGCAATTGATTAAGGGCTGAATCGGCAAGCAAGCCCATTCAATAAATGTGATAAAAAAAATTCATTATCATCATATCACCCATTTAGGCCGCCTGAAGAAAGTAGAAATTTTGCCCATAATGCGCATGCGCAGCTTTTAAGACGGGGATGCTGCTGCCCACCACCGCATTGACATATGTTCCAACAGTAGACTTCCTATGGCTAAACATTAGGTTAAGGGTATTATTAAACTTATAAAGCTTTAAGGTGACAAGAAGCTAGTTATCATAACAAATCTGTGATCTTCAAAAGGTATAAAGTATAATCCTTAACATGGGGTCGCTCCGTAGTCGAGATATGACCACAGTTCATCAGACCTTGTTAAGATTGTTTTATCATGTGCCCTAAATTCAAAACACAGCAATGCGAACATTGCTATTTGGCGGTAAAAATATAAATAGGTGAGAGTGAGGTGTACCAATGCAGACGACCTTTTGTATGCGGTACACCTCGCCTAAAGGTTTTCGACCTCTGTAATAGTTACACACTTTCATTTCCATACGCAATTGATTGTTTGCATTTTCCTTAACTTAAGGACAATTATATTTACCGATTATCGCTCCCTGTAAATGGGTATTTACGTTGATGTATAACAGGCGAATACAATTATTTACAGTCAATTATTAATTGCGAATGGTACCGAAATTTCATTCAGCAGTACGGTTATCAAGGAAGTCGGTCAAATGATGCCAGCTACCTGATTGACCTCACTGAAAACCAATTGGAAAAGCTCTGTGCATACGCGTTATGGAAATGGCAGAGCGCAGCCTTCGCGACGAGTATGCGGCTGCCCATCCCTATGCATTTGAGTTACACTCTTTCGGATGGATATACCGCCATGTGTTGGTTCTGGTACCTTAGTCACCTCTTATGACACCTGGAACATGGGGATGTACTGTTCTGCTTTGCCGGTATCTCACGGCTCTTTAAACATAACGTTCTTTCTAAATTTATGTGTACAATAAACAATATTATCAATAATTTCAATGTTTAATAACATTATAAATATATTATTATTCCGAAGACATTTCGATTCAATGTAGTAGAAGACTTGGTATAACACAACAAACCTATCAAGAATAAACGAGCGTGTACGAAAGGACTAAAAACAGCAATAAAAATGAGACATGCAAGCCACGTTCGCAGCAAGTAGAGACCTATAGTCTCTGCCTACGGTGGAACATAGGCGTGATGTATATAATTAATACCTAATAATAATTATTAGGTAAATATGCATAGCTGGACATAGGCTTTGAACTATAGCTAGGGAGTTAAGAAAGGAGGAAATATGCCTATAAATGCCCATGCTGGCAAGCGCAGTGGCAAGCCAAACGCTTCGCGACGGGAACGCTGCTGCCCATCCCTGACCTGTTGCATTTTATCTACATGGGTAGATTAACCGCCATCTGTCGGTTCAGGTACCTCAGTCACATCTTGCCTGAGGTAGCCCTCATACTAAGGTCGACGTATTGGTACCTCACTCTCATCTATTTCTACCGCCAAACAGCAGTGTTCGCATTGCTGTGTTCCGGTTTGAAGGGTGAGAGATTCAGTATAAGTACTGGGTATTAACATAATATCTTTAAGTCACAAGGTTGGCAACGCTCTTGTGTGATTACAAGCGTCAATAGACTACAGTGACGCTTCCTATTACGCGGACTGTATGCTTGTTTGATGACCTGATCTAATTAATAAAAAAATCCTGATATAGGAAAGGATTGTAAGTATATACTGGGTTTAGACAAAAATAAAATTCGATGTCTTATTTAGATTAAACTTGTCATGATCCAACAAACTCGTATCGTTTCCATGATTACTACAGTCGTATGCATAGAAACAAGACAGACAAGATAATTGTTGTACAGTACTTAAATCTACAGCATTAGGAAGCTGCGCCGGCAGTGACACTCCGCGCGGAGCATCCTTGAGTGAGATTTTTGTGACCACTGAAACGAGTGGAGTTGCGTTACTCAAAAAATTTATTTTTATTCCCGTCAATAAAAATAAATGGCGTATATAGCGGTGGTCATGTGTTGTGCATTAAAGATCGAAGTTTCGATCCCCATCCCACAAATTTGTATAAGATGATATTTATGTTTGTTCTGAGTCTGGGTATTAAATATATGTATTTAAGTAGTATATTTGTGATTGCTCTATTGCCTGATTTCCGTAACACTGGTGCTTAAAACGACTTATTACGGAATCAGGACAATTTATGAGCTGTTGTGGGAATATATAATTGTTATGAATAAAACGGAATATGTCAAAGAAAACATTTATGACATAAACAATTTTTATTGTTTCAGTTTCAGGTCAGCTTCGGGACTTGACTACATTACAAAGACTTTTTAACACTTATTTTTATTGTTTCTTGTATGTCATCTGAATCTTGACGTATTTTTCATAACACCAAATCATTTATAATCCAGTTCGATATAGAATAATTGTAATTAATATCACACGAACACATTTATGTAATTGGGATAATTATTTTAATCTGTACTAATAAATACAGAGTAAATATTATCTGTTTGTTTGTTATATATTAAGTCTAAAAAGACCGTTTTTAAGAGTTCTTTCACCATTAGAGAGTTCCTTCTTTACCGAGTAACATAGACTATGTTATTTAAAAGTATATAAGAGACCACTACCTATAAAAGAACGTTGTAAACGTTATTTGTATTTATGTACGTGTCTAACATATAAAATCAGAAATCACTGAACTAATTTCAATTTCAGTATCAGTAAGTGACATAGATGATATATTGTATATATATTCAAAGGAAGTAGAATTAGGTACGTGAGTGAAACCGCGGAACTCAATGGTAATCAAATCAAAATAGTTTTAATTTTCGTTTAAAAAAAAATGTATTCTTTATTCTAGTAGTACAATAAACATACATACATATAAACATACATTCAAAAACATATAAAAAATATAGTTACAGAACAAGGAATATCGAAGTGACATATAATACTTCTTCACCATTCACTTGATTCACCATATACACGATTATGAAATCGTAATAATCTTTTTATGTAAATAACAAATAGATCTTATCAAATATAGGTACTTAAAAACATTTATATTACCACATCGATCCGTATTTACATCCATAAAGAACATATAGGCAAAACACTTTGTATTTATTTATTTCTGACTTTTGTTAATAGTTTCAAATGAAAGATATATAGAGAGACTTCGATAATATCTGACGTTAGTTAAAAACAGCTTAAGGAAAAGCTATTGAAATAATACAGATTTAACGAATTAATTGTTTTTAATTTATTTTTTATTCTTCCTGTACACCTGCACATTGTCCTTAACGGCAATTAAATTTATGACTGCCGATATTTACGTGTACGGTGTACCAGTGTACGTCTTATAGCTGATATGATAATGATAATATTCTTCGAGTGCTTCTTCTGCTATACACAACATTCACTACTGTATGTCAGGGTTGGAACCAACACACCTGGCTGTTCGTAAGCCAGTCATGCCCTTTTTAAGACTAATTTCCAGCTTTTACCCACCGTTCAATATCTTCTTCATACTTCCCATCTCTCGTGAAAACACTTCCCAGATACACAAACTCTTTCACTTGTTCAACTTTCATGTTATCGATCACAATTTCACAATTTGTCATATTTTCATCCATTTCAATCACTGGTAATTATTTTTTATTTTTTTCAATTTTTGCTATTAATAACAAGTATATGTTTACTCTTTCCATACTATCGCATTAGGTTCAGTAAACCTGAAATGATAGTTTAGGTGTAAATTATAAATAAATAAATGAATAATCTAGCCGTGAGGTACCGGCATAGTAGAATAGAACCTTCCCCTGTACCAGGTATCGTAAGGCAACTAAGGTACCAGAACCGACAGATGGCGGTATATCCATCCAAAACATTGCAGTTCAAACGCACAAGGCGGGAATGTGCAGCAGCATCCTATCGCGATAGCTACGCTCTGCGATTGCCAACAAGCTTGCTCACCGCGGCAATTATGGGCAACATGCCCCCTTTTTTGGGGAGGCCTATGTACAACAGTTGACTTTCATTGGCTGGTATAATGAAATGAATAATCTTTATCATAACTTCGCCGGTAAAGATTATAGAACTATAGTAGAACAGTAAGGAAGGTCAAAAAACATCAAGAGATAATAAATAATAAATTTGGAATGAGGCGCGCACTCATTTATTATGACTCCAATATTTGATAACAGGCGGGCTTTAAATAGTTCGTCCTTATTTTTAGTTTTAAATTGTGATATATCACCTGGCGGGCCCGGTGGCGCAGATGGTAGTGATCCTGTCTTGTACGCCAAAGGTAGTAGGTTAGATCCCCAAGATGAATATTTACGTGAATATATTTGTTTTTGTTTTATGTCTGGGCGTTAAATATATGTATTTAAGTATTACATTTGTGACCCCTATTGTCGGACGTCCGTAATACAAGTTGTTTAAGCCACTTGCCTCAGATTTGGGTCATACAATAGTATGAGATGTTGTGTGAACTTATTTTTGGCATACCTAACCCATCTGTATTTTCTTCCTTAGTCGCATACCATACATCACTAAATACGGCAATCCGCCATGTAATATTGAAAACAGAAGCGCGTGACGTCACGTTAGAGTAGTTGTCAAATTGTTTATTCGTAATTCAATAGATAACTACGACTCTCGATTAATTTTACCACTAAAACGCCGTTTTAGTTTTGTTTGCGACTTAAATTTGTTTTTTGTCAATCTATTTGATATACTCAGTCATGGAACAAGGATTTATAAAGGCTTCCAGCGCAAATTTACCGAGGTTCGACGTACTAATGTTAGGAGAGTTTCTGTTGCGTTGAGCTATTACAAGTAATACCTGGTAAGTAGTACCTACATTTTATAGCCATAATAATTATAAGAAAAGCTAGAACATATTTGACATTGTATTTCACACAACTGAGATTAACAAACATTATACATAACATAATATAGGTAAGTAAATATGTGCATGTTTAGAAAATAAAGATATTTAAAGACAAGGTCATACTTATGTATTTTTAATTAAAGAATCTTGCAAGTTATTCAATCCGCAGGCAATGGTAATAACATCATCTAGTACTTTTACCAGATTAAGATTCACACATGCATGTGGCTTTAGCATACTGAATTCACGTAAACGTCGAATCACTCTCTCGACATGTATTCTAAGGCTTGCGATTTGTTTTGTTTCTCTCGCCTCATGTTTTGATAGCTTTGTACCAGTTGCAATACTTGGAGGTCGTACTAAGTGCACTCCCTGTTTTCTTAGATACTGTTCTACATGTTTGAACCCCCTGTCAGCCATCACACACATACCTGGTTGTAAACACTTAATAAAATCACATGATTCAACCAAACATGTGTCAGTAACTCTTCCTCCATATCCTGGAGAAATATAGTTCACTAATCCATTTGGAGTGCATGAGACAAGATACTTAATGGTGTTAGCTTTTTTATATTCTGACCAGGAGAGACTGGTTCAATGCTTTCGAAGGCTTTTGCACTTCAATTTCTAAGCAATCTATAATACAGCTGACATTATAATATTTATGCCTAAAAGCCATAGGTAAATTTTTTCTTATAGCATCCTTATCTAATGCAACAATAAAAGGTCTCATTACACTAGCTATCTGCGGTATACTTTTCAGAAATATCTTGCTGGCATAAGTCGGAGACATAGAAAAATCATCTGAAAGCTCTCTGAAACTTTTATTTAATTTAATATTTAAACACATTAGTATATGGTTTATGGTAATATTTAACTTTTATTCAATTAAATTTATTAAATAGTAACAAGTTTTAGGAACTCCAATGTAAGACTGTGGATTATTTACAATTTTTTGGACTGTATATCCTAATCAAATCTCGTCTTGCATGTTTAAGCCACTTATTTCGAATTGTCTTGTCAAAAGGAACGAAAATAAATAGCTTCTCGGGAGTTTTTATGGAAGTATTAGGACGAATTTCGAATTCATGTTTCTATCTCCGAAATTCGAAATTAATAAGAGCGTCTCAATGTTTACAACTGTTGAGTGAATCTTGTACTCTAACGTGACGTCACGAGCGACGCCATGACACTTTGAAGCATTTTGGTACGAATTTAAAATTTATGAATTAAAAACAAATTTTTGAATAGTAAACCTAAATTTTCAGCAGAAATATTATGTTTATCGTAATTAATGTATATTTTTGAACATTATTTCACAGTTTTTCAAAATTTGTCATCATGCCTATTGTTGTCGAATGCACAATGAATGTCAGTCCAACGGACAATACAATCACTTAAATTAATGAATATAACACCTGAATATATAACATAAACACAATTAAGTGATATATAACACAATGCTACATAACGAATTATTATCAATAAGTAATTTTCCTTAATTTTCTTTTTAAATAATATATTGGAACTGATAGTTGAAGAAGCTCTTATCCAAAAACTAACTGATCGGACCGATTAACCGTATATCAAAGTAATATAAGGAATGCCTATGAGTTTCCACCAATTCAGCGATAGCTGGTGGCAGTGAAGAGTCAAGATTCAAGATCGAAGCAACTAAAGTTCATGAGACGCAGCTGTTCTAACAAGAAATATCAATAATTTCATACACATTATATTATTTCATTTCATACGCAGCTGTATTACAAAGCGTCGCAGGGTTTTTTTATATGATTCACACTTGTGATAGTGAATATAGAATTCCTTACACTTTCAGTCATAATTTATTATTTAATCTATCTATATATATAAAAAAAAGGAGACGCTGACAGATTGACTGACTGACATATCAACGCAGCGCCTAAACTAAAAGGATTTGATACTTTCAACTTCGCACAGGGACCTTTTATAACGTAGATGAGCACTGAAAAAAGGGATTTTTGAAAATTCCCCCCTTTAAGGGGTAGAAGATTAGCAAAGTTAGTATGAAGGTTCTCTGATTTTCAAAGATCATCATCATACCAGCCCTTGAAAGTCCACTGCTGGACATAGGCCTCTCCAAAAAAGGAGGTTCTTATGCCCATAATTTCAGCGTTGGGAAGGCGTGTTTGCAATCGCAGAGCGCTGCTTTCGCATTGGGTATGCTGCTGCCCTTCCCCGCCCTACGCATTTGAACAGCAATGTTTTGGATGGGTATACCGCCATCTGTCGGTTCTGGTACCATAGTCGCCTCTTACGACACCTGGTACAGTGGGAGGTACTATTCTATTCTGCCAAATGCTCAAAGATGTTTCAATTAATTATTATGTTTGTTTTAACTTCCTTATATTGCTGAAATACTATTTTGTGAATTCAATTCAGCCATTTATTAGCTATTGCTATAAGGAGAAAATTACTATTTTTATCGTACTTATTTCTTATTCTCACGAGAACTATGCGGGTGAAACAGCGGGGCATTGCTAGCCAAATATAAAAATATAATACGGCGATACACACCATTGTGCTACCAAGTTACGCTTGCACACCGGCCTGGGGTCATTGACTGTACAAATAACAATCAGTCAGATATGAGACACGTTATTTACCGATGCACCAGCCGTTATTCTCTTTATCTACTTACAGCTATGATTCTCGGAATGGTTATTTGCGTAAATATTTTATATTCATGCAGACGATTGTTTTTACGTGTGCTGACAGAATATAATTTTCTCCTGTATCAGGCGACTGAGGTATAGGGGAGGACAGGCGGTATGTCAAACCTGGTACAGCGTAACACAAATGTGCTAGGACGGGACGTCGCGAAAGCGGCGCACTGCGATTGCCAACACGCGTGCCAAGCGCGCCAATTATGGGCTTAATTCCGCTTTTCTTAGTAACGCCGGACGCTGGGATGGATGGATGGCCGTCTTTAATTTAAAATTAACATATATGTAAAGAAATAATATTTCTTTAATTTTGAATTTTGCCGCGCTTACTACATTACCAATGACATTGACAACTGACAAGCGCTAGAGTCTGGGGATCCTTATTTGTAAGAAACTAACGAAATAAAACCAGAAGCAACGCATGAGTTTATTTTTAACCTAAAATTGAAGGATAATCGATATATATATATACATATATATATACCAATGTTATAATAAAAATATTTATTTGTTTCAATTGTATGTTATTTGTCAAAAAAAATCTCCAATATCCGACATATTTCAGTGTCTCAAGTCGATCAATGTGTATTACCAGCGATAACCTTTGGCAGCGAAACGTGCTACTGCTGCTCATCCCTTCCCTGTACATTTGTGTAACACAGTTTCGGATGGATATACCGCTCTCTGCCGGTTCTGGTACCTTAGTCGCCCCTTACGA
>JACJUM010002842.1:8263098-8281309 GCA_020976665.1 Heortia vitessoides
GGTACCTCACGGCTCTGCCGGTACCTCTCCACAGATCATTGGGCTATTTTGACTTGTTATTTTGCTGCAATATGTCGAATGGGCTGCAGCATTCCCGTCGCGAAGCTACGCTCTGTGAATGCTACCACGCCTGCCTAGAGCGGTTTTATGGGCAAAATTCCCTTATTCTTGGTGAGGCCTAGTCCAGCAATGGCTGCGGGTGACGCCTCATACACCTATTTCTGTTGTTAAGGTTTTTATTGCCGTAGTCCGGGTTAAAGGATGAACGAGGCTGTGAAGTTACTGAGGCATGTTACTTAATATCTTTTAGCCATAAGGTTGGCAACGAGGTATTTTTATCTTTGTGATTAAACGAGCGTGTATTGGCTACGGCGATATTTACCGTCGGACGGACCGTTTGCATGTATGTATAACAAACGCATTGTTTACACACATATTATACTTGATGAGCGTAAATATAGAGTGGAAAAGGAAAATCAAAACTGAATTGGTCAAGCTGTTCTCGAATTTGCGCTTAAAATACATTTTTGTTGAAACGAAGTTCCTCACGGCGCGTTGCGAAAGGGCGCCAGGCGGAAAACATGAAGACCAAACGTTGTAACGACACTTTTTACTTTAGATGTAAGCCGCGCGGTGTGCGCGTGTTTCTCTGTCTGTCTCTCTATCTTTCTCTCTCTCTCTCTCACTCTCGCTCTCTCTCTCACTCTCGCTCTCTCTCTCTCATAGAAAGCCAGGTATTATCGCGTTTCGTCTTTCTATTTCGTGTTAGAATATGTATTTAAGTACTATATTTGTGATTCCACTGTTGTCTGATGTTCGTACCACGGGTGCTTTAAGCGCCTTATATCGGAGTCACGTCAACATATGAGATGTTGTGTGAAATATAATTGCAAAGAAGTCCCTCATGGCGCGTTGCGAAAGACGGAAAGACGGAAAAAATTAAGATCAAAAGTTGTTTGTATCTCTCTCTCTCTCTCTCTTTCTCATAGAAAAAAAGCTAGGTATTTTCGTTTCGTCTTTCTTTTTTGCATTGAACAGTGTGCTGTCGCGACGATTATTTTTGTATAGTGTATACAAATTTTTAGTACAATAATCTATAATAATAACAATAATTTATGATCTTGTTCTATGAACTTCGTTCCATCCAGGTGTCACTTATTAATATAACCACCTGCCCCCAAACGTTGTCCTGTCTTAACAATGACTATTTAATTCGAATTGATATAGTTAAGATTAAATAATATACATGTTATTTAATAAAATTATTTTAATAAAATAAGGGTACTTATTATTTTAATGCTTAATGATATACAATATTCTTAGACTTTTTTCTTGCGCGTATTTAAATAGTTTTATACAATATAAACTTTTTTGATGTAGGAAACATTTGACATTAAACATTGACATTATTTTTAAATTTGTATAATTATCCGGGCAATACTTTGATTTTTTACTTTAATAAGAACTATCCCTTGACAATTTACAAACAACAAGAAAAAATGTAAAATCGGTCCAGCCGTTCACGTAAAATAGTGTGACCGAGAGAAATAGGTATTAATTTCTGTATATATAATATAGATGAAGCTGAAGTAAGTTGAGAAAACGAAAATCGTGTTTTAAAAATAATGTGAAAAGCATTATATACGTTTTTATGATAAAAAAAGCGAATACTTTCCCGCTAGTGCTAATAGGCTTGTTTCCACTATAAACAAATCCGACGAATAAATGTTTCTATCGATTAATCATGCTACGCGTATAACCAATAAATTTTATTTATTAAAAGAATTAAAGATTACTTATATTTTTACATTTTAAACTCACTAAAATTAGTCATTCGGTCACGTGATATTGAACACCAATCAGAACGTCTTACATCACTCCTCACAAAAATTGTTTTTGACATATGTCATACGTACTAAATCTGAGGAATTAAACGTTATTGAATATCGTGAATGTGCATTTCTTCAAGTTCCTCATGTATAATTTCGTCATGGAATCGGAAAATTCAAAAGCTAACAGCACCAATTTACCTAAAATAGACGTTGTTATGCAAGGGCATATTTTAGGGCACATAAATAATTTATTTGGTGTTTTTATGGTTGTGATTTTACACTTAGATTGTACACTGCCTCTTTTTGACCCCTTACAAACCTTAGTTCGAATTATAGAATAGCCGAATTTTATCAAAATCGGTTAAGAGGTTTAAGCGGGAAAGCGTAACAGACAGACAGTTAGATAGTTACTTTCGCATTATAAATGCGATATAAATATTAGTAGGGATAAGTATACTACTTTTATCCTAATATATATAAAATGACGTGTCACGTTATTTGTCCGCGATGGACTCCTTAACCGATTTTAAAAATAAATTTGCACACCAAAGATAGGATCGCTCACATCTTAATTTATAGCCGCAATATTTTTTATTGCAAATTATTTGTCTATTATTTCATTTTCACAATTATTTGTCAACTCCAGCGATATTAACAGATAGCGATATCTGTTGACTGGATTGAGTAAGTAATCAATAAATAGCACTGCTATATTAAATGCTCTGCTACGAATAATATATAGAAAATCGCTTTCGGCTGTCTGTCTATCTCTTAGAACTTTGAAACTACGCAACGGATTTCCATGCGGCTTTTTAATAGCTAGAGTGATTCTAGAGTAATGTTTACATCCATAATATAGTAGAGAAACACTGATAATTATAGAGAGTCCTAATGTGATGACGTAAATATTTTGCGATTACATTGCAAACGCTGGCTGAGAGCCCCACGAGAATGATCGAAATGATACTACTGCACGCATAAAAGTCTTTAAAAAAGGCAGCATGTCTATCTGCTATAGATACCTGCAACAACTATTTATTATCCTAATTGCACCTATTTTCATTAGTCCCACCTATTAGTCCCTCGCATGTGACCTCAACCGCAGCCAAATCTGGTGCTGCAGCGGAAACGGCTGCCAGACTTAGAAAAGACAAATATAGTTTATTGGCAGCAATTTATTCTTTGGTGCCAGTTGCTGATGAAACATTTGGAGTGTGGATTAAAGAAGAAAACTTTTTTACTAAAGAATTAGGAAGGCGTTTGATGGACCGAGAATTGGACTACCGCTCCCGGACTTTTAAGATGCAGAGGACCTCGCTTGCTGTCCAGCGTGGAAATGCTGCCAGTATTCGGGGACCTTTGGGTCGGACATGTCTCATTTATGGCATACATATTATTTTTAATAATAATAAATAATACACCTTAATTAGTAATAATAAATAATAAAATACTACTGTTATTGTTTATTTTCAGAAGAAAGGGAATTCCGTCCTGTACAGGAAAAACCCCGTTTACAAACAATAAAATTATCTGTGTTTACATTCACGAGGAAAGCGGCCACGCGATTTAACAAGAAACGAGTTCTTAAATTCTGAGTACGTCTAAAAATACCTACTTCCCATTACACTGGTGACAATGGCTTACGAGTAAACAAACTCGGACAAACAATCATGTAATGTTATCCATTAATAACAACAATAAATAGACAAGATTTTAAGCCATGGCCCTTGAAACTTGATTTAATTACTTCAATATATGTAATGTATTAAACATCAATTATTAAGTGTCAAGAATAAAAATTAATTTTAAGAAAATATATTTTAAAACATTGATTGTTTGTTCTTTTGTAACAAAGAAACTAAATATTATTATTATTAGCTATACTATACTTATATAATAAAGTGAGGATAGATTTTAATGTTTGTTTATTCTTTTTCATACACACAACGCTATCATACATTGACTTGACTCCGAGATAAGGCGCTTAGAGCACTTGTATTACTGACACCAGGTAACAGAGGAATCACATAGAATACTTAGATGCGTTGTTAACAGACAGATACAGACAATAACACAAACATACTAGCTGTACCCGCGACTACGTTCGCGTGGAATAGTTTTTTTGGGTACCATACCTCTTTACCTTAACTTATATAAACTTTGAATGTCATGTTTATTTAAGTATATTGTATCTATGGCCTGAAAAATAAGTTTCAAGTTTCTAGCTCTAAAAATAGCGATACTTCTATACAACTTTTCATCCCCTTTTCTAACCCTTACTGAAAATGTTAAAACCCTTATTTCGAATTATAAAGAATTTTTTAATGTATTGTCGTACATAAACACATGCTTTGGCGATTACATTGCAAACGTTGGTTGCACCTGACGAGAAAGATCTAAATAATGGACAGTATTCAATATATTAGGTCCGTACATATGAAATTAGCGTTTTTTCGTACTGAACACTTTGATCTGAAATATCTCTTCTCAAATTATTCCAAGTTCATTTTGCTGATACATTAGAGTTTTGAAACCAGTAATTTGTGTTTGTGGTTTTGGGTTCAACGTTTTCGTTCTGAAAATTTCAACCCCACTGACGGCGGGTAACCAAATTAAAAAATGAAGAATAAAAGGCTATTGTGGAAGCGGGTCCATCACAAACTTCAGAGATACCTGTAGGCTAACGGATCAGTGACAAAACTGTATTAATTAACGGATAGTTAAAATACTTGAACGATGGGTACCTCATGGGTTGAATGAATAAAACTTGCAAACACTCGCAGACAAACGACACAATAATGAAGCCATTTTCAATGGAATCATTATTTGTGATAAAAAGTGGATACTGTTCAATTATCAGAAGCACTCGTTGCAATTGCTGAACGCTGCAGACCCAACCAAATACTGCATTAAACGATAATTGACTCAGAAAAAGTTACTTGTGAATGTTTGGTGGACATGCGCCGGTATTGATCACTACAGCTTTCTAAAATCTGGCCAAACGATTACGGTAGATATTTATTATCAGCTACATACTTCAAACCATTAAGGAAGAACTAGCTCCTAAACAACCGAGATTAGTCAATCGCTCTAGGCCATTGCTGCTTCACGACACCGCAAGACCACACACAACCAACAACCACTAAGTTAGAAGAGCTACAATTGGATCGTCTGCTACATCCAACGTAGTCCCCGGACCTTACTCTAACAGATGACAATTTTTCTCCGGAATTTTGACAACATCTTCATAAGAAAAAATATTTATTTTTTTTTAGTAAAGGGATCAATAAACTACCTATGAGACTTTAGAAGTGAATAGATAACAACGGTGCATACTTTGATGAATCGAATATATTTTATTTATTTATCTTTTTAACTTTATTGCACAAAATATTACAAAATGTACAAATGGCGGACTTAATGCCAGGTGGCATTATCTCCCAGTCAACCATTACACAAAACAGAAAAAATATATGTATAGTGGTGCAAACAATATATATACAAAATAAATAAACGTGGCATACATAATTGTATAAATAAACGCAATAAATACATATGATATACATATATATATATATATACACACATACATATATATATATATATATATGTATATATATACAAATGAAACAAAGACAGTTGTTTAATAGACGATCCTATTTATTAAGGAGTTCTTGAGAGATATTAGTGCAGCACACGTCACTATAGTCAATTATGGGTAAAACCATGGATTGAATAAGAAGGGTTTTAGTAAGAAAAAAATGTTTAATCGATAGAGAGCACGAAGCGTTCCAGTAACCTTACTGCTGATTTCATTAATATGTGTATCCCAGGTTAAGGAAGAGTCGATAAATAGGCCAAGATTCTTAACGCATGTGCTGTAGGGCACTACCACGTTATTTAAAATAATTACAGGTACAATTTTTAAGCTGGATAATTGCCGTTTGCTACCCAAGATAATGGTTTGAGTCTTGGACAGGTTCACAGAGACACCAAACTTTTGTGACCAGATTGTGATGTTGGTCAAATCAGCATTAATCCGATCAATGGCATTATCCAGGTCATTGTACTCTGCCTGAGTGTATAGTTGCAGGTCATCAGCGTAAAGATGGAAAGAGCAGTCAATAGATTTGGTGACAAGGCTTATGAAAAGGGAAAATAATAACTGAGAGAGAATGCCACCTTGCGGCACACCAGCATCAATTGTCACACAGTGGGACAAGTCATCACCCAGGCGCACCGCTTGCTGGTGTTCTCGAAGGTAGGATGCGAACCATTCCCGAACCGAATCAGAGACCCCGACGTAAGAGAGAATAGAGAGGAGAACTTCGTGATTAATAGAGTTGAAGGCGTTGGAGAAATCAATCAGAATTAAGACCGTAAGGCGGGAGTATTCCATTCCAACTCTTACATCATCCAGGATATTTAGTAACTTTTAGACTTAAAAGGGCGTTTTGTAAGACATGGCAGGAGAGTTGTTTGTGTACAGCTGCCTCGATAATTTTAGAGAGAAATGGCAAAATAGAGATGGGACGAAATTGATGAGAAGAAGTAGGATTAGGTGTTTTAGGAACCGGGATAAAATAAGCTTTGCGCCATATACTGGGAAAGGAGCCATGTTGTAGGGAGAAATTGATAATGTGAGTCAATGGTGGTACAATAAAGTTAAGTAAGAGAAATACCATGCGGCGACTCACATCATCATAGCCAACAGCATTGGATTTGAGAACTGAAATATGTAGTTTTAAAAGTCTCATCTAAGGTTACAAGAGAAAAATTGAATACATTAACTGATGGACGTGGCAAGGAAGTGATTAAAGTTATAGTTGACAATTTTACAACGGGATCTAGTGTGGTAGTTAAAGAGAAGTGTTTATTAAGCTCGTTAGAGGAAATAACAAAGCTAGAATCGGGAGGGTTTAAAGACTTCCCGAGACCCTGAGAATGCAAAAACTTCCATACGTTTGCCGAAGATGATGATTGAACATTGTCGTGAATAAATCTACGTTTGGCTGATCTTACCAGTTGATTACAGCGATTTCGAAGTCTTTTTTTTTATGTATTTAAATTAAAATCAGACCGGACTTTTTTAAACTTACTAAATGCACTGTCTCTTTGTGCCATGGCTTTACGAATATCACTAGAAATCCAGGGAGCAGGCGGACATTGAGGACTAATCGGAAGAATAGGAGCGTGTATGTCACAAATTTGTAAGACAGAAGAGTTAAGAATGTTAATTTTGTCATCAATGGTAGACGCTTCCATTAATGGTGTCCAATCAAGTTCCGCAGCATCGTTTTAGTTTTTCAATATCCAGTTTTCCAAAACTTTGTAGATATTTTATTCTAGGCTTGACCCTAGGTGGCTCAGAAATAGAAGGTCATGTTTAGAGAAACCAGGAGCTGGCAATTGGCCATGCTTAATTACTAAGTCAGGAGATGAGGTAATCATTAGGTCTATGAGGGAGTCTAAAGCGTTCAAATTGTAGTGAGTTGGATCTGATGGTAGAAGAGAAAAGTCGGTAGATTAAATGATGGATTGGAGTTTTGAAGATCGTGCTGAAGATTTAAGCATATTTGTATTAAAGTCGCCCATGATTATATGGTATGCCATGTGCTCATTAGAGATTGATTCAAGGACAGACTCGGGAGTGGAGAAGTAGTCAATAGAAGGTGGACTGTATACGACCCCAACAATAACTTTAGTGCTGTCAACTGATACTTCCACAAATATATATTCCACAGAATATGTGT
The DNA here is from genome assembly GCA_020976665.1 of Heortia vitessoides. Lineage (NCBI taxonomy): Eukaryota > Metazoa > Arthropoda > Insecta > Lepidoptera > Crambidae > Heortia > Heortia vitessoides. The sequence goes on from JACJUM010002842.1 coordinate 8,270,684, forward strand.
ATAGAGATGGAGACATACATATGACTTTATAACTAATATCATTACGCAGGTATATATAGCTACCCCACCTTCACCTTTTCCAGTGTGATCATTTCTTATAAGAATATATCCAGGAAGGCTATAAGAAGTAGAAGGGAGAGCTGGCTTAAGTCAACTTTCAGAAATAAGTAAGGCGTGGTCAACATCAGAGCCAAAGTTTGTGAGAAGTTCCGTGTAGTGCTGAGGAATGCTTTGAGCATTAATGTGACAAACATTAAATCTATTTAGAAAGCTCGAAAGTACCGACATAAGGCAATCACAAAGTAATACGTGGGAGTCAAGTAAGTGATCAAATGAATTGGATGAACTGCTAACATCTGTTGAAATAAGTGAAACGTCATTTGACATCGATTATATTATTTATGAAGATGTACTAAATAATTAAAATAATGTATTTATAAAAATAATAACTATTATGATTAAAAAATAATAATAATAAAAGTAATAACAATTGATAAAGTAATAAATTACAGAACAAACAATACAAGACTATAAGCTTAAAATTACACAGTCTGCTTGGTGACTGTTAGAACTGAGAACAGATACAGGTGCACATAAAACTTCAATGTTTTTAATTACAATGTCTAATTACAATTATCAAAAAACAGAAAAATAATAATAATACAGCTAATAATACAAAAATAAGGGAAAAGAAATAACAATTTAACCACTTAAAACGGAACGTTAGTAGTTTGACAATGACAGTTGGTTGACAGTTCCACTATGACAGAATAGTGAAACAATAATAAGCAATATTATATTAATAACAAACTACTTAATTGTTTATGTAAGGTATTAAAAAATGTTAACATATGACACTAAGACAACCAGCTAATAGCTGTATTAACCTAATTACAGATAAATCCCATGCACATCAACAAAAATCTACAAACAACAAAAATATGTATTTTACAAAAAAAAGAATCTTTATATTCCTCATGTACAAAACGCCATTTCATATGTAAGGATCTAATATACACCCTAAACTGTTTGAAAGAAAGAAGAAAGAAAAAAAACATTAATAAACCTAGTTTTAAAGAAAATAAGTATAGAAAGATACAAGAGGCAGCATAGATAAAACAAAATAAAATGTTACACTAGACAAAGAAAATAGGAGATTAGGTAGAATTGACCAATTAGGTACCTGACTCAGCATATGCTAGAGCGGCTTCGCATACGAACTGCAGCGCTGGTCTCCGGGCAGTACCTATAAAATGATGCTCATAAATATATACTTGAAAAAATAAATATATTCTTATTAGCCGTGAGGTACCGGCAGTTTAGAATAGTACCTTTCCCTGTACTAGGTGTCCTAAAAGGCGACTAAGGCGACTGCGGTTACGTTGTCGGTTAAGCGGACCGTATACTTAGGTCTTTAAAACAACGTAATGGATTGATGCGGTTCAGTTTAATAGATAGAGTGATTCAAGAGAAAGGTTTGCAGCCCTCTTTGCTTTCTTAAGGGATGTTTTTTGAAACAATATTTCGCACGTGTTTCATGACTTAATAACTTCAAAAGCAGCAAAGTTTCATAATAACTTTGCACCTTCGTTTTACCCCTTCAGCGTTGAACTTTCAAAATTCTTTTCTTAGTGCTGCCCGATGTTACAAAATATTTTAAGTTTCTGACCCTTATAGTTTTGACCTTGCGTTGATATCTTAGTCAATTAGTTAGCTTCTCTTTTTTATATATAGATATATGCAATATAGTAGAAAAACACTGAGAATTATAGAATTATCTAATGTGATGCCGTCAATAAACACATTTTCTGGTAGGTAGAGGTTTACATAAGGTAGACCTCATACAAAAGGTTGTCCGCATTAGTACCTCATTCTCACCTATTTCTACCGCCAAATATGCGCACTGCTTTGTTCCCTTCTTAAGGGTGAAAGAGGTAGTGAATTTACAGGGAAATGTGATATACTATCCTCAAGCCACAAGGTAGGCAACGCTAAAAAAAAATTAGTTTCAGCAAACTTTCTCATTAACAACGTTGGTACAAATCTCCCTTTTCAAAACCAGAAGCAAACCATGTATGAACAACCTCGACCTTCAATGCAGCGTGTCCTGACATAATTTTCTCATTAACTAATTGCACGGATCTATTGATTGAAAATCAAATATTTGACTTAATCCGAGCCTCGGATGACGTATGTATATCAAGTCCTCAGACCATATAAAAGTGCTACGATCCGTTCGATTATCATCAGTCGTGTATTCCCAAAGATCTCAACATGAAGGTAACAAGCGTTGGTTTTTTACTATTTCTATATCTCCCTCCCTTTTTATATCCCCATGGCGAAGATGGTAGTGGTCCTGTCTTGTGCGCCAAAGGTCGTGGGTTCAATCCTTATCCAGGATAAATATTTATATGTTTATTTATTTTTTCTATGCCTGGGTGTTAAATATGTGTATTTAAGTAGTATATTTGTGACTCCTCTATTGTCTGACTAGTGATCTAAGCGAATTATCACGGAATCAGGTGAATGTATGAGATTTTATGAGACATATTATTATTATTACTACGTGTTTACTCGACAACGGATTTTAATTTAGTGTTTATCGATAAATAGACTGTCATTGAATCAGTCTATCTATCTATATCAAACTAGCAGCGCCCTGCGGATAAACCCGCCTTAAGTTGTATATCTTCCATACTAAATTTCCTACCCCCTTTTACCCTCTTCAGATTATTTACCCGAAGAATTCATGACCTTCATACTGTTTTAATAATAACTTTAAAAACATCACAGGTCTATACTAACTTTACTCCCCCGTGTCACCCCTTTAATGGGTTCAAATTCAAAAACCCTTTCCTAGAGCTAGCCTACGTTATATTCAAGTTTCTAACCCTTATAGTTTATGTCCTGTGTTGATATGTCAGTTAGACGGCATCTCCTTTTATATATACATATATATGTGTGTATATATATATACTACGATATCTGATCGATCTTATCAGATTCAAAAGTAAATAAAGGTTAAGGCATAATTTATCAATTGGTGCTATTTTCAGGTTTTAGCAGCTCTCATCCTCACCATCGGCTCTGCTGTTGCCCTGGGCTCTGGGCCTTATCTACCCAGTGGTTGGAAGCCTCAAGGGCCTGCTTTCTACCTACCCTCTGAAGATCAGGTAAAGTTTATACAAATCTCTTTAAGATGACAGAGAGCTTGTTTTTTCCATATAAAGTCAGTCTCATACTTTCTTTTGCATTAACTATTCTTAATAGTTTTATTAAATAACTATTTTAACGTCATTATACCAGTCATGAGAAGTCCACTGCTGGACATAGGCCTCCCTAAGAACGGGCAATCGCAAAAGCTCCGCTTTGCGATTGCCAACATGCTTGCCCATCGCGGCAAATATGGGTAAAATTCTCCCATTCTTGGGAGGCCTACGTCCAGCAGAGTGCTCTTAATGCCTGATATAATGATCATGATGATAACGTTAATGACAGTGCAATACCAGGTAAGTAGCAGTTGGAGTTAAAAATTCAAATAGAAAAGATAGAATATGAACCTTATTCACTAAAGCATACGTGGTGATGATGTATCACTAATGATAATCATATAAACCGTTGGACGGCCACTACAGGATAACCTTCAACGTCATCCCACACCTGATAAATATTTTTTAATTGTCAGAAGCCCGTGCAGTTAAAAGATGCGCCACTCCAAGGCTCTGAAGCTTCAGGGTCCGACTTTCTCCGGGAATATGGCCCACCGAAGATCCAAGTCTCCGAGGAGATCAAGATCCAGAGTCTACCCGACGTGGTCACTGAGCAGTCGTTCATCGTCCTCGAAGCCAAGTTTGGAGAAGACGATGATGTCGCGATCGAAGTCGCTACTGAAGGTGAGAATTTTGCGTTTGAATCATACCAGGTGTCGTAACAGGTCCGCAACAGCGGGGCACAGGGCGAAGATGGGCAGCATCCCCGTCGCGAAAGCTGCGCCCTGCGAGTGCCTACACGCTTACTCAGCGCGCCAATTATATGCAAAACTCCTTTCTTGGGGAGGCCTTTGTCCAGCAGTAAACTTCCTAAGACTGGAATTATGATATCTGAACTCTGGATATTTTCGGGATAGATAGAGCATATGCTATTTAAAATTAGGTCACTTCCCGCTGTCAGTCTAGTCCTGTATATGCGTAGATCTTTTAAACAACGCAACGGATAATTCAATTCAAATAGACTGATTTAAGAAGAAAGTTTATATGCATATTGTAGGTAGTGAAGAAAAATATAATAATTTTAGAGTTTCCTAATGTGATGTCACTCTACAACTCATACATTGACTTGACTCCGTGGTAAGTCGCTTACCTTTACCATGCACAAATATTACGGAAAAGGGAACCGGTTGGAACCGCGACACACAGGTATTATAATTGTAATGTTGTTGCAGCAGCTGACGTAAAGGCAGCTGTGGAGCAAGTGGTGCCAGTAACTGAAAGCCAAGTAGAAGAGCAATCTGTATTTGAAGAAATCCAGGGCAAATCTTTGAACATAGAAGTGGCCGCATCCGAGGCAGAGAATGAAGCTGCCGTCGATGCTGTAGAAGTGGAAGCTGTCGAACAAGGGATTAAAAATATTGCTGAAGTCATAGTGAATTTGGAGAAAGAGGTCATCCAGGTAATTTGACTTAGTGATTGATACTTAATCGGAAACAGACGCACTTGTTACCAATTGTTAATTACCATTAGTGATGCGATTGCCAAGGTTATCCTGAAACTAGTCAAAAATATAACTCAAATTGTGACATTTCATATGGATGAATTTTTTTTATGCTAATACGTAAGTAAACAAGCACACGGTCCGCTTGATGATAGACGTGATGGCAGCCTATAGACGCTAGTGTAGGCAAGCATGTCACAAGCGTGTCGCTAACTCTGTGAACTGAAGATACTATGTTATATTTATCCAGTATTTTCAATGCCTTTATCACCTTTCAAGCTGAAATACAGCAATGCGAACACTGCTGACTAGCAGAAATATGTGAAAGTAAGGTACAAATGCAGACGATCTTTGTATTTAGATCATGTGCTGACTTGTCCTCATATCTTCTGTATTATGATGGGAGTTCAGACCATTATTTCTGGAATAAAAAGCATAAGTCAGAGATTTCTCTAACACAAAATATACTTTATACATAAACCAAATCATAAGCACCTTTGTATTTTCAAATAAATGACAACAATATTTTGAAATAAATAATACTAAATAATATTATACTAGTAATACTGGTGACCCTGATGACCCTACGGGATCAACAGACATGTAAAGTAATAGTAATTATGACTAGCTTCAAGTAACCTGCAGGTTACAGGCGGTTCTTAAAACTACTATTACTGCAGTTTCATTACACTAAAAACCAGAACAGAACCTGCAATCTGTGGTGTGGTGATGAGGTGGAAGTGATGATGTGAGGTTTATGCAACCCTTTATATAATTAAAACTGCGAGACCGTTCTGGGCGTAGGCCGTGCACAACTGTTTCTATAGGGATTATTTTCTCGAGGCCAGCGGTTGACGTCATAGCGTTAAGAAGGGATAAATTGTACAAAAAAGTGTTTTTTTATCAGGAGCAGATCTCCCAGGACATCACCGAGCTGAAGACAATCAAGCAAACTTCTGGGTAAGTTTCGACAACAGAGTGCATCACCAAGTACATACCTAAACTTTTGAAATGGCGAAATCATTGAACCGGCATTGAATATATCCCAGACAGGGATTTTGAAATAAATTATTATCTTGTATAGAAGTTGAAGACAGCGTGTTCTTAAAGATTACCAATGCTTGTGGAGTGTGATAAATAAAGACCGTATTTAGATTTACTCGAAAATACCATCTTATCCAATTCGCAAATATTACTTCAAAATATAATTCGAATCGGTTCTATCGTTTCAAGGGAAGGTTTGAACCGTATTTTCCATACCTATAACTGAAACTCTAAATGGACATTTCAGATCACTGGATCAGGTTCCTGAAGGATTCCTCGAGTATGGACCTCCCGGCTTCAGGGAATATGGACCTCCCACTCTAAACGCCGCTCTAAGGAACTCTGAAGAGGTATGATAACTACAAATTTACTCTGTTCCCGTGTTGGTTTGCATAAGTTTCTGGGCGGACATGGGCCTCATCAAGAAAGAGAAAATTTTGCTAATAATTGCCGCGCTCAGCAAGCGTGTTGGAAATCATAGACCGCAGCTTTCGTAACGGGGATACTGCTGCCTATCCCCGCCCAGAGTATATGGGCTACATCGGATGAATATACCGCCATCTACCATAGGTACTATTTTACTCTACCGGTACGACACGGCTCATGGTTTTTAACTAGTCATAAAAAAACCTTAATCCGTAAATACCGACAAATTAGAATAGTATCTCCCTCCGTATCGGGTGTTGTAAGAGGCGACTAAGGTATCAGAACTGACAGATGGCGGTATATCCATCCGAACCAGTGTAGTTCAAATGCACAGGGTGGGAATGGCCAGCAGCTTTCTCACCGTGAAGGCTGCGCTCTGCGATTGCCAACACGTTTGCCCAGCGCGGCAATTATGGGCAAAATATCCCTTTACTTGGGGAGGCTTATGTCCAGCAGAGGACTTATAGGCTGATATGATGAAGAAAACTTTATTTACGTAATTATGTGACGACATAGACTTATCTTACATGATGCGTGACTATCAGCATACAGCAATAGAAGAAACCCATAACCAATTATGATTTGTCATTCATTAACTATTTTACCGTATTATATAATTTCCAAGTCCAATTTAAATCTGCGGTTTTCCTTTATTAATTATAATGAACAATGGTTCATTCATAAACAAACTCATTGACGCTTACGCTTTGAGTAGACTGATAACCGCTTATCTCTTACGTCAAACTAATTGATTCTCACTCAATCAATTATGAGTATTAAGTAATAGTGCCGTGAGGTACCGGCAGAATAGAATAGTACCTAGTAACACTAGGTGTCGGAAAAGGCGATTAAGGTACCAGAACCGACCAATGGCGGTGTATATATCCGAAACTATCCAGCTCAAATGCACAATCGCGATAGCTGCGCTCTGCGATTGCCAACACGCTTGCCCAACACGGCAATTATGGGCAAAAAATCGACTGTCTGTAGATTCGGTTTACTGTCAATAGTTGAACGTGACAACGTTATAAGAAAATACTGATGGAATGGTTGCATTTTTCAAAAGAACGTTCTAATGATATTTATGAAAATGTATTATTGTATAGCAGCTGACCGTATCGCTCACTCGAGTACGAGAGAGACAGATATCGTACGCTGCCGAAAGTTGGGCCGATTATGCCTCTTTGTCGGTCGTCCCGCGCTCTCGCTTGCACTTCAAGCCTTAAACGGAACGCCTCAGAGCGAGGTAACGCCGCATGAGTCATATTTTTTCGTGCGTGCAGCCGACTCCATCGAATTATAAGACGTTGTCACGTCAAAAACCTCCTTTATTGGAGAGGCTTATGTCTTTAGTTTCTTGTGTCAATAGCTGATATGATGATGATTCATTGATTTTTTATTTTATTTTTTTAAAGATACGCAGTGTAGATAGTAAACCCAAATTTCCATTCATGGCCCGATAGCGCAGATGGCAGTGATCATATCTTGTGCGCCAAAGGTCTTGGGTTTAATAAACAATAATAATAAACAATAATATGAACTCTTCTTTTTATGGTTAGTACTTGGCCCGTATCCTATGATACCGGCATTAGAATGCGAAAATATAAAACGGCCTGCGCCGATTTTTCAGTCAGTCTGCCAGTTTCTCCTTTATGTATAAATATAAGAATAATATAGGCCAGCTTGTGGCGAACTTTTGGTGAGTAACGAGACCTCGAGCCTGAGTTCCCCTGATATCAGTCAGGCCTCTCTCCGTAGACCTCTCACCACTCCTTACGATTGTACTGGTGACCGTCTGATTGCATCGGCTCATTTAAGTTAGGGAGACATTAGACTTAAGAGATATTTCGCGGCAGACGCATAACCTATTTCATCAGTACATCGAACATCCCAGCGCAGATTTGTTTTATTCTCCATATTTTCCAATTACTCTTCCATCTCCCGGTTGTCGTCTCTGAGTAAATTTTTAACATTCATTGAGAGATGGCACCTGGTAGATGTACCCAGTCGAAAGAAAAATATAGGCTCTGCTTTTTTGCCTCGGCCCCAAGCCACAAAGAACCAGGTCCCCGTGGACCTGAGATCTTAAAATGTACCTATATAATAATAATAATAATCATCGTGTCAGCAATTGGAGTTGGACCACTGTTGGTCCAAGGCCTCTGCAAGAAATGGTCAATTTTGCCTATTATTTCCGCGCTAGGCAAGCGTGTTAGTAATCGCAGAACGTTACTCACGATGGGGATGATGCTGCCCATCCACGTCCTAAGCAATTGAGCTACACTTGAGTAACTGATGGATTTACCACTATTTACCGGTTGTGGTACCTCAGTTGCTTCTTACGATACCTGGTACAGGAGTTACTATTCTGCTCTGCCGGTACCACACGGCCATATAACCCATCAGAATAATAATATTATACTGAATTATAAAAAAAAACTGAACAAAGAGCTCGTGCTCTTGCTCTTTGGAACGCAGCCCGATGGGGGGGGAAACCCCACCCAACGTCTTTGCGCCATCATGCACGACCCCACGCAACAGTCGCGTGAGCGATCGAGTCTGGACGATTACGACTGCATGTACCGGCTGCAACCAGTATCTAACAATGATCAACCGCGTGATTATTTGTGACGTTATTCCAATTGATTTGCTCCGTCTCCCAATTAGCGCCATCACACGATATATAAAGACCAAAGAAGCCCGGCTCCGACACAAACATACTGGAGATCTACTAATCGATTAAAAAAGAAGACACTTTATTTATTTAAAAATAAATTTTATTTCAGCTTAACACTGAAACTGAGAAGATCAGCAACAATGAAGCCAGAAGGAGGCGCTTCTCCCCAAAGTTCAGGTACTATATACATCTGAACAGATTTATGAATACATGTTAGTTTTTCTACCGCAGAATGGATTCGAAAAAAATCAGTCTTAGAATACACCGTTGGGAATATTATACTCTAAAACATTTTCAATAGTTTAGTAACTTGATTCAATCCAGTGCAATCTGTGATTCATGAGGTAGATGAGGTAGACCTACTTCTACCACTAGATAGCAGTGTTCGCATTACTGTATTCTGGCTTGAATGGTGCGAGAGGCAGTAAAATTACTAGTGTGTCATAATATCTTCAAGCCACAAGGTTGGCAACTCGCTAGTGATATCCTTGTGATATTACAAGCGTGTATAGGCTGCCGTGACGCTTACTCTTACACAGACTTCAGGCTCATTTGTCGACCTGGTATAATAAAACAAAATCTAGGCAGATATTTAGGTCCACTTTATTTTCCTATGATATGCTTGCCGGTGCGTGATCTATTTCTAGATTTTATAGTCTCATAGACCGTCAATTCTGCTTGTTTTGCCTGGACATAATAATAAATTCACTTAACATCTTCTGAATTCTGATTTCGTGATAAGTAGCTCATCATCATACCAGCCATTGAAAGTCTCTCCAAGAAAGGAGGTTTTTGCCCATAATTACCGCGCTAGGCAAGCGTGTTGGCAATCGTTTTCGTGACGTGGATGCTGCTGCCCATACCCACCCTGTGCATTTGAGCTGCGCTGTTGGATGGATATTCCGCCATCTGTCTGGTACCTTAATAGCCTCTTACGACACCTAGTGCAATGGGAGGCACTATTGTAATCTGACGGTACCTCATGGCAAAGTAGCTCAGAATTACTTGTGTTACGAATATCGGATCGGTGGATTCACAAGTGTACTTAAATACATGATTTTGACGGGCCCGATAGCTCAGATGGTAGTGATCCTGTCTTCTGCACCAGGGATTGTGGGTTCGATTCCCACCCAGAGCAAATATTTATATGATGATATTTGTGTTTGTTCTGTGTCTAGAGAGTTAAATATATGTAATTAAGTAGTATATTTGTGATTAATCTGTTGTCTGGCAATTATAACACAAGTGCTTTAATAAACTTAACACGCAGTTAGGTCAATGTATGAGATGTTGTGGGAATTTATTATATATTATTATTATATTTGACACAATTAATCATCATTGATATTTTTGTCCTGGTTGGGAATCGATCCTAGACGCACAATAGAGGATTACTACCGCACCATCGGACTCGTAAAATGTTATAACTCATCAGTTCCGCTTTAGTATTTTTTTTATTATTATACACTCATCCATGGCCTATGATTTCTCTGTTGTCTGATTTTCTTAACACAAGGGCTTGAAGCGATTTATCACGGTGTCTTGTCAATGTAAGGAGACGTTGCGCGAATTTAAAAGAACGTTATATCGATATAAAAAAAATGATAATTCGTGTTACAGGTCTGCGAAAAAGCTGAAACACTAAGAACAAATGAAAAATCGTGATCTATGGACATCTATAAAATACATGTAAATGCAATGAACAAATAAATAAATATATCACAGATATATTCAGTTTCATTTCATCATCATCATATCATGATAGGGGG
>JACJUM010002842.1:8287580-8377036 GCA_020976665.1 Heortia vitessoides
TTCTTAGGGATTGCTATTATTTAAATGTTACTTAAAAGTCCAAAAACGTATGAGTTTTAATTTACTAAATATAACTTTAAAAAAATAATTTGACATAATAAAGGTTGTTGTCGCAATTCTAACCTAATCGGGAATTTCGTTTCAGTGGATCCTACACATAATATATTATATGGTTTGTCATAATGATTTATAGTAAATACTCAAAATTTTGGCTTGTTTATAAATTGTCTAGTAACAACATAACATTGACCATGCAATGTGATAAATACTGAATTTATAATCATCGCCATCATCACAGCCTTTAAAAGTCCACTGCTGTACATAGGCCTCCCCAAAAAAGGGGGAATTTTCACCATAATTGCCGAGTTGGGCAAGCGTGTTGGCAATCGCAGAGTGCAGCTTTCGTGACGGAATACTGCAGCCCACCCCCACCCTGTGCATTTGAGCTACACTATCTAAAATGGATATACCGCCGTCTGTCGGATTTGGAACCTTAGTCGCCTCTTGCGACACCTGGTACAGAGGGACGTACTATTCTACTTATAATGCTCGCATTTATCGACTGGTGCATGATACATGAAATTCTCACAAATATACGCATCCTTTCAGGTGATTTGACAATTCATAGAGAATCGTGATGAATGCACACAACCCTCCAAACCCAAAACCACTCCAACCTTCAGAACTGATTTATACAACTGAAAGTAACACTGACTATGGCAATGAGGTATTATGAATGCATAATAATAATAAATTCCTACAACATCTCATACATTGACCAGAATCTGAAATAAGTTGCTTGAAACACATGTATTACGGATATCACACAACACAGGGATCATAAATGCAATTTATTTCAATGAACATTGAGCTGTTCTTAAGTGTAAAGTGTGTTAAAATGGCTGATAGCGATGTAATTTTTATGAGGTAAGGCTCTTTCAAAGAAAGTTTGCTTGAGTGAACGAGCAAATGTTCCTATTCATAAACAGGTCACAAGGTTTGTGACTTAATTATATTTTTTATATGTCAATAGGTCATTGACTCTTCAAATTTGTGAAGTAGTTGCCGTAGAAGTAATAATCAAAAATCATTGATTTTGAAACCAACAATCTTCATACAATACTAAACTTATTTTTTTCAATAAATTAAATCACACAACGTCTCCTATATTGTCATCCGAGACTCCGTGACAAGTCGCTCGTGTTACGGATATCAGACAACAAAAATATAAACAGATATAAACCGCGTTTAAAACGGCTAAAAGATAATAAAAAAAGCTAGTTTTATTATGAAAGCAGTGAACTCGTAAACATTAAAATATATCATCATACAGCCTTCGGAAGTCCACTGCTGGACATAGGTCTCCGCAAGAAGAAGGAAGTTTGCCTATAATAGCTGCGATGGGCAAGTGTGTTGGCAATCTGACTGACGGGGATGTTTCTGCCTATCCCCACCCTGTGCATTTGAGATACACTGTCCCAGATATACCGCCATCTGTCGGTTTTAGTATTAGTAGTATTACTTTTATCGACGCCAAAGAAGCTCTCAGTCAATCGAAAAGTATAAATATGCCATACTACTATTAGTCATGTGACTGACCGCCCCATTATGCCACCTCATTATTATCTCTGGCCAATAAGCGTCAACTTAAATCAAATCAAGATATTCTTTATTCAAATACGCCCATAACAAGCACCTTCAAATCGTCAAAAATAATAAATCGAACAGTTTTTATATCATATTTTTGTATTATATTCATAGTACTGATGAACCTGTTGACCCGACAGGATCGTAAGAGACATCCAACATTTAAATTAGGTAAACCACCATAGACTAATCTGCAGACACCAGACGATTCTTAAAACTAAAATTAATGCAGGTTCATTACATGTGCCACCAGAAAGGAACTTACAAGAAAAACTGGTGGTGATGACCTCTACCGGCGTCTGCGCTAACAAACCATTGTTTCAAAGCTAAGAGAGCAATACAATTCCAGACAGCTGTATCATTAGTATAATATTTAACACTATAATATGCTTTAGAATTAAACTTACTCTTTACGTATTTTTTTTATTATTTTTATAGGGAAGCCTGATATGTCGCCTGGTATTTTCACTACCTATCAGATCCTTTATATCCTGTAGCAAAAGAATTTAGGAATGTATAAACCCTAACATTAAATTTGCTATTGAGTCAAAATAAAAATTGCTCTCTAAGCTTGAACACAACTATGTAGCAAAATGTCACCTATAGCATTTTGACGGGCCCGATAGCGCAGTCGGTAGTGTCCCTGTCTTGAGAACTAAAGGTCGTAGGTGCGATCCCCATCAAAGACAAATACGTTTGTTATGTATACATTTGTTTTTGTTCTGTGTCTTGGTGTTATGTGTGTTTTAGTATTATATTTGTAACTATTATGTTGTGTTTAGGTACTATTATGGTACTCATGTCGGAGTCAGGTCAAAGAATGAGATGTTGTGTGGTGTTATATTTTTAATTTTTGTACAATTTCACAAAAATATCTTGTATTAATTCTCTGTATTTTTATTCCAGAAAAAATCAGATTCCGAGCAAGGTGATGATGATGAAAACCAGTAACGATTTGAGTACCCTCGCGTCACCTGATGGTGACTAGTTCTGATTAGGTTATTTATATAAAGACGGTACTTTGATACAGAACTTATGGCTTGCTTATGTGTGTACATTATATATTTATTATAGAAACAATAAGAAAATCTTTTTTTTAAACATACCTACCTCTTCAGTACGCAATATACTCTTGTTCATAACTGATCATACTAATACGCTGTTGGCTATATTACCTGAATGGCTTTAGATTTACTTTCTGACTCTCAACTAAAAAAAATCGTTATGATACTCATATATTAATTTCCTGCACTTTGAATTAATCTGTTTAGCCAATATCATGTCAACATACTTCGGGTGGTACTTTCAGAAAGTTATTTATTACTTTCACAAATCACCTTAAGAGAATTACGAAAGCTTAAGCAAGCGTTGACGCCATCATCGCACGGGTAGCTAGTGTCAAGAATTAAGAGCGTCGGTTCTTTATTTGCACTTATGTAAAGTGCACACAGCATTGTGAACAAGAGAAAAGATTTGTAATATTGTTACTTAAAAGCTATTAAACTTATTTTAAAAATTGTTTTACTAATTGATAGCAGCACTCTTCTAAAATCATCATTGGCTACATGACATTAAAAAAGAATGATATCAAAAAGAAATAATAAAAAATGCATAGCGAGTACTAAGGAAAACACAAGCAGGCAATTGGATTCATTATATTTAACCATTTTTAAAGTTATTTCTAAATATAAAAACTCAGAGCTATCAGTGTATACACTGAAAACTTTTAAAGGAGAGACTATCAAAGTGTTGATTAAAACCGATTGGCGGATGTATCCGATGCAATAAATAAAAAATAAAATATTTAGTATGTAAGTCAGTAGGGCGTAACCAGAGGGGGGAGGGGGGGGGGCAGCTGCCTACTCGGCGTGTTCGTCAATATCCAATACTCACTAGCATTTAGCATTGTGCGGCCCGCCTGCGCGCCTACACGACACGACTCGAAAATTACCTAGCTTATACAAAAAACGAATTGCCACGCCCCCTCCCCCCCCCCCTTTTGGACCAGAACCTGGATACGCCGATGACGACAGTTGATATCGAATGGCTGATATGATGATGACAAAAAAGTAAATAAATTAAATGATTTTTCCGGACCGCAAACGGATTAGGGTATGTAGTTTGTATAGAAGAAAGTATTACTTAATGATTAAATGAAGTTTGTAGCTCAGACACGGATCTAATAAAATTTGAACATATATCCAGACGGAGTTGTGGCAAAGCATAAACGCTCTAGGTAATAATAAGGTATATATCGACTGGTCTTAAGAAATGTTCTCAGAACATGTACTTAGGTAATGTCGAAACATATTTAACATATTTAGTTAAAATATATAACATGATCCCAAATGAATTAAAACTGCTTTATAGCTTCTCATTTAAAAAGATGTTAAAGTAATGGATATTTGACAAAAATTTTAAAGTGTTAAGGATTTTATTGAGAAAATTAAGCAAATTTTACAAACACATTATTGTTATTGAAATGTTGAGTCTATATATGTAAAAATACAAAACGTAATATTGTAAATGCTTCGCATGCCATTTTATTGTTCGTGTTTTGTACCATATTTAGTGCAAATAAAATATTTATTTATAAACTAAATTGGGCATTATATGTTACAAGTATAGAAGTCAAGTGTTAACACAATAACTATTGGTTCTGAGACCGCAGTACGTACGCTGGGTTCACCTGGTTACTGAAAGAAACGCCATATCTATAGTAATTCTATAATTCCATACACATTTGTTGAAGAGATCGGTGTATAAATAGAACATGTATTTTCCTTACATATAGGAAACTTGTAGTAATCTTTATTTTATTTTATTGATATATTAATTGTATATAACATATCTTATATTATAATGAAAAACAAATTGAAATTGACATATTACTTTAACAGCCGTTAATTTCTAAACCAATTTTTAAATGGGAAAATTAGTTATTAACGGCATTTCCGTTAATAAGGTAGTTTAAGTACATCGAGAATATGTAAATGTGAGATATTATCTTAATTCCACTTATGTTACGTAGAGCGAGAATAGTGCAGTTCCAACAGCGTCCATTTTCAATCATTCACTGATTAGTTATGGTCTTTCTATATTATCTGATAACACTTCCAAAACTTCGATGTTGAGACGGATATCCTGAAACAAAACCATTCTAATAGAAATATCTTCTACTAGAGGTAACCCTTATACAAAGTTCATCTGCATCAACATTACAGCTAATGGAAGACAACTGCTGGACATAGGCATAAAAAAGGGGGAATTTTGCCAATTAATTTAACGTACAAGCGTCTTGGCAAACGCAGAGCGCAACTTTCACGACGGAGATGCTGGTGCCCAACCTAACCCTGTGCATTTGTGCTACAGTCTTTCGGATGGATATACCGCCATCTGTCGGAAATCTTAGTACGTATATATATATATATATATATATATATATATATATATATTTGAATTGTATAAACTTTATATGCGACCAAAATAACAAGCAAAGTTTGTTTTACAACACGCGCAGTGATGGCAGTCCAGGGTTGTGAGAGACCATATGTGTGATGACACCTGCTCAAGGTTGCACTTAGAGTCAAGAAAGGGAAACTAGGGATTTTTTTACGTTGATCTGACTCCGGGATAAGTAGCTTAAAGGAATTGTGATAATTCAGATAATAGAGGAATCACAAATATAATACTAATAACACCCAGACACAGAACTAACACAAATGTTCATCATCATCATAATCATACCAGCCATTGAAATTCCACTGCTGGACACATAGGCCTCCCCAAGAAAGGGAGAATTATGCTCCTCAATGCCGCGCTGGGCACACGTGGTGGCAATCGCACAAGCTGCTGCCCATCTTCATGCATTTTAGCTCCTCTGTTACAGATGGATAAACCGCCATCTATCGATTCCGGTTACTCAGTCGCCTTCTACGACACCTGGTACAGTGAGAGGTACTGTTCTACTCATACCGCCGGTACCTCACGGCTGACAAATATTCATCATAATATTAGTCTGGGGAACTTCGCACAAGATAGGATCACTACCATCTGCGCAATCAGGCCTGATGATATAAGTAGGTTTTTTTTTCTAACGCTAACTATTTAGCACCATCAGAGGCATGGATGTGGCTGATTGCACCCGCGTGCCGAGGTTTCTCGGGTCCCGAGTAGGACTGAGTTATAAGTTCATCAGATCTCAAAAACTCTTGGATAACACACTTGACCTTGTGAGACACTCAAACGATGCTCGACAAGGCTGCAGTCTAAACACTGGATCTCATATTAAAACAAACGGCGACTCAACTTAAGACATATTTCTAAACCCATGCGAGATCAAGGCTTCAAAGGGTTTCTTAGAAATATAATATAGCGTCGACCGATGCCGAGGAACTAGAGGAGATCGAAAGGTTCTATGGATGGTATGCGGCAGATGCCCAGACTGTTGGTAGTTCGGCCAGAGACCAAAGAAACAAGCTGACCCGACACTTCTTTCAGGAAATCCCGGACACCAGCCTGAATGGCCCTAAAGCATCTTAAGAACAATAAAAAATTATAATTGTAAGGACTAATTACCTTTATCTCATCTTCATCATCCAGATAGTCTTGATGATTTTGCTTTGAATCTTTATTGTCTTCTGAGGAATATATAATAGTCGTTGTTGGCAGTGGGCCGGAATTCATGTTTTGTTCCCTCTTAAAAATGTTTTGGAGAGGGCGCATGTATGGTCTTGGTGGCTGTATGTGGTGACCTTCGGCGATTGCGCCGAAGATACTGGAAATTAACATTTTTAATGTATTTCAAAATTTGCGGCTATGTGTTCAACGTCATCATCAACATTACAGCTTTGAACGTCCACTGCTGCACATTGGCTTCTAAAAGAGAGGGGGGATTTTGTCAATAATTGCCACGCTCGGTAGGCGTGGTGGCTATTGGATAGAGTAGCTTCATGACGGCAATGTTGCGGTTATATTTGAGCTACGCTGTTTTGGTGGGTATACCGCTACCTGACTGTTTTGGTGCACAGTCGCCTCTTACGAGACCTGTTAGAGTAGGCGGTACTGGCACATAGCAGAGCACCTCGGTTTCACTCGCGTTAAATTGTAGAACTTTCACTCTAATATTGCACACCCTTTTACCCCCTGAAAGGGTGATTTAATAAATAATTATATATATATATATATATATATATATATGTATATATATATCACGTGTTTTATGACTTTCTATGAAAAAGTTTTTTACTGAATACATTCGAAGTACTTCAAAATCAGCAAAGTTAACTTTGCAATTCTACAAACGTTACAAAGTCCTACAACAGTGTATTCCCATATGTTATAAAAGAAACCCCATTGCAAAACTTTAAGTTTCTAACCCTTATAGTTTAGGCCCTGCGTCGATATTTTGAATTCGTAAGTAAGTTCCTTTAATAAATACCTTATTTATTTAATGCTTTCGTTCTTTTTCTTATAGAAAAAAATGTTATATGTTCAAGCTATGCAACTTTATTATTATAAGGTATTGTTCTAGTAGGTATATAATTTTAAGAATAAGTAAAATTTGTTTGTTCCACTGAACTTATATTTAAAACTAATTCGGAGTTGAATAGTTCAAAGCATCTGTGTTACTGACACATATCAGACAATTCAGAGGTATCACAAATATAATACTTAATACATATTTATGACTAACATAACAACGATCGAACCCATGTCCCTTAGCGCAATAGATAAGGACATATATCCCGCATCAGGTACTTGAATATATATAATTAATTAATTTTAATAAATTAGCCGTAAGGTACCAGCAGAGTAGGATAGTATCTCCCTCTGTTCCAGGTGTCGTTAGAAGCGACTAAGGTACCAGATCCGACAGATGGCGTTACATCCATCCGATACCATGTAGCTTAAATGCACAAGGCGGGGATGGGCAGTAGCATCCCCGTCGTGAAATGCTGCGCTCTGCGATTGTCAACACGCTTGCCCAGCGCGGCAATTATGGGCATAATTCCTTTTTTTTGGGAAGGTCTGGAAGCAGTAGACTTTCAATGGCTGTAATGATGATGATAATCAAATAAATCATTCATTTATTACATTATATTACTTATATTTTATACGTATTAATGCAGTAAGTGGTAACTTGGATTACTTTTATCAATCCGCCCTGACTTGGAAAACTACCAATGGTATAGGTATACCATTTGTAGTTTTCAAACAAAATTGAATATAAAAAAGGAAAGTAGTAATTGAAACTTATTTAATTATTGAGCACGCGGTATACAAAATGGAGCAAACATCAACGTTAAAATGTTGGTAATGTCATTAAACTGTTGATCCTGGTCGCAAACGAAATAGCACCTCATACAGTTCTCCTGGACAGAATATTACAAAGAGGTCAGGTGTCGGGGGAGGCGCGCGGGATCATGAAAATAGAGAGTACCTACATTAACTCAATATGTAGCAACTAGCCTTAATAGGGTAAGGAAGTAGAGAGTACCTACTATATTTTGCTTATAAATGGCGCATTCGGTAATGCCTCTGACTTGTGCAACAGGATTATGAGTTCGATCCTCAACCAGAACAAAAGATTGATGTGATAATCATTTGTGGTCGTTTGAATATTTATAGTCCATCCGATAGCGTAGATAGTATATTACACTATAATTACAATATTTCTATGATGATATTTTTGTTGGCTCTGTGTCTGGGTGTTGAATATATGTATTTTGTTGTTGTTTTTATTTTATGTATTGTGAATAATAAAGAGTATTATTATTAATTTTTATATTTGTGATTTCTCTGTTGTCTGATGACTGTAACACAAGAGCTTTAATATATCACGGAATCAAATCAATGTATAAAATGTTGTGTTTACTTATAGCTATTATTGTTATCCGTAAAACGATTTTGTCATTTTATTTGTTTAAAAAAGCCATTTTCGATTCGGACTCCCGCATGCAGGGTTCAGTGCCATTATTTTGACAATGAAACTTTTTTGTTGCTGTATACTGTATGTACATTGTACATATTTTAATTTCTTAATTTATTTTTAATCTAAAATAAAAACTATTATAATCTGTGAAAAATTCAAGTATTTCAAGTAAAAAACAGCAATTAATCATGTGTTATTTTTGGGAACACCCCATTTATTTTTTATTACACACTACTGGAGGTATACAGACGGGCGGACGGACGGACAGGCGGATGGACAGACAGACTCTTGAATAGAATAAATGTGTTAACACTTACATTATTGTGACAAATACGAATAGCATTAGTCTTGCAAACGCCAAACAATACATCTTGTAAACCGTTCTCTGCTTGCTATCACGATGGAATACTATTATCGAGAAATACTCCGAGATTTTATACAGCCGCTAATATAATGTTAATTTTATTCATTAAAGTTCTATTTGCCTATTTATTATCAAATTTATTTAGATGAATTAATCATTTTATGTATTAAGATTATGTTTAAATGCTAGCAAATGTTAATAACGCAATAATTGCTCATGAAATTGCGTTAGGCGTTTGATGTTACTAGGACAATTTGTTAGAAAAATAAGCCAAAAGCATAGATGTTAGTAAAATTTAGATTATACTTAAGAAAAACCAAATAAAACCGACTTCTAGAAAGAAAATATTTTTATAAATTTGCTGTTCAATTCTTAAGGACAGTTGCAGCAAGGTTACAAACAAAATATGTTAATTACCGCGTTTTAGTCGTTAAAAGAGTAGTTTTCTTGAAATTCTGCTTGAATACATAAATTGCTACCATCACTTATAAATATATAATTTTAGATGTCGTCCATAAAGTTCACCTGAATCCGATTGATGCATTTGTATTTTGAGTATCAGACAACAGAGGAATCTCAAAGACAATAAATTCTTAATAGCTTATTAAACAGCAATTAAAGAACAAACACCAGTAATCGTCATATAAATATTTGTCCTGGATCAAACCCGCGACCCGTGGCGCACAAGTTACGGACATTACCAAGTGCACCATCGTGTCCGTATTTGTGCCTAAAGTGTCAGAACTGACAAATGGCGGTATATCCATCCGAGACAGAGTAGCTCAAATGCACAGGATGTGGATGGGCAGCTACTGCCTCATCGCGAAAGCTGCGCTTGCCCAGCGTGGCAATTTGACGTGGGGAGACCTTTGTCCAATAGTGGACTTCAATGATTGTCTTTTAATGATGATTGGCATAGGGCTTGTTTTCAGGGGATCTAGCCCCTGTCATAACATGGCCGACGCAATGAAATTATTATTGATGAAATAAATTTAAAAGTGGTTTTGATACTCAGCAGAGTACAATAGTAGTACTACTTCCTGTACTGAACTGTAACAACTGAACCAATATATGGCGGTCCAAAATAGCGAAGCTTAAATGCACCTGGAAAGGGATAGGCACCAGCATTCCTGACGCGAAAGCTATGCTCTGCGATTGCCACCACGCCTGCCCAGCGACGCAATAATACGAAAAATTCTTTTCTTATGGGAATCTCGTTGTCCTGCAATGGATGTTCTGTTTTATAATATTTGAAACCAGTAACTTAACATTATGGTGGACATGAGGTGGGCACGGCTTACTTTGCCCCCTTCTATGTTACCTATGTTGCCTAAACCAAAAGAGTTCGCGTTGCAATGTTTTAGTTATTCAATCGCCATGGCGTCACCAGAGTCCCCTAAAGCACTCACGGCAGCAATGCGTGATATCCTGAACTCTTTATGGATAACTATAACTGGCCTTTTAATATAATGCAATAAGCGATATTAAGGTTGTTGTTTTCCTGAATAAATAAATAAACTCTGGTCCCATCCTTTTTTTCGAAAACCTCCCAACCCGATGTCCATAACTTACAAGCAACCTGGAGTATTCATTGTCACTTCGTTCTGACCTCATGAGCCCTGATGGAGCTTCCACGATTTAGGTAGAAATCTCCGGTAGCATAGTATAGCATATAGTAGTAATAGAATTCATGTCTCAGTTGTTGCATTAATTTCATCCGAAAAAAAATGGTATCAGATAATATGGCGAACACATGATATCCCATTCCCAAGTCATGGTTGGCTCTTAGAATCAAAAATGCTACAATTAAATTGTTTACAATCGTAATGATTTGCCTTATTTTGAATTACTGAGTTACATAAGCCGTTAGGTACCACCAGAGTAATATAGTACCTTCTCCTGGACCAAGTATCATGTATGCCAGAATCGACAGATGGCGGTATATCCATAAGAAACAAAATGCTGTCTGCTTAAATGCACAGGGTGGGGATAGATAGTAGCATCCTCGTCGCGAAAGCTGCACTCTGCTAATGCCAACACGCTTGCACAGGACTTGGGGAGGCCTATGTCCAACACTGGACTTCCCATGGCTGACATGATGTGAAGGTTGATCTGTTTTTTGGTGTACTATCAGAGTAAAGATGTTAGATTCAGGCGTCGCAAGAAACGGCGGTAGCGGATTTCCCGTGGCTCGTATGACGATGCAGTAGTTTGTAAAATTGAAAACAAGGTTTCAAAAAGGCATTTTCAACCTCAATCGTGACGTCATTGTTTTTAAAATGTACATAAAATATATGGGGTAAAACAGTTTTGACTAACTGTAAAGTGTATTTCAGATGAACTGACAGTTCTCGAAATGGAATAAAAAATCTAAATAAGAAAAATAAAATTCTTATAGAATATATACATTTTATTAGAAATGACATAGGTACTTAAATTGTTGCCAGTCTCTCTAGATATATCATTTTTAAGGATTAATCAATACTTATAAACTATTTAAATAAGACAACAGATAAAATAATACTTTTTGCTTATTTTCATACAGAATTTTTAACTCTATGTATTGCAAAACATACTATTCGCCATTCTTTTGGTACAGGAAAAGAACTTGAATATTGAATTGTAAGACGTTTAAAGAAGTTAAAGCCAAGTAGTTTTGAGTAAAAATATAAAAATGATCAATCATATCATATTTAGAAAGATTTTTGATTTGGAAAACTGAGAAAAAAAGCTTAAGTATTGATTATACAACCTATGTGATAAAAACATTTTCTTGACTTAATAATTGGCCATCTATTCACAAATTAGAAATTCAGAGAAAACAATGTTCTTTTTGGTGAAAGTTTTGTGATTGAATCTAAATCACGATCCTAGTGTTTCATTCGGAATTTATATTCAAAGCTTCTGTCAAAAACGTTTTTACTGATCTGTAACCAGCATCTTGCAATTAACACATAATTAAAACCTATAATATCCATATATTTTGGGATTTTCAAATCAATATTGTGCATAACGAAACACAATTTCCCTAATCGTTGAAAAATTTTTATTCTAGCAACATTTTTATTAACTGAGCAAAAATGCTTTGATCCGAATCCTAACTTCATGTTCGTTGAACAACAAAATAAAAAATGTCAGTCAACGTTCGGTCCGCTGCTTGATGCGTCACGTTTGTGTTTGTTTTGTTTACGTTTATTAGTTTCTTATATTAATATTCTTTTGTTTATTTATATACAATTATAACTGAAACTTTGTAATTTTTAATTCGGCAGTGTTTAGTGTTTATTGTGTTCATGTTCGTTAAATTGGCGACGTTGCAAAATTAACGGCCAAAGTAATTTTAATTTGGTTGTTTTTACTTCACAAATTCTTGTAATCTACTGGAAATATACGAAGTTTTGCTGACAACGAATAGGTAAGTTTATACTTAATTGTATATTTTCAGTTTTATCAAACTTTCATATATTTGGAGATTGCAATTTACGGTCGAAGACTTGCTTTGCCTTGTTAGTAAGTCGTTGCGAAATTTTTTCCTCTGATGTCTGACCTCGTTGTAACTTCAAGTTTATAAAACTTAAGATTTTTATCGGAATTGTATTGTTAAGATTTCATTATTATTTGTGTTGTTTGATTTCATTATTACATGTATGTTTACCGGTAATATTGCGTTGTTTTGTTGGGAATGTAGTCATAATTAAGAATTTCGAAAATGTTTTGCATCAGCAATATATTCATATTTATCAAGAATCAAACGAGAAGATTGCTTCTAGATTACAATGTTAATAGCTTAAACATAGCATTGACACAAATTCCATTAAATGTTTTTATATTTAAAATACATTTAAACCTACAATGAACTTTTACAATAATTAGGATGGTTTTGCTTATAAAAATAAAATCCAGATTGCCCTGGATGCAGATGACATAAACCGGTCATTTTAAAACTCACTTTGGGAGGACTATCTCAGCACATAAACACAGTGAACATCCTGAAGCTGAAATAATGATCATGATTGGAAAACTATACCACTATAAAATTTCCAATTAAACCAAATATTATTATATAAATATTACAAATATTATTGAATTTTTAAAAAAAATATCTGAATATCTCCTACATATGTTAAAAAAAGAGAAAAATAAGTCAAATATATGACTAGACTGTAGAAGCATACAAAGTACCAGACTGTTTCAGTTGGCAAACAATGCAGGACTCTGGGACTTGATGCTTGTAATTGAATTATTATATTATCATGGTTATATGATTGTATATTTCCACCTACTCTTCTATTACTCTCTGTCTAATTGTAAAAGAAAATAAAAGACAAATCAATGTAAAATTTATTATTACATACATAATTTATTATTATATTGTCTTAAAACTTTTTTTCGTTTATTAAGTCTTAAAATTTTTTATCCATTTTCGTTACACAGTTTCTGACTGAATTAGTTGAGTCTAATCACTTTTCAGTAATGTGTAAGGAGAATCATAAATGAGTGCTTATAAGAATCAACTAGTGTTTCATCTTCATATTGGAATTAGGACAGACACAGCTATTGTAATCAGATCTGTACACCTTCTGGATATATGTCTTACACTGTCCTCATGTGGTCTTCATTTCAAAACTTTATGGTGCTATCAGCCGGTTCTACAAGTACCCTTCCCTTGGCCATGACTATTGTATGTTACATATGAAATAAATATGACTTAACGAAAAATTAAAAATAATTTATATTCATTAGAGTTTTATGCATATTACACATTGCATATACATAAAAACTAAGATATTTTAATACAACATTATTGCATGTTTAGTTATATGTTAATGGTTAATAATAAAACCTTATTTCTGTCTTTGGTCCAGAAATAACTATTGATATAGTCATTATGCATTCAGTGAACAGTTTCAAATCAGTGTTTGCCCAGGATAAACTTTGGAACTACTGAACTGATTTTAATCACTCATTGCTTACATATACGGTTTGATTTAACTTAAGTTTTGATAGTTTATATCTCAAATTAATGTCATTATATTATTTTCATGATCAACATATAAGTAAAGTTATGTTAGCTTTGTTATTTAACTTTTTAAATCTTTAATACTAAGTAAAGATTTAACAGGTTAAAGATTTTTGTTTTAATTGGACTAAGAGATAAACTAGTCTAAAGCTATGATACCTTATTTTAAAGGTACTATTTACTGCTTCAAGATGTTCATCGTTTGCATCTGGAGAGGCAATAGGGAATGATTTGATAGGCTTTAATGTGTCGTTGTGTGCCTCCTATCAATACGTGTACTGATTCTGTTAATTATTATGGCGCAGCTGTTCAAGTGAAGCAGTTCGAGCAAAGTGTGGGTAAAATTATTGTCTTTTTTGAACGGAACATTGCATTGAAAGAGTATATTTGTATCTCAAAGACACAAGTGCGTTACGCCTGCATAAACATATAATTAATTCTCACAGGGCCATTAAAAGATTAATATTTTCTTTTATAATGGTATGTTAAATTTGCTTAGAAACTCCACCGGTGTGGACAGACGATCTGAGTGAAACCGTAGGATCGCGCTGGACACAAACGCATACAACCGGTCTTATTGAAAATCATATAAGGAAGCCTATGTTCCGCTGTGATGTGATATCATGATGATAACGTAGTTGTATCACAATCGTGTCCTATAGCTTTGTATCCTGAGAATGACGATAAAATTTGTATCTGGACAGTGTGATAGTTGCCTATAGGTGCTCGTACTATCGCTAGAATATCATTAGTTTTGTGACCAGCGACAATTATGTCACGTTACCTAGTAATTTTATTGCCTCTTTAACCCTCAAACCTGAACATCGCGAAGAGAGTACTGCTGTTTTGCGGTAGATATAGGTGAAAATGAAGTATCCATGTAGGTAGTTGATAACTGTAAAAAGTCTATTCCATGGGCCGAGCCTGCGATGTTTCTTTTAAAAAAATCGGTTCTGTTGTCTGCATAATCATTGAATGGTATACGAAGTCGCTTTCCGTTGTCTGTCTGTCCCTATATATGCTTAGATCTTTAAAACGTACATAACAGATTTTGATGCGGTTTGAATAGACACAGTGATTCGAAAAGAAGGTTTATATGTCTAATTCATGCATAATATAATATAGAGAAATACTAATAATTATAGAGTTTTGTAGTCGTAAATAAACAAATTTTTGCTATTACATTGCAAACGCTGGCTGAACTCTACGAGATAGATCGAAATAATATACTACAGTATTGTCCACCTTAAAAATGTCTAGAAAAAAGTCCGCGGTGGTGTATGCCTATCTCTTAAAGACATTTCACAATAACTATTTTATGTTCAACGCACATGTGTGATGCCGGAGCGGGTCGCTTGTATAAATTACATCTTACTCGCTAAAATGTCCGCCATCCTCATCCATACTAGAATGTAAAAATATGCATAAGTACGTTATGCTTTTACGGTTTAACCGATTTTAATTAAATTTGGTATGTAGATAGGTTGTACCCTAGGAAACGATATATATATATATAAGACAATATAGGCTTTAAATACCGATAAAGTTCCCATGCTCTGTAGAATGTAGTCAACCCGGGCGCGGAAATAGATAAAAATATAAATATACATGTAAATTTACTATAGTTGAAGGTGTTCATAGAGTTCTGTGATTAGTTTTCCATAACATAACCTTAGTCACAAACGTGGGTGCGTGCATACATTTATCGATATCACTTAATTTCTCTTCTAAACTCTAGACTGTCCTCATTGCAGTAATTACACTAACAAACTCTACCGACTCTATTATAAGTATGTAAAGTCTACATTTCTTTAGCAAAATTGCATGTCCTGAGTGACGTATAGTTATCTAGAAAGTTAATGTACGACTCTCATTTGATCATAAAGAACTGCTGGCTATTGTTTTAATAGATAATAGACAAAAACTAACTTTATTGGATGGTGCTAAATTCGTTATACTTTAACCTATACTGTTTTGTATAGCCTTTATTTCTAGTAGGTAGTGTCGGAACAGACTGCATATATATTTTGGCATTTTAATTTATTAATATTAAAATCACAAAAAACATGAATATAAATTGAATATAAATAACCTCTATCGCTGTGAGGTACAGGCAGAGTATAACAGGGGGAGGCCCCTCTACCAGGTGTCGTATGAGGCGACTAAGGTACCAGAACCAACAGGTGGCGGTATATCCATACAAAAAAGTCAGCTCAAATGTACAGGGTGGGGATGGGCAGCAGCTTCACCGTCGCCAAAGGTGCGCTCTGCGATTGTCAACACACTGCCCAGCGCGGCAATTATGGGCAATATACCCCCTTTCTTGGGGAGGCCTATGTCCAACAGTGGACTATTAATGGCTGGTATGATAAACCTAAATCGCGTATCCAACTTCTCGGTTTTAGAGGCAATTCCTCCCACGGGGTTTAAGGTTGTGGAATGAGCCTCCGCAGGTAGTAGGTTTTCCCACAGGACTACAGTTTGGGGTTCATCGAAAAGGAGTAAATCGGTTTTTAAAAGGTAGGCAGCGCGTAAATGATACCTGCGGTAACCGCATACCGCACGATTGACTGTGACCTTAGTGGTACAAAAAAAAACTTT
This sequence comes from Heortia vitessoides, assembly GCA_020976665.1. Lineage (NCBI taxonomy): Eukaryota > Metazoa > Arthropoda > Insecta > Lepidoptera > Crambidae > Heortia > Heortia vitessoides. The sequence continues at coordinate 8,304,147 of JACJUM010002842.1, forward strand.
TTAATTTATAATAAATTCACACATCTCATACATTGACTTGGACTTCGAGATAAGTCGCCTAAAGCACTTGTGTTACAGACAGACAACAGAGGAATCAAAAATATAATACTTAAATACATATTTGACACCCAAACATCACAATTATTCATCGTGTAAATATTTGTCCTGGTTGGAGATTGATCTCACGATCCTTGGCTGGCTTATATGATGGGATGCATTTGAGACACGCTGTCTACGCCACGTGCAAATGGTTCTAATGAAATTCACTTGGGGAAGTCTAAGTCCAGTAATGGATAATATTTATATTTATTTAACAGTTGGTATAATGATGATGGTGACACTGTTCTTTCCACGCTCGATTCCAAATCGAATATTACTTTTCTTCAGGTGAACTGTTGGTTGGTGGTTCAATGGACATCAAATCTATCAGCGAATCCCACAGCAATAAGTTTGTTGCCATTTAATTCGATGCGGTCATTCCGTTTATATCAATAACAGTATTTCAATTTCGTGCTCACAAATTGGTCTCAGTAAAAAATAAAGCGCAGTCACGAAATTGTTATGAAATTGTATGGTTCAGGAGTGGTTGCATCGCGCGGCAACTCCGTGCCGCCTGTTTTTGCTATCGTGTTTACATTTAGGCCTCTTAAGGCTGCGTAAGGCCAATGTTTTGTGACGAAAGTTAAGACTACTAGCTGACCCGACAGACATTGTCCTTTCGTAACTATACCTATGTTTTTCATGAAAAAATTGCCGTGCCGTGTCCTATTCAACTACAAATTGCCGTGAGGTACCGACAGAATATAATAGTAACTCCACTGCACGAGGTGTTGTAAGAGGCGACTAAGTTACCAGAACCGACAGTGCACCTTAATTGCACAGGGCGGGGATGGGCAGCTGCATCCCGGTCGCGCTGCGCGATTGCTAACAGTTATGGGTAAAATACCTCCTTTCTTGTTGAGGCTTATGTCCAGCAGTGGACTTCCAATGGCTGGTATGATGATTTAACTTGAAAGAAGTTAGACCTAACTATACACAGTAAAAAAAAGTTAAGAATTTTATTCCGGTATATTAAGATAAATGCCAAGGTGTATCTATTCGTTGCGTTTTCAGAGCTTAACCTTAAATGACATTTTGGCATGTAATTGCTTAAATTCTAAGAAAGAATTGAACCTTCTTTTATCACGGAAAAACTAAGAGATTCCGAGGGACGCGATTTAAAACGAAATTATATCGATTGTATTTATGTTGGTTGCTAAAAAGCTTGATGTATTACCAGGGAAAAAGTAGCACTTCACTGAGAGGCAAAGATTACAGCTGTATAAGTCGCTAATCTGACCTCAAATGAAGTACTACTGAAATCTCTGGGCAGATAAACTTAAGTATCTACGTACCACATTTATGAAATTAAAAAATGGGCAATATCAAACTTGAAACAATTCATTATGAATAAAGCATGTGTTGTGTGAGTATAGCGAAATGATCAAAGAATACGATTATATAAAACTAGCTGTGCCCGCGACTTCGTCCGCGTGGAATAGTTTTTTGGGTACCATACCTCTTTACCTTAACTTATATAAACTTTGAATATCATGTTTGTTTATATCGAATCCATGGCCTGATAAATAAGTTTCAAGTTTCTTGCTCTAAAAATAGCGATACTTCCATACAACTTTTCGACCCTTTATTACCCTTATTTCAAATAAAAAAAAGCCTCTGTCCTTTCTCAGGGTCTAAAGTTTGTCTGTACCAAATTTCATTAAAATCGGTTGAGAGGTTTAAGCGGGAAAGCGTAACAGACAGACAGACAGACAAAGTTACTATCGCATTTATAATTTTAGAAGGGATTTCGCAATTTTACTTAAAAGTTGTGCTTCACAGTGGTGGCCAGATAAAACAATGGATTTCATAATACACGAGTGTCTCTGTAGCCATCTTGGGATATTTCGTCAACTCTATATGTAATAATAAAACAACTTTAAAACTTTAGATTGTTTGTTTGACTACTTTTGATATATGACTATGTCGACAAACAATCATACAGTTCGCGTGATAGCAATTGTCACCGCAGCCTATAGGCTGTCTAGGTATACCTAGACGTTCGTCTTATCACTAGGATGTCACTAGCGCGTTGCCAACCTTGTGACTTGAAGATATAAAATTACATTACCAAGTAATTTTTCTGTAACTTGAAACCAGGTCACAGCAATGCGAACACTGCTGTTTTGCTATAGAAATAGGTGAGAGTGACGTTAGCATTGCAGACGACCTTTGTATGAGGTATATTGCAGCAACCGTTTTCTAGATTGACAAAGATTTTGTGTCTGTATTTAAAAGTTCACAATATGCGGTGACATTTGCTGTCATGCAGATATTTGTGGGATTTAAAAAAATATGCATGTTTCAATAAATAATCGAATTACAAGTTTTTTCAAAGAACAAAATTGATAGCACAATGCTGCCGTGATAAATGATTGTCGGATTACTGAGGGTCTATTGTGTTACAATCTTTTGTACACAAATTGGTTCGCATAGCGTGACATTAAAAGAAATATTCTCAAAGAGTTAGGTATAAGGAAAAATAATTGTATAATATTTTTCCTGTTACTAGGTAGTTCTCGTGTTTTTTTTTAATTGCTTTCAGTGCTTAAAATACAGGAACAGAAATTTATGTCATCATCATATCACCCGTAGGGCGTAAGGGATTTCTTATAGATCCGTTAGTATGCGGCCTGTTAGTTTTTTTACTAGCCTAATGCTGCCTAACTCTAACGTCAATCTATGATGACCACGCTCGCAATGTTTGTGGGAACGGAATGAAACCGACGACGATCACACAAGGGCGCCTCTTAGGCGCTGACCTCGACTTGAGTGACCGTCGTTTAAGAGGAGGTGCGGTTTTAGTCAGGTTATCTACCCACTTTGTGGGCGGGCGTCCTACGCTGCGCTTGCCGGAGAGTGGTCTTCAATCCAGAACATTAAGGCTCCATCGGCCATCGATTCCGCGAATTGTGCGATAAAAAATATAAATTGACAAGAATGTGCAATACTGCTTTTTCTCAAGTGATATGGAAACGTTTTGCCTTCGATTTAATATATTCCACGGGAACCCGTAACGGTACTAAATATCGTCTATGTCCTTTCTTAAGGTCCAAACTATCAACATCTCTCTCTCTCTCATCAAAATTAGTTAACGATTAAAGCCAGGAAAGTTACAAACATACTCAGACATTTTAAATGTTGTATGGATTTAATTGAACGTTTCTTAGATCAATTTTAGGCCAACAACTTGCCCTACAATACGATTCTCAGGCTTTTCATAGGTCGTCCACTGGTCCTGACTGACTCCCCAAGAAATGCTGCTGTCGGTTTCTCGGTCGCCTCTTAAGTCACCTGGTACAAGGATTTACATAATATCACGAAATAACACGTGATCGCGGAAGAAGTCGCGGGAGCAAATCTAGTGTCCAAATATTCTAGTAAGTTATCGCCGTCTATGTCGCCGCCGAATTGTAGGCTAGAATTATAAATGGAGTTATAGAAGGCAAAAGTAAGTTTTTACTCAGTAATAGCAGTGCAGTGTTGACCGATGTATGTATGTATCGCTACACGATATGGAGGATGCTAGATGTAGGCAATGATAAATACTAGAAACTAGATTTTAATTCATTAGCGCATCTGTTCGCTAGCTGTGCATCATCTAGGTCGAATATAAGCTAGGCGTGCTGGCCGCATCCTAGATTATAATTTATTGCCGAGTCGTAACTGTGGTGTTAACGACCCCGTTTAACAATATGGCGTCTTTTATTCGTATAGATTGAGTTTAAACTTTAACTAAATCATATTATAAATGAGAATGTACACCTGTGTGTTTGTAACGATATCTCGGCTTGACCGGTGAAATTGTATCTATCGAAAGGATATTCCACGGGATGATACGACAAGACTTTTTGGAGTGTAGTAATTTACATACCACAAATGACTACGCTCCAAAGAGTCTTGTGGCCTTAATAAATCATTATTTTTTAATAATAGCTATGATTAATTCAACTTCGGAGATTCAAATTTACTAGTAAATCTTTTACATTTATAACATTAATGCAGATAAAATATTGATATTTTGTAAATAATGTTTGGTTAATAAATAACATATTTCACTTGTCTATTAATTAAGTCGGTCCGAAGTGTAAACTCATATTTTTTTATATCATACCAGATCGACAAACAAGCATACAGCTCGCGCGATAGTAAGCGTTACTGCAGCCAATAGACGCTCGTGATACCACAAGGATATCACAAAAGCATTGCCAACCTTGTGACTTGAAGATATTATGTCATGCTATCCAGTAATTTCACTACCTTCGAAACGGAACACATAAATGCGAAGACTGCTAATTGGCGGTAGAAAGAGATGACTGAGGTATATTGATACCTGCAGACTGATATTGCAGACGAACCTGCAGCAAACTTAGTTTTAAAACTCGTCTGGTGCCGGTAAACTAGTTTAAGGTGGGCCTAATGAAGTTATCTAAGTGTTAGATGACTATTATGATTCCTTGGGTTATCAGGGTCGTCTGTTAAATCTCCTCCGAGTTAAAAGTGCTTATATTGGGCCTACTTGAATAAAGTATGTTGACTTTGAACTTCGTATGAGATCTACCTGATGTAAATACGATTCGTTGGACCATTTCACATTACTAAGAATTTGAATTATTTCAATGCGAAACATCGGATGCAACATAATGTTTAGTTACGCGAAATGGGGGATGTCTATTTCCAGCTCCTGAGTGAAGTACCGACAGAGTAGAATAGTATTTACAATTAGGTACTGGAACCGACAGATGGCGGTGTATATATGCAATAGGGTGTGTATTTGTACCAACATCTTTGTCGGAGTTATTCTCCAAAGTACCCTATGTGTTTATCTTTTGCGGAGGTCAAGTTCTACTGTGGACGTTTTACGACTGATGCGATATTGGATTGATAGCACACTCGACTGAAGATCAAACTTTACAAATCTGTCAAAAAGCCTCATTCAATTTTGAACTTAAAATTCCAAATTAAAAAGTTCACTATCTATTAATAAATATATTCACACATCTCATATATTGATTGACCTGGCTCCAAGATATAGTCGCTTAAAACACTTGTGTTACGGACATCAGAGAAATCACAAATATGATACTTAAATACATATATGTAACACCCAGACACAGAACAAACACAGTTATCTTCATACAGATATTTGACCTAGGTGAGGATCAAACACACGACTTTTGAAGCACAAGATACGCTTACCGCCATCTGCGCTATCGGACCCGTTTAAAGAAATCTAGATACCTATTTAATGTGTAGTCATGTGAACACGTTTTCAAATCACCCATTGTATACTGTAGTATACGAATAGTGGTTACTGTTACGATGATGTCATCTATAGATATGTTCAATTTGCAAGTCTGAGCAGGGCCGGCTTAGTGACGTAGCCTAACCATGTTCTAGACTTAGTAATTGCTATAAATAACTTTGTATTTGAGCCTAAACGTCGTTAGTAAGTAATATAATGTAGTCATAAGTCCTTTACTCGGAGATACTGACCCGATAGCACATTGGGTAGTGTTCCTGTCTTCCGTACTAAATATCGTAGGCAAAATTTTATATGATAAAGGTTTCATCATTATACCTGCTGTAGAATTTCGTCTGCTGAAAATAGGCCAAGAAAAGGCGGAATTTTGCCTATTACTGCCTCTCTTGGCAGCCTGCTGCTTAAAAGCTCAAAAGCAGAGATACAAATTGAGTTTATATAAGGAAATGTAATTAGGTATAACAAATAGTACAAAGTAAATCCAATCCAGCGGTTCTAGTAAATGCTCAACACTTGTAACTAAGGTATGTTTGCTAAACTGTTCACGTGGTAGTGCGAATTGGTCTTCCGTGTTGTTGCGGTCGTAAATCAATGATCTTTAAATGTATTTTACTATGTTAAATCGTCACATTGTTGAAACCTCTGAAGGTTTAAATATTTAAATCAAAGTTAGTCAAATACATAATATACTACAATGAGCATTCGTGTGATGAACACTTGTGCTTGTTCCTTGCCTGGTTGTTTATGATTATGTGTTTGAGTATATATTATGTGTTGTACTTTCGTTGGTTCTGACGCACATAATACTGGTGCGCAAGCGACTTCCTTTGAGGCCGGATCAATGTTTGTGATATTGCCTATTATTCATTTATATTTATGTCTTTTTACCTAGGGTTAGTCTGGAAGAGATTGCCTTAATAGGGCTCGTAAATTGCTATTTTACTGTTCATAATACAAACTGTTATAGTTTTGTGATATAATAATAAAAAAGAAAAAAATACTTATTTATTGAGCAACTAAGTCTCAGGCTGGAAACTGTACCTATAAATATAATACATTTTTAAGTTATAATTAGCTATAAGTTCTTATGTAAGTGTCTTTTAAACTGAAATACTTTCAAACTTAAAGGGTCTATGCAGATGATAACTCACAGTGTATCTATTTTTTTATTCAACACTGTCCTTAGCATTTGGGCTGGAACGAGGATGGGACGGTGATGCAACGGCGGCGCTCGCGTCTGTGGTGGTCCCCCTTGTGTAGCAGGTACCTACGCCGCGATAGCAACCACCGATCGTGCTTTACGCCATATAGAGGATACGCTCTATCACGACATGTTGACTTACACCTTTATTAATTATATAGCACAGACCTATTACCTATTGATCTCTCAACGGTGACAATTTGACTTAATATTATTAACATAAACCTTATTGATTTTCTTTTCAAATACGTATTTACTACAATGTTCTTAACTATTAATATTTTCAAGTATTACTTTGTGTATCTAGTGACTAGATTGAAGTCACAGTTTTTAGTATTTTCATCAACATAAATAATAAATTCACGTAATCTCATATATGACCTGACTCCGAGATAAGTCGCTTAAAGCACTTGTGTTACAGTCATCAGACAAGGAATCATAAATATAATGTTAACATATATCAACAGTTAAACAGACTAAACACAAATATTTATCAAATTAAATCAAAATATTTTTTGTTTAAGTAGGCCCATTACCAAGCGCTTTGGAATCGTCAAATATAATTTAAAAAAACATTTTTTATTAGAAATATGTAGTACTGAGTAATTTTTATAATCATAATATTGATGACCCTTTTGAACCCACGGGATCATAAGGGTCATCAATATTATCAAAAGTCATTTAACATATAAATAAGGCCTATCTTATACTAGACTGCCGGCACCAGACGGGTCTTGAACCAAATTTAATGCAGGTTCATCACACAATCACCAAACCTCTATCACCAGTTTTTATTATAGGTTCCTCTATAATAAAAACTGGTGATAAAGGATCCATCAATACTAAATAGTTTTCATGGAACCTTAACCGTAGCCGGCGCTAACAAACCGTTATCTTAAAGCCTTGTTTAATTGTTTATCATGTCATCAAATATTTTAACACTATGATATGCCATATAAATAGACATATAAGTGTTTTTTATTTTTTTTTAAATAAGCCTGATATGCTGCCTGCTATTTTATTTTAAAATCTTATGCAGTTGCCCTTGCATGAAATATTTATTTAATGGAGCGAGAGGTGTATTTATTTCTTGCATTAACATTATGCATATCACAGTTTTTCTTAAACATCCCTATGGTTTTATAGATATACATAATATTTTGAACACATAATGTGTACAGTCAAAATATTCATTTCTTAAAATTTTTCTTTTTACAACTCATTGATAATCTCAATATCAAATGAATATTTGTGTTTTGTCATATAAGTATTTGTCCTGGATGGGGATCGAACCGTGGCGCACAAAATGGGATCACTACCATCTCGCCACCAGACCTGACAGGATCAAATCAGCCGTGGTGCTTTTACTAAGGTTTTGGTATGTCAGTCGCCGCCCCCTACGCTCTCCTTAAACAGAGGAAAGTACTATTCTAATCTGCCGGTAACCCCACTACCACATTAGTTGCGTTTATAAAAACCCATTGATTTATTTAAGGACCCCATACTATAGCAGTAAATAAATTATTCTACATTGACAGAGTTTGTGGGAGAAAATTCCCTTGAAGCCATATTCAAAACACAAAAAATAATACGTCTACAAAAGTACCAAACATTTGCCGAAAAACAACGAAGAATAATTGTTATTCCGCGCACAAGTGCTGGTTTTGTTTGGAATTTCAAAAGTTTGAGTTTGAAATGGAGATCACGCAATGTCTGGCGCAGCGTAGGACGTCCACCCACCAGGTGGACAGACGATCTAACTAAAAACGTCGTATTGGAAATCTGTTATGCAGTATGCCCAGCTGTGGACGGTCCTTCTTGCTAGAAGTCAAATCAAACGTGTTATATAAGACTAATTTAAACCTCTCAAGTTTCACACATGACTAATTTCTCTCTGTATTTCCAGGAATTGAATTTGAAGCCATCCGCGTGTAAGACGATGTATTGTTTAAACCACGGCGCCAACGTGGCGATGATGACGCTTGTGTTTTACCTTTCACACAACAATAACAACTATACACAACATCTCATACGTTGACCTGACTCGGTGATAAGTCGACGATCAGATGACAGATGAATAACAAATATTCTTAAATACGTATATACATACATTCGTACATCACGCCTGTGTCCCATCGGGGCAGGCAGAGAATAGTCTCTCCGCTTGTTACGAGTTTGGCATACCTCTCTCGCTTCCCTTACTCGCATTAGTCCTTCCATACACGCTCGTTTATTCTTAGTACAGAAGTACTGGCCCTTCTTCAATACCTCTTCAACCTGGTTCAGATATATTCACCTAGGTCATGCTATACGTATATAGAACCTAGATATAGGACAAACATAAATATCGTCATTATAAATGTTTGTCTTCGGATTAATCGGAAAATCCACGACTCAAGACTCCAAAAACTCTAACGGCGGACAAGTTATCAACTAAACACGAAGCTAATCCGCGTCTAAGACAGAATGTGGCGTTGATGACGTTCGTGTTTAGTTTTAGTTTGTAATAATGTTGTTCCATAAAAATCATCTTAAAATGCCTGAATACCAGACCATCTGGATAGCATTTGGCTCGCCCAATCCCGATACAATTTCTATAGACACATTGTAATTACAATGTTATGCCGATGGACGATCTATGTTTATTTTTGCGTTCGTCTGAGATGGTTCCACGAATTCCGAGCTATGTTTAAGTTTCTGAATTGATGTGCTCAGATATTTTTGTTGATCTTCTGATAACCTTTGATTTGACGAACCGGACAATGTTTTAAGTAATTTATATATTGCATTCAAACGAAATGGTAGGTACGGGTTATTTTGTCTCTTAGAGGTAACTTTGACTACATGCTGTAAACCTACATTAAGGGCAAAAATATTTTGATACGAGTAGTATTTATTGAAAAAAACAGGATCGAATGTTTTTTATATAAAATGAAAAATGTAGTATTATTGCACCTTTTTCGTGTAGGCCGTATTCAATATATACATGTATTTGATAACTGCTAACTGTACAGCTCATAGGTCATTCTAATGAAGAGATGAAACTAATTACATCTTAAATGTTGACCTGACTCCGAGATATGTAGTTTACTATGTAATACGCACGTATATATATATCCGTAATATACACTTGTATTACGGATATCAGACAGATGATTACAAATATACTTAAATACATATATTTAACTCCCGGACACGGTAGAAAACACACATGTTTATCACATTAATATTTATGCTGGTTGGCGGTCGAACCCGCGACTTTTATCGCCCAAGATAGGAACACTACCCGCTTGTTTTTTTTAATTATACATATTGCTTTTGTATAATCCAAGACATGTTTTATTATATGGCTTAAGTATGCGTATTAGAGAACTGGTTTTTCTCGGTGTTCCACGAAAGAACCATCAAGTGTTATCTAAGCGGTATGAACATTATCGAATCCAAATGTCTCATACATATTTGTGCATACGATTTACGCACTTAAGTTTCCAGTTTTAGAGGTGAGACTCCCGCGTCTCCCATTGATATCGGTCTTTGGTTCACTGAGTGTTTACCAGACGCACGGTAATGAAAGTGAAATTGCTATAGTTTATCTGCCAATACGGCATAGATAGGTGTCCCGCTCGCACAATCGTGTTTTGGTAATGGCAGAGTGGGATAGAATTTTCGTAATGTCCAACGTATCATTAATAAAATATGGTTGATTTTAGAAAGGACTGATTCTGTGTTGTTCCGATAATTTCACATCGTCTTTGATTATATACGTCTGAGATCGTGAAGTTATCAAATCATCTTTTTTTTTAATATTAATCTCTAGTCATTAAACTCTGATTGGCTCGATGGCGCAAATTTCATCAAACAGTAGTATATTTGTGATTCCTCTGCTGTTTCATGTCCGGAACACAACAAAAGCGATTTGCTATGCCAGGTCAATGTATGAGATGTGAGTTTTTTCATTATTTTATTACTGATGCTGCTATAATGATTATGATGTCTATCATCAAAAAATGGTTCTCACTCCTGCAGGAATATTAAGCAATTCCTCCCATTTGAGTTATATTTTAGTCAACATTTCTAGTAGTCCGTTGATAGATAGATCTATCAGTAAATAATATCCTTTAGTTTCAATTTAACAATTCGATTACGCGTCTCTTGGTTAGCATTTAACAATCTAAAAGCAGATAGGTATACGCTTGCGAGAAAATAACGGTGCCAAGTACCAATTTGTGCGCATTGTATCTATTTGTGATAGTAAACTAACTGTATCAGACATGAGGTAGACCACAAAGAAAAGGTCGTCTAAAGGCATTCTCACCTAATTCTACCGCCAAATTGTAGTATTCAGACAGTCAGGAAAATTACTGGGTAATGTTACATAATACCTTAAAGTAGGCAACGCGCTAGTGATATCCTTGTGATAATACGAGCTCAAGTCGATAGGCTGCGATTACGCTCAAGCATATGACAATCAAGCGGTGTGTATCCTTGTTGGTCGAAATAACTTGTAAATGGTAGAATAGTACCTCCCTCTGTTCGAGGTGTTGTACAGGCGACTGGGGTACCGGAACCGACAGATGGCGGGATATTCATCCGAAACAGCGTAACTTAAATACAACAGCGCATGCAAATTAGTTTCGCCGTGCTGGCGTGAAAATAAACATACACACAATTTTTTTTAATTTTTACAACATTTTAAGCATTGACCTGACTCCGTGGTAAATCCCTTAAAGCACTTGTGTTACGGACGTCAGACAACAGTGTCAGAATTACAAATATATATATATTTTTTTTTTATTGAAATTTATTGCACAAAATTTTACAAAATGTACAAATGGCGGACTTAATGCCAGCTGGCATTAAGTCCGAGATGAGTGGGAGATACCCAGTCAACCATTACACGAAACAGAAAAATTATATATATAGTGGTGCAGACAATATACACACAAAACAGATAAATGTACGTATTAGATATACATATTTGTATAAATAAACGCAATAAATACATATGATATAAAAAAATAATATATAAAATAACGCACCTCAGAAATCCCTACTAATATTATAAATGCGAAAGTAACTCTGTCTGTCTGTCTGTCTGTCTGTCTGTCTGTCTGTCTGTCTGTTACGCTTTCCCGGTAAACCTCTCAACCGATTTTGATGAAATCTGGCATAGACAATCTTTAGACCTTAAGAAAGGACATAGGCTATTTTTGAACTCGAAATAAGGGTTGCAAGGGGTTGCAAGGGGGGATGAAAAGTTGTTTGCATGGATCGCTATTTTTAGAGCTAGAAACTTAAAACTTATTTTTCAGGCCATTGATTCGATATAAATAAACGTGACATTCAAAGTTTATATAATTTGAAGTAAATAGGTATGGTACCCAAAAAACTATTCCACGCGGACGAAGTCGCGGGCACAGCTAGTAGGGTTATAAAGTTAGAGAAGCAGCATCAGTAAATAAGGTACGGAGAAAGCGTTTCAGGATATCGTTACCTAAATATTTTTCCTGAGTGGAGATCGAACCCACGACCCCTGGCGTACAAGCTAGTCTGTCACAGGAAAAGGAATTACGTCAGTAAAATGGCTTGTAAGCAATATTCTAAAAAGTGATTTTACGCAAACTAAAATGTTCTACGTGTCAGTAACTGTCAAAGCGACAGAGAGGGATGGCAACATAACTCACACGTCCCGAGACAGCATTAGTTGAAGCTTATCTTTGTTCGCTTCCGTGAATTAACGATGGATTACGCTAGCATAGTTACGGATGCCTGTGGAACTTTAAAATATGAAATATATAATAATAATAAAAATTATATACTCTTTATTGTACACCAATGAAAACAACACAAAAACAGTATATAGGAATAGTAGGTACAAGGGGCGGCCTTATCGCTAAATGCAATTTCTTACAGGCAACCTTTGGATAGAAATAATGTTAAAGCTGGTGAAAGTTGGAGGTGCATTTAGTACATACATACATAATAATAAACATACATATAATACACATACATTCAAACACATATAAACGATAAAGTTACAGAACAAGGAAAGTGACAGAATCAAAAAGCAAAATCAAAGTGACAGATAATATTCCTTGACCATTCTCTTAAAAATAGAAAGAGAACGAGCAGATCTCACTTCATATATTACCGATTATCGTATTCTAGTAATATTATTAAAATCTGTTATACTGTTTGACGGGACCGTTGGCTCAGATTGTGGTGATCCTATCTGTAACATAGGCTATTTTTTAATTCGAAATAAGGGTTGTAAGGGGTCGAAAAGGGGGATTAAAAATTGTATGAAAGTATCGCTAATTTTAGAGCTAGAAACTTGAAACTTATTTTTCAGACCATTGATTAAATAAACATGACATTCAAAGTTTGTATAAGTTAATGTAAAGAGGTATGGTACCCAAAAAAACTATTCCACGCAGACGAAATCGCGGGCTCAGCTAGTTGATTGTAAAAGCGAAAGATTGTATAGATATGTGGATGTTTCATAAAAAAGAGATAAAAAGTAAAAATCTCACGGTGTACTACCTGTTGTCTTCACTATATAAATGTAAAAAAATGTTGTGGTTTTTAAATTGAGATACCAACTATCCTTTCTCTCCAGTTTCACTAGAGGTAATCTAGTGGTATCTCACTGTCATCTATTTCTACCGCCAAATAGCAGTTTTTCATTGCTGTGTTCCGGTTTAATGAGTGAGAGAGCCAGTGAAATTACTAGGTACTGTGATATTGTATCTCCAGTTCATTGGGTTGGCAACGAAGACTATCCCAGACAAACACCGTGATACATAATTATTATATAAAAAGATATCGTAAGTCACCGGTAGAGTATGATAGTACCTCTCCCACTCTATTATAATTTCTATTTTTTTAAATTTTAGTCTACCTATAACGCCGATGTGTGTGCAATAAATTGACGATGATAATTTTAAAATGGCTATATGTGTGCTAGTGCAAGTCGATATAAAAATAATTTGAACTTCTAAATCACACCCTTAGTTGACTTACATTGATTTTATTTTACCAAGGGGTAAATGGTAGTGTTAAATCTATATATAACCGACTAGTTTTGTCTTTACCGTCTGCGACTCTGTCCGCATTGCCCACTTTACGTCTCGTCCTACTAGAATCAAAAAGAGGCTATTTCCATAGCTTTATCTACATGCTTGATTTCATCAATTTCGGACACAATTTCTACGCTGTGAAATTGTGTCAAACATACAGATTACTTCCATATTTACTTTATTAGTATGGGCAAATATGTATATATTTTGTGGAAAAAATAAGAAAACAAATTGTACGAAGAACATGAATTCAGTATAGTCAGTATAAGTTACAATGTAATAACAGTCTACTAAAAAAGGGCAGACTACTTTTTGTTCCTGTCCTTGCGAGATGGTAAACAGTTCCTATTTCCTACTGGAACTAAATAAGTTCTACATCGTCCTGGTCACTAAACAGGTCAGTACACTTCACAAAAGAGTATTAATGAAGGTGAAACTCGTTGGCCTTTTGTTATCCCATACGTCTATGGTGTAATGCGTAACGCATTATGTACGGTCCTCCAAACAATAAGGAAATATGAATGAAATGTCGGCCCATTGTGGTGTGATACAAGCGTTGATAATATGTTTGTCAATGCTGTACAAATCACGTGCAATATATCTCTTGTATAGATGTGCATTTATCCTTCATCATTAAGATCACTTTATAATCCCTATTGGCTTATAATTTTTTTATGGTTTTTACTCAAAATCTAATACTTTGACCTGACCTCGAAGAAAGATCGGACGACAGAGGAATCATAAATACACATCCTAACATTAGCTTAGCCTTTATACATATAACAATTAATTAATTTAACACCCTGACACAGAATGAACATAAATATTATCAAAGAAATATTTTGGATCCCATCTCCCTAGGGATCGAACCAACGACCCTTGACTTATAAGATAGGGTCATTACCATTTGCGCCTTTGGGCCTATTTATTACCAAATCTAATAGAGCAGAAACAGCCTTAACCATCATGCCTTGAATACTCATTTAATATATTGTATGTATGTATGCATTGTGGTGTTCCAAGCCAGCCGCATCGTAAGACGCAGAGGTACGGTATACCTATCCATCCCAAATTGTGTAGTTTAAACGCAATACTGGGCGGGGATGAGCAGCAATATATCTGTAGTCAACCTACACAAATACCATTCTGGGTATGACCGACAAACTCCCACGCAGGGTTTGCGTAGGGATCAAAGAAACAGTCAGTTATATCATCATGAATTGTCCTGTATATTAGATGAATTCTTCTGACCCGAACTTCGAGATTTTTTTGTATTAAAACCACGAATGAGAAAGCTTCACCACAAACACCCGGTACTGTCACTTTTTTGATGTGGTACTAAAATTTGGGACCCTTGCGACTCAACCAGCGCTCGAAACCTCATTGCTCTGTACAGTTAGACCAGATCGACAAACAAGACTACGGTCCGCACGATAGTAAGCGTCACTCGTCGCGTCCTCTATTAACCTTCAAATCGAAACAGCCATGCGAACACTGCTATTAGGCGGTAGATAGCGGTAGGATAGGTGAGAGTCAGGTACCAATGCAGACGAACTTTTATGAGATACGCAATGTGATATATTATTAGCAACTTATAATATTTTTAGACCACTGCAAGCGCTACGTAGGATGTCCATCAGCTAGATCGTCAAACGATTTGAATAGAACAGGATTGGGCTGGATACAGACTGCATCTAGAAATCATAAAACTGGTCCTTGTTTATATTACTTGTCCTCCACAAGTCCAGTCAATGGACGTCCTACTGTAAAATAATTTTATATTTAAACTTTGTTTATGGTGACTGTACCAGTAAATATTTGGCTGACAACACGATTGATGTCTATAGGTCCCGAGGATTACGTAATTGAGAGACCATCAATGCAAAAATTATATGGGTTTATTTTACGAGCACAATTTGCACGCCTGTTCTACTGTCATGAGTTTGTAATGTTTACGTAAGATACGAAATAAGTTATGATGTCACTTGTATAACAGTATTATCATCATAGCCATAAAACTCCTGGAAATAGGCCTCCCCAATATAGGGGAAATCCGCTCATAATTACCAGACGTGTTGACAATCGCGGCGCGTGGCTTCTAGTTAGCCACAGGGATAAACGTACTACGACATGAAAAGGATGAAGATAGCAACAAATGACGTCACCACAATATAGCGTAGTGCGTGCGAGTGAAATGGAGAGACTTCTCATCTCAATTCGACTATTTCGCGAATAATATTAAAACTGTTTTCACATATACAGTTTATCAGTTTATTTTGTAGTCAAATATACTATTATACCTCTATACCAGGTCCTGTAAAAGGCAATTGAAGTACCAAGGCCGAAAGATGGCTGTATATCCACCCGAAGTTCAAATGCAACAAGATGCAAACAATTTTTACTTTGAGAGATCGATGATCGACCTATTCGTCTCGTAATGAAGTGTTGTACTTTAAACACTGTATAATTAAACTTATTTTGAATGGCCTTCAAATTAAAACTACTATACTGTGTTGCCTTACTTCCACCGTTTAAATTGTAAAAGCTAAAATAAAAAAAACCCACACGTATTTTTTTAAAAAAGCGGCATATTTTAAGAAAATAATATTATCGTTAATGAACGCCTTATTTGAGAATGGACGGTGGTTGACAGGCGACAGAATTTCAGAAGTGCGAAGCGTGTTGCAAGTGATTGCGGATAAGGAGTTATTTTAATTGGTATCAAGAGATATCGATCTTCTGATTGGCCACATAAATTGTGTTTTTTAATTAAGATAATTAATGTATGCAATGCATGCATATGGAATTAAATGACGAGATTCTAATAGAAGTTGTTCTAGTTTTATTTGATTGTTATCTGTGGTGAGTTTTATGTTGTGGGCACAATCTCGTTGATATATATTCTTAGCCTTGAAATACATGATTTCATGAGCATTGACTGATAAAGCATATATAGCTGCTTAAGTATTCGTTTTAGACAATTATTGCAGCCTTATGCTTTCCCAAGATATATATTTTTATTTATGATTTTGATAGAATCTTACTAATGTATTTTTTTTTACTAATAACCACCGCATGCATAAATTTGATAAAAAAAAATGCATAAGTATTACGCAAACACATTAAAAAATATCGTTAAAGTGGCCTTATCTATTTTGACATGCAAAAAAAGAAAGGTGCACCTGTCCTGCTGAAAACATAATATATTATAATAATGCATATTATGTAATAATAATGTATATAATGTTTATTATAATTAAATTACAGAGCTGTTTTACTATAAAATCATAGCAACCGTAAATGATCACTGCTGGACAAATGCCCAGCATATTAGCCACTTGCCCAGCATAGCGCTGGGCAAGTGTGGTGGCAATTACAGAGCGTAGCTTCGCTACGGGAATGCTGCAGCCCCTGTTGCATTAGAGCTACACTGCTTGGATGTACCTCTATGTGTCGGTTCCGGTACTTCAGTCGTCTCTTATGAAACCTGAAACAGGTCGAGGTACTATTCTATTGTGCTGGTACCACATAGTGCATTTGAAGAACATTGCTTCGCGTGGATATACCGCCATGTGTACGGTACTTCAGTCGTCTCTTACGTAACCTTGTACAAGGGAGGTACTATTGAGCCGGTACCACACGGCTCTTTTTTTATCCTATATGGTTTCTGGTAATGTAATCAATATAAAGTCTCTTACATTATAGTATTATTACACTTCAGTTTTATATTTTTAATCTTGACCTCATAGAGTGTCACCTGTGCATTGACCGAGTTTTGAAATTTATTCGAAGTAGGTAATGTTAACATGGTTCGGCCAAATAATGTACACACACCTATCACTTGCAGCATCCTTTATCTTGGAGATAAGATTTATTTCTAGTACATTTATGATAGCATTCTTTTATACAGAAAGGTGATCTGGTAAACATGGAACACGGTGTCTGCTTCGAGTTTTTAGTTATTGTCAATATACTAGCTGTAGCCTTCGGCTCTGTGTGTTTAATTAGCTATTCAGAAGACACGCAGTTCCCGTATGAATTGTTCAAGAAAATTCAAAAAGCCTTTTGTAAGGCTTTATTGTACTTCATAAAATTCAAGCTTTATAGAAGAGATATATTTTATAAACTTTGAAGATATTTTGGATTCATGTCTATTACAAATATTCGTAAATAAAATAATTACGAGAAGAAAAACGTGCATAAATTGGTGATAACTCAGTTGGTCCACCTTGCCGGTCAGTCGCACGATGCTGTCGTCAGTGTGAAGTTTCCGGTGTGAAGCTGGATGCATACTATTAAATATTTTAAGAGGTTTGAGTTGATGTCCTATGGATGACATCTGATGAAATCGATACAACTGTATATTCATCATCATATCAGTCGTAGAAAGTGCAGTGCCGGGCTAGAAGCTACACTGTTTCGGATGGATGGTCTACCTTAGCTATCGTAAAACGTCTACAGCTGGACATAGACCACTCAAATAAAAAGAGTGGTGGCAATATTCTTGTCTCGCGATGGGAATTCTTGCAATGTTTTGGGTGGATTTAACACCGCCATCTGTCAGTTCCTGTGTCTCGCCTTCGACACCTGGCACAGAGGAAGGTACTATTATTCTCTGCCGGTACACGACAGTATGTAATATACATATATATGTCTTAGACATTACCATCGATTATAACGTCACTCGGTTAAATTAAGGAAACATGGCGGAACATTTGTGTAACACGGGCATACTAAAGAGTTGTAAGAACCTTAAAGCCATCTAAAACAATTAGCATTCAGATACGGTTTCATGTAAATCCTTTGATTTGCATATAGAGATGTAATGTAAATTGTACAGGTAAAGATCAGGGAATATAAGTATGTTAAGGACCAGAATGCTATGACTGATTTGTATTAACAGTAATACGACGGAGCCCAATGGTGCAGATGGTAGTGGTCCTATCTTATCACTACGTTTTCACCCCCTCCCCCCTTTTACCCCCTTAGGGGATGATTTTTGTAAAATTATTGTACACGTGTTTTTTAATTTTGAATGAGCTTTATACCGAATTTCTTATACGAATAACTTTAAGAACAGCAAAGTTTCATACTAACTTTGCACACCCGTTTTACCCCATTAGGGGGTGAATTTTCAAAACCTCTTTCTTATTGCTCCTCTATGTTTTAAAAGAAAACTGAAGAATTTCAAGTTTCTACCCCTTTTATTTTAGGCACTGCGTTAATATGTCACTAATGCATTCATCCAGTTTCTCCTTTACATACCTAACAGGCATACAGACCGCTTGATAATAAGCGTCACCGCAGCCTATAGACACACGTGTTATCATAAGGATTTTACACGCAGTAATTTCACTGCCTCTTTCACCCTTCAAACCGAAACATAGTGCAGCAATGCAATCATTGCTATTTGGCGGTTCAAATTGGTGACAGTGAGTGAGTGAGTGACCAATTCAGGCGACCTATTGTCTGAGGTCTACCTCAATTAGCGAAAATTGCAGCTTGAATCACTAAAGTGCATATATAATCTACTATATGTGCCCGCGAATTCGTTCACGTGTAATAGTTTTTTGGGTACCGTTCCTCTTTACCTTAACTTATATAAACTTTGAATGTCGTGTTTATATATATCGAATCAATGGCCTGAAAACTAAGTATCAAGTTTCTAGCTTTAAAAATATAGCAATACTTCCATACAACTTTTCATCTCCTTTTTCGACCCCTTATAACGCTTATTTCGAATTAAAAAATAGCCTATGTTCTTTCTTAGGGTCTAAAGATTGTCTGTACCAAATTTCATCAAAATCGGTTGAGAGGTTTAAGCGGGAAAGCGTAACAGACAGACAGAGTTACTTTCGCATTTATAATATTAGTAAGGATTTTGTTAATTTCTTACATCAGAAAGTAACACATCCGCCGTCTCTGTAACCACATATAGTATCATATTAAAGAAGCATGTGTAATGTATAAATTGTCTAAATTACCCATACTATGATTGTCAGTCTCACTTTCTAATGCTGGGTTTCGGGCACCGGACGAGTTATAGGCTATAGCGGATATAGCCTGAATTATATAGCCGATAATCTGATGTAACAATAGCCCCATTCTGCTATATACTTTTTACTCGCTTTATATTAGCTTCATTCGTATGTATGTTTGTAACTGACTGATTCGAAGTCAATTTTGACCCTCTTAAGACGAACAGATTTAATTGAAACTTTGAACACATATCAAGAATCGGTGCCAATACTATATTTGGATAAGATCTCATTATCCTGACAGGATCCTCAGGATGATAGAAATTCCTCTTTGTAAGAGCTAATGAGACCACGCAGCCTGCGCATGCGCACCGTCTATCCAATTTCCAGCTTAAGTTCTCATCTAGTTAATATTATTTAACAGTAAGGCGAAATAAAATATGGAAAATAAAATATAGTTTTATGTTTGATCGCATTATAAATTTTGGATTAGTTTTTGTTTCTAATCGGTTATAAAAATATATGCAGTTATTTGGGTGAGTTAATAAATAAATTAACTCAACATCTAAGTAAATAAGTAGCTGAAAGTAATTGAAGAAGCTTTATGCTCAATTTCATCTGAATTACTGCAAAAACAGTAAAGTTTCATTCTAACTTTTCACCCTCGTTTTATCCCTGTAGGAGGTGAATATTTAAAAATTATTTCATAGTACTTCCCTACGTTATAAAAGAAACACCTGTGTAATATTTCAAGTTTCCTACCCTATAGTTTAGGCCCTGCGTTGATCTGTCAGTTATATATAGATACCCAGACACAAAAAGAACATAAATGTCTTATTTTTAATAATTGCTTTATTCAAAGGGTTAACAATCTTTTTCTTCTTATGCGTCTAATAAGCCAACTTTAAGTAGGACAATGCTTGGAATCTCTTTGCGTTATCAAAAAGAACTGAATTTTTTTAAATATTATGAAGTCAGCAAACAAACATACAGTCCGCTTGATGTTAAATGTGTTCGCAGCCTATATAGACACTCGTGTAATTTTATTATTATAGGCCAGTAATTTTATTGCCTAGTAATATTTCCAGTAATTTTATTGCCTCTCACCCTTCAAGCCGAAAACAGCAACGCGAACACTACTATTTGACATAGGTAGAAATAGGTGAGGGTGAAATACCAACGCCGATGACTTTTGTATGGTCTACCTCATGTGAGGGTACCTCACGGGTCTGAACATAATTCCATGCCTTAGACCACACGCATACCTCCATTGAATTTGGTGACTCGACACTTTAACTAACAATGAACTCGTGTACTTACTCCGCTTAAATTGCTTCGATTCCCTCTCCCCCCTCCCTCCCTACACTCACATTTAGACACTTCAAGTGGCTATGGATTATGGAAATTAAGCTTTGAAGGTATATCAGATCGCATTAAGGGCCTTTGATGGACCTTTGAAAGGGTCTATTGTTACAAGTAAACCCACCTCTATCACTCGTGAGCGAGAGGATTTGTTAAGTGCAATGATTCCCAAAGTGGGGTATACCGACCACCGCGGGTCAATTTGAAACTGCTAAACCGGGGTCTATGTGGTTTAACGATGTAAATTGTCGTTGACACTTTTGTAGTTTTTGTAGTTGAGTGTTTGGAAGGGGTCTGTAAAATAATAAATAAATTCTCACTACACCTCATACATTGATCTGACTCCGAGATAAGTCGTTTATATCATTAGTGTTACGGACATCAGGTAACAATATAATAAGCAGAACAAACAATACCAATATAATAATATAAATGTTTGTCTAGGGTGGGGATCAAGCCCACGACCTTAAGCGCACAAAATAACCTGTTTTTGGGATCGAAAGTAGCCTATGTGTTACTTCAGATTATCATAAACCTCTGGGCAACGTTTTGTTCAGATCTGGTCATCCGGTCCAGCGTGAAAGAGTATCATACATACATTCTTACTTCTCTACTATCCCGTTTGTATATATATTTGTAAATATAGTTTTTGGTAACCGCAGATAATGTTTTTTGTTGATGAAAAAAAAGAGTTTTTGAACAAACGACTAAATCTTTTTACGTTATATAGGTATATATAGAAAGATTCGTATATGATTATTATTTTTATAATAATTATATTGACATAATGTCTCATACATTGACCTGACTTCGTAGTAAGTGGCTTAAAGCACTTATGTTACGGACATTAAACAGTAGAGAAATCACAAATAAAATACTTAAATATATACTTTTAACGCCCAGACACAGGACAAATATAAATCTTCAAATAAATATGGGTGAAAATTTAACCAACGATCTCCGGTGCATATGATAGGACCACTACGACTTGTGTCATCGAGCACGTTAAAATGTAATTGAATTAAAAAAAAAACAATCGAATTGAGAATTTCCTCTTATTTTGGTGTTAGTTAGAAGTTAAATCATTTTTCGGTGATACATCAATGAATATACATACACAAACAAAAACATGTTTTGTATTGTATTATAGAATTGCGGTTAAGAATATATTATTTGTCTTGTACTTAAACTGACATAACTTACCAAAATTTAATGTATTTTAATTATAAAACATTTGCTTTCGTAATAGATTGTTTTTGTTTTCACAAGGTCGACAAACAAACATACAGTTCGCGTGATAGTAAGCGTCACAGCAGCTTATAACCGCTCGTAATATCACAAGGATATCACTAGCGCAATGCCAACCTTATGTCTTGAACCTTTCACTGCCTCTCTCACCAAATCTAAATCTAAACCAAAACACAGCAATGCAAACTGCTATTTGGCGGCAGAAATAGGTGAGGGTGAAATAATAATGCAGACGACCTTTGTATGAGATATGTGACGTGTTAAAAAATATTTTATTTAAGCTGTAAGTAGCCAATGTTATCCTAAATTGTAAATATACTCATATCTACTATACAATTAGTTACCCATATAACTTTTCATTGAATGAGGATATTTTGTGTAACAATTCATTATATTTAAAAGCAACGACTAAACGCTATTTACCCAAAACAGCTGTCCTACAAAAGTAAACTTAAAACGTATGCGGGTAAGTG
This sequence comes from Heortia vitessoides, assembly GCA_020976665.1. Lineage (NCBI taxonomy): Eukaryota > Metazoa > Arthropoda > Insecta > Lepidoptera > Crambidae > Heortia > Heortia vitessoides. The sequence continues at coordinate 8,326,850 of JACJUM010002842.1, forward strand.
TTAAGATTGAAAGTTATAAATGAGTCCACTAGTCACTATATTACCCGCACGGTGGGCCATTTAATGTTGTATTACAGTCTATTAACATGCCTTCAAAGTAACATGGTTTACGGACCATAAAGTATTAGGCACGCCACTTTGTGGCACTTCACTTCAAAGTTGTGATAACGATCACATAACGAACATAGCTACAAAATATCATTTACCAGGTCGTCATTCGGATCTTAATGAACTCATAAATTCCTGGTGATTAGGTTGTTCATCTTGGTCATAGCAGACGGTGAACGTTCACAGCTAGATATATGACTCCCAAGAAAGTGTGGAGGTTACTCTCATTGTCTCGGTTGTGGTTGCACTCTCAGAGCGTAGCTTCATGACGGAAATGCACCCATTCTCACCCATTGCTGCTATGTCATACTATAGTACTTTTAGTCCACTCTATTTCGCGTTGATATATTTCTCATCATCATCATCATACTAGCCATTGGTAGTCCACTGCTGGATATAAGCCTATCCAAGAAAGAAGGTTTTTTGCCCATAATTATAGCGTTGGGCAAGCGTGTTGACAATCGCAGTGCGCAGCTATCGCGACGGGGATGCTGCTGCCTATCCCCGCCCTGTGCATTAGAACTGCACTGTTTCGGATGGATATACCGCCATCTGTCGGTTTTGTTTTGTTTTGTTAAGTTACCAAAAAGTACCTTCCACTGTGACCAGGTGTCGTAAGAACGACACCTGGTCACAGTGGAAGGTACTATTCTATTCTGCCGGTACCTCACGACACATAGATATATTGCATTCTCTCTAATATATCTCTTTCTCTAAAGATACAAAAAGGAACGTTTAAAAAAATATATACATTTCTAAAGAAAAACTGCCGCGAAGCCGTCTCGTTTGGATGTTTGAGAAAAACAGGAGTCATAATACACTCAGCTTAAAAGGTTGGCTACGCGCGTTTATAATAGCCCGTGATTCTAGCATCTAGACGCCTGCCTGTTTGACAAGCTATATATTAAATCTATGTAGAAATCCTACAAACACTTACACCGATCTGTATGTATGCTAAGAAGCAATATTGAAAAGGATCCAGTTTTAGATAACATGGATGGGTCAGCTGTGAGGTACCAGCGCAGTGAAATAGCTACAAAAGGAGGCACCTCCCTTTGTAGCTATTTAATTTGTAGGTATTAATCCACAAGAATGAGATATTAAGTTACTAAGGACTAACTCGTGGAGAGGAAGTAGACTCACTTTGGATAAGATATAGTCATATTCCTCTTACATTTCTCTATCGTCCTGGCGAGTCCTGTGGAAGTCTCGCAGAGCAAACAAAAAGTGATCAGGCAACAATTCGCTCATTTACGTGCAACCTGGCTTACTCCGGTGAATATAGGTCCATTTGAAAAAAAAAAATTTGAAATAGGTCCTTTGTCAACCTCTTTCCTGTAGTATTAAAAAAAGGCAATGTTCTACTAAAATTAGACTTGAAAATTGCTCCATAGGCCTATTCAATCGCTTAATGCTTCTGGAATCGTAAAGTAAATAGCTCGAATTTACGACGGTGTCAGTTTAAACTAGATTTGTAGCAGAACTGACCCGATTGCTGGATGCTTCCGCACGTACTGTGCTGGATATCTAGTGACCTCTTTTGTCTTCCTCACCATCTTGTTTGTTATTTGAAACATCTAAGGTGTGTGGTATATAATAATGATTACGTAGCTATACAAAGAATATGAAGTAAGTGATATATCTTAATGTATATAAAGATATTGATAAAAGGTATTTGACTAGCCGTGGTTACACCCGCATTAAATTTAAGAACTTTCATATAACTTTGCACCCCCTCTCAAGGGATGGTTTCCAAAAAAATAATTTTTAACTGTTCATGATTTTCAATGAAAAACCTACATACTAAATTTCATTCGAACAACTTCAAAACCGCAAAATTTTAAAATTAACTATGCACCCCCGTTTTACCCCCTTAGTGGTCCCCTACGCTACAAGAAGACCTTCTGTCTTACCCTTATAGTTTATGCCCTGCGTCGACATGTCAGGCATTCAGTCAGTCAGCTTCTCCTTTATATTTATAGACCGAATACAAATATGTTGTTTGCAATAAAGGAAACTAAGTGCAGCTTTGCCATGAGGTACCGGCAGAGTAGAATAGTACCTCCCCCGGTGTCGTAAGAGGCGACTAAGGTACAAGAACCGACGGATGGCGGTATATCCATGCAAAAAAAGTCAGCTCAAATATAAAGGGCGGGTATGGGTAGCAGCTTCCTCGTCGCGAAAGCTGCGCCCTGCGCGGCAGTTATGGGAAACATACCCCCTTTCTTTGGGAGGCTTATGTACCATTCTACTCTTATTCTGTATTTATTTTTCTTAAACGCTATATTGGATTATAGCTTTTACCAACTATAATAGTTCTGCGGAAATTAATGTATTCTATTAATCGAAGTTCGTCCTACGTGATGTTGCATTTCAACATTTGTTTACGGTTCGCGAAGCTCATTATCGACCCACGCCTGTACAGTCATTATTCCAGATGATTTTTAATACGCCGGCAAGATATATTTATTTCTGAGAATATGTAAAAATATAAATCACGTTTATTTTTCCATTCATATCCACATTCCACACGGTTCCATTATGTGATGTCAGTTTTTTGTTGATAAACTGCTTTATTTGGTTCGAAATTAAAACTGGTGTCAAGTCGAAGACCTCGCCTACTGACCACTCTATTTTCTTAAACAGAACATAGTATGTTTAGCAACATCGTAACATTGTAAAGGGAACCGGCGTGAATGTCATTTTTTTGTGAGGAAATATGAAGTCTCTACAGTCATTGTTGTGTTATGGGACAAATTTGTGCAGAATTACTTTGACAATTCCGTTGCTACCAAAAGAAAGAAGCCGAGCTGCTTAAAAATGAGCAGCCTTCTCGATTCACCAGCGTGAATCGTGAAAGCAACGCCAGGAATTGAAGACTTTAATGAGAGTTCTGGTCGATGAACGATCACTCAAAAAGCCACGGAATTCAGCTTCAAAATTGTATTTGAAAAATATGTGCAGTTATTCCTAAGAAAGAACGTGCTATATTTTGTTATGCTATTGTTTGTTATAATATTACTAAGCTTGCAAAGAAGCATATTGTCCGCGTCTTGTGACTTGAGGATACCCAGTTATTTATCTGCCTCTCTCACCCTTCAAACTAGATCACACCTATTATAAATAATATACAGATTTTTTGCTTTTACTTTTCTGCATACAGCTTTCTATCTCATCAAGAATACAAGAAGAAGACTACTAGAAGAATACTAGAAGGTTCTACCTAGCTAGTTTTTAGTGTTGCCACCTGATGGCAGTAGTGTTTATACCATACTATAATGTTATCTAGTTATATCGATATCAATAAATTACTACAGCATTGCAGATAGGTTTCATAAGAGGTCACCACAAACATTAGAATAAAGCAAATGCCGATTGAGTTTTGAATAAAAAGTTCCATTGCGAAATTAAAGTCCCCACAAACAACAAGGTTGGATCGAGTATTTCGTATGTGGGTGGAGATTTTTTTCACTGATACATTGCATGTTTGCACTCTTTTTGCATGCTCGTAATGTATGCAGGGAACCGGCTTTCCGTAGAAGGTGGTAAGGGGTCACCACAAAGCTGCAAGTCACAACTCACATTGGATTCTTTGTTAGCACTTATAGCAAGGAAACACTTCATACTATCTAAATAAACATTTCTCGCACTTTACGGTTTGTGTGTATTTAATTGTTAGCTCGATAATCTCTTGGGAGTATTTTTATTTTGAATGACTTATATAACATATATATATATGTTATATAATGATAGGGATATATCAATGCAAGACCTAAACTTTAAGGGTTAGAAATATGCAATTTTGCACAGGGGTTCGTATTACAACGTAGGAGTGCAATAAGATAGCATTTTTGAAAATTCACTATAATTTTTACCCCAAGTTTTACCCCAAAAAGGGTTGCAAAATTTTTGAAGTAATTCGAACGTAATTCGGTATGTAGATTCTTCATTAACAGTCATGAAACACTTATACATACATTTTTTCGTAAAAGATTTCTGAGGAGGGTAACAAGAGAGTGCAAAGTTTGTATCAACGTACCCTGATTTTAGTAATTTCAATGAAATGCTATATTTATATATATAAAAGGGAAGAGTAGGGCCTAAACTGTAAGGTCAGAAAAATGTATTACATAGCCCCCTTATCAACAAAGGTTATATATAGACTATATAACATCATGCTAGGATCAACAACAGCGGATAATATATTATACTAGGTTTTTACTACAGCTTAACGCGGATAAAGCCGCGGGGCGCTGCTATTAAAAAATATAACTTTCTGTCCGTCCGTCTTCTTTCTTTATATTTTATATAGCTTCGCCCGGGAACAGAAGCTATACATGCTATATTTCGTTAAAATCGGTTTACCGGTAAATCCATGAAAGCGTAACGCACAGACAACAGCTACTCTCGCGTCTATCATTTATATGCAAGGGCACTCTGTGTAATACCGGCGGAGTAGAATAGTACCTCCGTCTGTACCAGGTGTCGTAAGAGGCGATTATGGTACCAAAACCGACAAATGTCGGTATACTCATCCGAAACAGCGCAACTAAAGGGTGAGGATGGGCATCAGCGTTCTCGTGCTCTGGGATTACCACTACGCCTGCCCAACGCGGCAATTATGGGCAAAAATTACTCTATGTTGGAGGCCTGTCTAACAGTAAACTTTCAACGGCTGATATGATGATATCATTTGAATATGACGATAGTTTGAAATCAAATTAAGATACAAAGGTTCAAGGACGGACGGACGGACAGAATGATTTCCTTTATAATATAGAAGAGAGTAATGACTTTCCGTCAACGTCCGAAGGCCGCCTGCTCGTTCGTTAATAATAGGAAGTGAATCTGAGGCTTCAGCGGTGTGTAATATGTGAATGCGTGATTAATGAACTGGTTCTCATAAATTCATCAAGTTAGGTAATTAACACTAAAAATGGAAATGGGCCTCGAGCGAAAACCAAGTTGATTATTCTTGTAATAGGTTTCGTATAAATAACTCTTCATAATAATTGCTACATTATACTAGCTGCGTTTCGCGGTCTCACCCACGTTGTTCCCTCTGCAGTACGAATATGAGGATAAAATATAGCTTATGTTCCATGCTGATGATTTTACTTTATGTTGCAGTAAAAGTTTTTTTAAATCGGTCCAGTAAATCTTGAGTTTATTTGATACAAACATACAAAAATAGAAATCCATTTACATATTTCTATTTTAAGTAGGGTGCCTAATTTCTTTACAATAAATATTTTCTATTATCAGATTGCATTAAGGCCCTTTGATGGACCTTTAAAAGCGGCCATTGTTATAAGTTAACCCACCTCTATCACTTGTTTTTTTATTGTACTATTATACTTTATTTAGTGCAATGATTCCTAAAGTGGGTTATACCGACTACCGCGGTTCAAATTCAAACTGCTAAACCGGGGTTTATGTAACAATATAAATTGTCGTTGACGATTTTGTTGTAAATAAATTCAAACTACATCTCATACATTGACCTGACTCCGAGATGAGTCGCTCAAATCATTCATGTTACGGACACCAGACAACAGAAGGATCAGCAATATAATACTTAATTACATGTATTTAACACAGTAGCGTAGAACAACCACATATATCATCTTATGAATATTTGTTCTGGGTGGACATCGAACCCACGGCCTTGGGCGCACAAGATCAAAGATCACTTTCAGCTACTAGTGAATATCCAAATTGTGTGTCTATTCGTTACAAACAAAAATACTTTTTTTTTATTAACAATATTAGTATAGATAAGGAAGTCCATCAGGAAGACTTTAATACCAAATGTGATTAAAGTCAATGAAGCTTAAAAAAAACTATGACGTAATTGCCAACTGTACTACATCTGTTAAGGTATTTAGTATAGCATTTGACACGTTGTGCGTGCGTGTATATTCGAGTATTAACGAACAAGTGTAAACAGCGTTATTCGTATTGTTGTGTTGTATTATGAAGGAAGAATGAGGCAGTGAGATTTCCGGATAATGTGACATATTTCTATGTCCCAATGCTGGCATATCGCAAATGATATCTTCATTTTAATACGAATGTCTATAGGTTGTGATTGCCCTTGTTTGTTGATTCAGTTATATATATATCCCATCAAAAACAATACTTGTCAAAAAAAACCAAGTCTCGCAATTCAGTTGTTCTGCAGTAAAAAGTTGTGAGATCCATGTAATACCAAGTCGGTTATTAATTTATTCAGTCTCTACTTAAGCGACTTTCTGTCTTAATACGTCCAGTCTCTAAGACCACGATCGTGGTCCATAACAATTGAAAATCAATTGTGTCTGGAATCGCCGTAGTTGAAGCATTAAGTTGTTACGTAATAATTAACAGCATCTTATAGTGACGCATATCGATATTAAAATTCTTTAATGTTTTATATAAACATATTGAGACTTGGCCATCGCCTGAAAACACATGTAAATTCAATCGCCTGAAAACACATGTAAATTCAATTATTTAATGCGATGGCCAAGTCTCAATATGTTTATATAAAACATTTAAGAATTTTAATATCGATATGCGTCAATATAAGATGCTGTTAATTATTACGTAACAACTTAATGCTTCAACTACGGAGATTCCAGACACAATTGATTTTCAATTGTTATGGACCACGATCGTGGTCTTAGAGACTGGACGTATTAAGACAGAAAGTCGCTTAAGTAGAGACTGAATAAATTAATAACCGACTTGGTATTACATGGATCTCACAACTTTTTACTGCAGAACAACTGAATTGCGAGACTTGGTTTTTTTTGACAAGTATTGTTTTTGATGGGATCTCATTTCTTTTTGTATATTGTAAACAGTTACGGATACAAAGCGGCGGCCGCCATGAGTTCAGACGCGGAACCGTAAGTACTGGTTTTTACCATTGCCGTTGTATACAAATTAGCGTTAATGTAGGTGTCTCCATGCTCGTCACAAGTATACACTTGTAACTCATCCCAATGCGCTACCACATACTCGATTATAGCAAGTCTAATAACGACGACTCAATATTCTCATACATAGAGAATGACAAAGAATGAAATAAACACGAACCATCACCAGGTATAGGAACAGCCCAGTGTGGACAAGGCTGATCATTCACATACAGTATTACTGAATCCATTGCGACTACCTACAAGTTAGATTGCAAAGTTATTTTTATGCAGAAATACGATTAGGTAATAAGAAATTTATAAATACTTAGGTACTTAAAGTATCAATATTTAATTTAAATTATTTATTCGAACAACGTCTAAATTGTAAGCTAATACAGTAAATTGTAAGCAAATAATATCAGTAAACCAATGAGAGTAGCCTTTAGTCGTCAAACTAATAATATAGCAATCGAAATTATCAATGAAAATCCCAAACTTATAGGTAAGAATTCTGGGCACATCCGAACAGCATTGGGTCGCTCGCGCGTATGAGCGCGGCTGCTGCTCGCTCGGCGACATTCACTTGCGCACGCCCCGCCACTGTCCCCGCCGCGCCACTGTCCCCGCCCCGCACCCTCGCGCGGCGCGTAGCAACGGCCGTGCTAACTCGCTAGCGTCTATAATTATATAATAATTATATAACTATACAACCTTACGCACTCGTAATAAGTACGAATACGCACGTAGGTACGTTTTTTGCATTAATAAATAATAATTTAATACACGTGTTTTCATGACGGGAATACCGATTGGCTGTATGGGCTTAGTTTTTTTTTGCGGTTTTTTCTAGATTTTTTAGTTTTTCCTTGATTTATTCGCCAAACACTACTTACATTCCAAATTTGAAGCTTCTAGGTCTGCTAGAAGTGCCTTAGACTTTTGATGATCATGAGTCAGTGAGTGACAAAATTAAACAAAATTAAGAAATTTGACCCGTTATAATTCTTAAAATACTGGTCCAAATTGAATGAAATTTGAAATATGCGTGTCTTTACAATGCCTGCATGGTTACTGAAAATTTCAGTCTTCTAGTTTTATCCACAACGAAGTTACAGGGGGTCGAAAATGGCCTGAATTGCTCCGAGTTGCTTCGAGAAAAGGATGGTACGGCCGTGACGCTTTTTTGCTCGACTTGGTGGGGGCACTGCCGTGCCCCCAGATATATATAGGTGAACCGTGTGGCGGCACCATATATAGAATAGAATAATACCTCCCTCTGTCCCAGGTGTCGTAAGAGGCAACTAAGTTACCAGTACCTACGGATGGCGGTATGTCCATCCGATACTGTGTAGATAAGTTCAACAAGGCGGGGATGAGCAGCAGCATCCCCGTTGTGACAGTTGCGCTCTGCGATGGCCGACACGCTTGCCCAGCGCGGCAATTATGGGCAATATTAGAACAGATTCTTGTATCTTAAATACCTTAACCGCAATGTTTCCTTTTCTTCTGCATTCCCTATCATATTAGACTAAAGCTTTTGTTGCTGTGTTTTCTCACTCTTTCTTTCTTCACTCAGCATTATATTTTTTATGGGTTCGGAATTGCTCTACTAATGAAAACTACTGGAATCCCGTACTCAGTTATAGCGAAAGTTAGCGATAAATAATAACGTAACAGATTTAACTTATGACCCACACATTAGAAATCGCCATGCCATGGGAAAGGAAGCCATGTAGGCGACACGGCGTGTAGGAGTCGTGCCAAGGCTTTGGGTAATTCAATGCATCCTGTATAATGGACCTCCCAAAATAGAGACGAGATCTCGACATCTCGTACATTGATCTGCCTCCGAAATAAGCGGCTATAGCACTTGTGTCACGAACTTCAGACAATAGAGGATTCACTAATATAATATTTAATTGTCATCATATAAATGTCCTGTGTGGGGATCGAACCCTTGACACACAAGATAGGATCACAATCATCTGCGCCATCGCGCCCGTCAAAATGTATATCATTGTGCTATTCTTGTTTTGATTCCGCAAGGTCATTTAAACTTAATAGCTTTATAATGACCATAACCAGTCTGACCTTTAATAAAAGGATATCATTTATATACAAAGCATCATTAAGACAATCGAATCTCGAATCGTGAGCAGTTAAAGTTCGCTCTCATTCAGCAACGAAGGTTCATACATGGGCTTTGTCTATTGCCAAGTTGATAAATTAATTATCCATTCTACCAATAAGCAGTAGGTTGTTTGACCTCACTAGCCCACATTTGTGGGTCAATGTTGTGTACTAGAAACCGTATCGTGGAGATGGTCCGCGGTTTGAGTGAATGCGCAAGCTTAGATTAAGCCCGATAACATTACTTCTTTAAATGTCTTCCTCCGTCGCCCTCTCATTGGCACTCCACCATTACAAACATTTAATACTTTTCGTAGCGCAGTAAACTGTGTGCCCCGGCATAGGCTTGCAGTGCATGTCCCTAGCGAAAATCGAACGCACTAGTGCAGCCGGGCTTACTCGGTCCTTTTGAAAACGACTTAACTGTCATCCGCGATAGCCACTCGAGCTGAGACCGCGACTTAAAGGCGCGCTCGAGTTATAGCCATCGTTTCCGTTTAAATCCTGCTAATCGCTTTACAATCGGCTATGCCCGCAGATGGCATCATAAAGGGTTCCTGATGCCTGTATGATTGTCAGCTTTATAGGTTTGATCCTTCGGGACTCGTATATATTCCTGTGTTAATAAGTGGCATATATATACACTGAACTCTGAATACATACTTGTACTTCTGGAACTGAACTGTATATATACTTGAACTGTGTTAACAATTATTTGGATTCCTTAGAAATAAATAAAAAGCTAGATCTATCCTACGGGAGCATGATTTCGGGATAAAAAATGTGTTATTCCAGACCATTAATAATCACTGTGCCAGATTTCATCCGGATCTCGGAGTCGTTCCGGTGTGAAAATGTAACAAACATCATGCTATCTATCGCATTAAGTTGAAGTTCTTAAATATTTTTCGCGACTCTATCAACTATTATCTAACAGTAAAATTCTTACAAATGACATTATGACTATTTGTGGTTGACTAACACGTCACCAAAATTATTTTCCAATTCTTATTAAGCTAAATACTTCTTAATCATATATGGTAATTGTTTTTCTGTGTACTGTCTTTGCCTAATCGTTCTGTGCTCGGTGGACTATCTGTCCGTATATTATTAGTAGGTATACCGTAATACGTAACCGTTTATGACTACTAAACTACTATGGGTACTAAATGGTGGGCAGTAATTATGGCAGTATCGGTACTCGACCACGCGTTCACTCTTACGAAAATTGTATTTGATTAGTCCGATACAAATGACTGGTAAGTGAGTTACACCATTATCTTACTTAACCGTCGCGTTTGTGATAATGGCCACGCGACTTAACGGGTGTTTGTTTTTCTTATATTATACCAGGTCGATAACAAACATACTATCCGTAATACAGTAAGCGTCACCGCAGCCTATAGACGCTGCTACTATCATAAGGATGTTACTAGCGCGTTGCCAACCTTGTGACTTGAAGATGAATGAATGAATGAATGAATGAATGAATTTATTTATTTATTATTTAATTACAGCGTCCCGCGGTTTTACCCGCGTTAAGTTGTAGAACTTTAATACTAACTTTGCACCGCCTTTTAAACTTCTTATGGAATTAATTTGGAAAAACATATTTTCATGTGTTTTATAACTTACAACATTTATACTGAATTTCATTTGAATAACTTCAATAACAGCTTAAATAGCTAAGCGGCGGTAAATTTTCAATAACTCTTTCTTAGTGTTACACCTCTGCGTTATAAAAGAAACACGTGTATAAAAATTCAAGTTCTTTACCCTTAAAGTTTAAAACCTGCGTTGATATGTCAGTCAGTCACCTTCACCTTTTATTTAAAAAAAAATACTATTGTATGTTGTTAAAAACTATGACGTATTATGATAATTCAGATGGTATCACCATCACTACGTCACCATCGTGTCCTTGTGAAACCATTTTCCTCTTTTAACCATTAGTCTGCCTTAACCATGGTCTCGCTAATTATAAAGCGGTTGGATCGAAAGCAATTATGATACCCTACATAACACTTACGTGTGGGATATTAGTTGGACGAGACTGATGGCGCAGTGTACGGTCTCAGGACATATCTCTATGTGTTGGATATTTGTGTTTGTTCTGTACTTGGGTGTTTAATATGTACTTAAGTATTATATTTGTGATTCCTCGTTGTTCATAACACAAGTGTTGTAAGCGACTTTACTCGGGTTCAGGTCAATATATGAGAAGTTGTGTGAATTTATGTATTGACTAATTATGTTTATTGATGATTTTTGAAGATACCTATTAATAACTTAGCTCTTTTTTTAAATATCAAAATAACAATGGAAGAACTTTCCAACTATCAGCAAAACGGCGTGAACTCGTAATAACCTATTTAAATAAATACACACGTAAATTCGCGCTCGTTTTTCCTCTTGTTCAGCAGAGACTTTATTTCCAATTATTTTTCATCGCATCTTATTATCTCTTCATCCACAAGCGTCGGTCGTGATTAGACCTTCAAATTAATTCAATAATAATTTATTCACACAACATCTCATACATTGACCTGACTCCGTGATAAGTCGCTTAAAGTACTTGTGTTACGGATATCAGACAACAGAGAAATTACAATTACTTAGACATTAATCACATCCAGACATACATCTTAGTTCGATGGCAAATTCAATCTAAATGTAATGAAAATTTAACTACTGACTTAAATTCTAACCAACTTCTAATGCATTGTCGAGGTTAGTTTCTTCACTAATGCCTATACATATGTGATGAAATTACTGCCTTGAATCTATTTGAAGTCGGTATATAAATATATTTAAGCAACAACATAAACAAAATAGATAGGCCTGTGGAGATGTGTTAGCTATTTGGCAAATAATACATACAACTCACGTACATTTCCACCTGTCATAGGCATGTGTACAAAACTGTGTGGTACCAACATGCTAGCACAGTTCTTTTCAGGCAGAAACAGATTTTCCATTGATGTACAAGCGGGCTGTTGACAATACCGCTGCCGGGCTCAATAACGTGCGCGCGCGCAGAAATTGACATTCGTCTCACGTGGCTCGGGTGGTCCAAGTTGTTAAAGTGTGGTAGTATGGGAAATAGCGTTTTTTATTTCTTAGGTCTTTTTTATGTGAAGTATGACTTATACATGTGAGTGAATAGAAGGCTGTTCTCCTGCAGCTGGCACTAAAAATTTAGAATTTTTCATATCTGGTAAACCTTGAGTGGCTTCCATAGTCCAGGTCTCACATGCCTCGCAGGCCACTTGATGTCCGCATGCATAGTCGTCCGATCATTGAACAAATTGTGACCTGTGCTTGTTCCTCATCAAGCCTGTAGTCTGAAAATGAGGCCCTAGTTCAGGCTAATACATTACTAGTATCAATAATTAAAAATAAGCTTTAGAAAGACATCACATTGATTTGCTACTTAGTTTGGACTATGCTTTCTGACTTTTATCAATTGTAACTTTATTATTTTGTTTTCTTGAAAATTCTTCTTCAATTTTGTCTCTCATTATAGACAGTGTGAGGAGTGTTTGTAATGCCCTATATATAGACAACTCGCTTAATTAGTAAGTGTGGTTTTAATACAAAATTCTTGCAACTTAATCGGATATATGACCGTCACTTATTACGACCTATTTCGAGAAATGATGTCTGGTTATAGTGACCGTCTTTATTCAATCTCACATTTTTGTTATCATACACAACTCTGTTGCTACGACAAAGCAGGACGCAAAGGAATGTACCGATGGTCTGGATAAGTAGAAAGGATGGATGAAAGTAGAATGACTGCTCAAATATATAGAGCGGAAGGGATTGGAAGAGTTGGTTTAAGACGATCTAGGCGAACATATCTCAACCAGATAGAAGAGGTATTAAAGAAGGGCCAGGTCAGAAATACCAAGAATAAACGAGCGTGTATGTAAGAACTAATGCGTGAAAGGGAAGTGAGAGACTAATGCCTAGTAAATATACTAATTTGCTAACACTCGTCTCATTTCCATTTAATATGACAATTTTGTATGCGGCTTTCAATGGGAAATTATTGTTTTATCTAATCGCTCATTACATGAATCGGTACGCCATTGGTGATTTTACCTGCCAAGGACTGACACTAGGACAATAGAAAACTGTTGACATTAAAAAGTGCCATTTAAATTGCTAATACGGAATAACACAGTTTTGTGCTTTCAGTGGAGTGTACACTTGGCATTCCTAAATGATGTTTTGGAAAAACATTTCTTTGAATGTTTTCATCTTTAGTATTTTCCTGATTGTCAATGTACATTGCTTAACCTTCCAGAATGTGTTCGCTCTGCACTTGTTTTTGACAAAACAAAACAAGGTTGAGATCCACGTCGTTTTGTATGCGTATAAAGGTATCTGTATTGGTACCTCACTCTCATCTATTTCTACCGCCAAATAGCAGTGTTCGCATCGCTGTATTCCGGTCTGAAGGGTGAGTGTGGCAGCGAAATTTCTGGGTAATGTGATATAAAATCTTCAAGTCACAGAGTTGGCAACGCGTTTGTTGATATCCTTGTGATATTATGAACGTCTAAAGGCTGCAGTGACGCTTATTATAACGCGGGCTGTATGCTTGTTTCTCGACCTGGTCTAACAATAAAAATAATAATATAAGGATAACGCTGGCATCAAGCGAGTCTTAACAAATAGTTCAGCGCATCACGCTAACTACTAAAAAAAACTGCAAGAGAATCTGGTGATATCATTCCATCAATACTTCGTGGTGATGTAACTAGCATCAACGCGCTAATGATATCCTTATGATATTACGAGTCTGTACAGTTGACGCGATACTATATAGCGGTAGCAATGTAATTCGCCGTTAGGTACCGGCAAAATAGAATAGTACCTCTCACTGCACCAGGTGTCGTGGCGACTAAGGTACAAGAACCGATAGATGGCGGTATATCCATCCGAAATAGTGCAGTTCAAATACACCGGGCGGGGATGGTCAGCATCATCCCCAACACGCTTGCCCAGCGCGGCAATTATGGGCAAAAAACATCTTTTCTTGAAGAGGTTTATGTCCAGCAGTGGACTTTCAATGAATGATGATGATGAATGTAATGTATGTATAAAAAGGTAAGGAAGGTATTTACCTTACCTTCCTTACCTTCTTAAACATAATTATATCAAATGTTTCAAAAAGAAAATCAAGTGTTTGCTCTGTGTATGGGTGTAAAATATATGTATTTAAGTAGTATATTTGTGATTCCTCTGTTGTCTGGCATTCGTAACACAAGTGCTTTAAGCGACTTACCTCGGAGTCAGGTCAATGTATGAGATGTTGTGGGAATTTATTATTATTATAAAAAAAAATGTTTTTCCAACTCGATGAATGCCGTGGTCACATTGGATGTTGCAAACAGTAACCGAGTCAATGTTAATTATCTAGTCAGTATGAATCGAAAGTTACGTAAACAGTGCATGTACTGTTTAACAATTTCACACGATCCACGCATTCCTGCCTAATTTTTGCCTTCACTTAGTTATTGCATTAGCATAGATTGTCCGACCATTCAGCGGCGGTATGCAAAGCAATGTCGTTCTTACCTGAATATCTGCACGCGACAGGCAATCAAAATGAATGTTCATTATCGAGTATCCTTCGCCATTTTTTTATTTTGGTGTCGGATTTATCGTAACTTGGCTAATCACTAACAATTAAGGAACGAGGTCGGGAGGACAATCTTGCCTTTATTATAGTGTTTAAAAAAATTGAATTTACTATGTGGCAGATGTTGTCCTGTCTTAAATATATATATACAAATATCAATTGTTGTGATGTGTAGTATATTACATACTATATTATATACTAAGTCGCTTAAAGCACTTGGCTTACGGACGCCAGACAACGAAAGAATCACAAAAATACTAATATTATCATATAAATATTTGCTCTGGGTGGGAATCCAACCCACGATCCCTGGCGCACAAGGTTCACTACCATCTGCGCCATCGGGCCCCGTCAATTACCATACCATACCAATTAACTATCCTATGTATCAAATTTAAAAAATGTTGGATTCGGTTCGCGTTTGTAAATTTTATAATAAAGACATGACACATAATAAACGTAGATGTATTCTTGAAGACAGTTCTCCAATAGAGATTCCAAAGGAACAGTTCAAACATGAGCAACAAAGTAAACAATCACAATATTATGCTGAATGAATGCGCAAACGCACCAATAGAAATTGAAAGAAACAATTGTTTTCAAGGTGATCTCCGTACAGTTTTGTATCTGACATATAATTTAAAACACTAAATAATAGACATTTAGCCTTTAATGGTGACACTAGCTTTATAACCTATCAGACACGTTTATTTTATATAACTGAGTCGACAAACGAATATACGGTTTGCGAAATTTAGTAGAATATTACTAGCACGCTGCCATCTTTGTGACTTGACGGTATTCTGTCACATTACCCAGTGATTTCACTGTCTATCTCACCCTTTAAATCGCAACAAATCATATATATATATGTATATATATAATGAATATTTGTGTTAAATTTTAGAGGTAGACCATTGCCAATATCGGATCCACATTCATGGCGCACTAGATAGAACACACGACATTTTTCTAGTAATATTGTCACATCTCATACATGACCTGACTACGAGGTAAGTTGCTTAAAGCATTTGTGTCACTGACATCAGACAACATAGCAATCACAAATATTATACTCAAATAAATTTTTAAACATCCAGACAAACACTAGTATCATCATATCAATATAAGTCCTGGTTGGGGATCGAACCCACGACACTTGGTGCATAAAACTTCCACCTGCGCCATTGGACCCGTCAATATCTCGATATTGTTTTTTGTATGCGTATACTGTGACATGAATGTTGAATTATTTCAATTTGAATTATTATAATGAACAACTCATTTGAATACATGATGCAGACGGGTCGTATGTAGAACACTCGGACAAACCCACATTTGACAATGATAATGACCTGTATATATATATATCGTTGTACTGTCTTACTCCATTGATTAGGGTCAACTGGCAGTCTGTTCTGATTCCGAATGAAGATTTACGCCTTGCGCTATATATATTTATATGAATGTAAATGTAAACCAGCTGACCCGACAGATGTTGTACTTTTTGAATACGTTTTGAAGTTGGATCAATTGTCTTAAGATCAATTTTAAAAATAATTTGGATTGAATTGGTCGTGGATTAAAATCAGTTTAGAAGCTTAGAAATTTACGCCAGACAAATACTGACACTTAATATATATATAAAAGGAGAAGCTGACTGACTTGCTCACTGACTGACTGACTGACATATCAAGGCAGGGCATTACCTATAAGGGTTAGAAACTTTACATTTTGCGCAGGGCACTTTTTTATAACATAAGGGGGCACTAAGAGAGGATTTTAGAAGATTAACCACCATGAACAAGGGGTTAAACGGGGGTGCAAAGTTTATCGTGCATCATTTTTTTTGTTGGAAATCTACCCCCGACTCCTTACAAGAGGTGGTGAACTTTATGTGGGATATTTCGTAGTTTTTTAAGTACGAAGATATGAAAGACATATAATATCGTCTACAGAAGCATGGCAAATAATATTTTGTTCTGAATTTTATTTTATCTAAATCAGTATTAATACGCCGTGGGGTACCGGCAGAGTAGAGCGCTATATCCACCATTTTCAGTGTAGTTCAATTGCAACAGGAGGATGGGCAGGAGCATTCCCGTCGCTAAGCTTGTCTAGCGCGACAGTTATGGGCGAATTCCCCATTTCTTGGGGAGGCCATGTGTGTCATGTGGTTGTTCTATGGCTGCTATGATGAAAGTTAATGAGGAGAAGAAGTATAATACTATTTATTATGCACAAAGCACTAAAATATTTTTAAATATTTTAAAATAACCATTAAACGTACCGGTAAGCAGCGTAGGGCGTCCACCCGCAAGATGGACAGACGATCTGACTAAAACCGCATGATCGCGCTGGATACAACCTGTCCTATTGGAGATTACTTAGGGATTACCTATGCCCAGCAGTGGACGTCTTGTGGCTGATATGATGATGATGATAAACTATTATACATACTATTTGTTTAAATGACACATTAACAATGTAAATGGTTTCATTAATGTAGCCGTAAAGTACTGATTTACTTATATAATACAATATATTATAATTAGAGACTTTGACGTTGAAACAAAATTAAACGTCAGGCTACTAATTACCAATACGCAAGTAAATACTTACATGTCTATTGAGTATGGCTTTTATGTACTCATATAATCGTAAAATTAATAGAATACTTCGTTAATTATAATAATAATAATTTCAAAACCGACAAGCGATCAATGTTATTACATTAAATGTTAATTATGAACAGGATTTCCAATTCGTTTAACTTTATGAAGAACAATTTATCTTTTATTCTTACGGTTTATTCCTTTTTTAATTTTATTTTTTTTGGCAGTAAAAACAGGTGGAAGTAAGCTACCAGTAGAGACCATCTTTGTATGAGATCGTCCTGTGTACAAAAAATAAAAAGCGCTGAAACAATAATATACTTAAGAGACAAAGGTATTAGGATTTTTGTTTCAAATATTGGTTGTGGTATCCCAACAGAGTAGAATAGTACCATCCCTGGAGTCGTATGGGACCAGCATAGCTCAAATGCAACAGGGACTCCGGAATCTATCCCCGCGCGTGAGCAGCAGTCACAATGCTTGCCCAGCGCAACAATTATGGGCTTAGATCACCCTTTTCTTGGAGACGCTTATGTTTAATGGTGGACTTTTTATGGCTGATATGACGATGATAATGGGTTATACCTATTTACAATAACTGTAGAAAACTCTTAGGTGTATTAATTTGATGGGCCCGATGGCGCAGATGGCAGTGATCTTATCTTATATTCCAAGGATCATGGGTTCGATCCCCGCCCAGGACAAACATTTATATGATGATATTTATGTTTATTCTGTGTCTGGGTGTTAAACATATGTTTTTTAAGTATTATATTTGTGATTTCTCTGTTGTCTGATGTCTGTAACACAAGTGCTTTAAACGACTTGCCACGGAGTCAGGCCAATGTATGAGATATGGTTTAAATATTAAGTATGATTACATTTGACTGCATATACTTACGCAAATACGAAGACAACGCGAATATGTTAATGAGTCATAAAAATCTAAACTAATTACAGAGATTTCTGATTACCCGTCATCATGATGTAACAAATTACGTGCGAGTACATAATGCTGATGCTGTGAGGTACCGGCAGAGTAGAATAGTACCTCCCTCTGTACCAGTGTCGTAAGCGGCCACTAAGGCACCAAAACCGACAGGTGGCGGTAAAGCAATCCGAGTCAGTGTAGCTCAAACACACAGGGGTGGGAATAGGCAGCTGCATTCCCGTCGCGAAAGTAGCGTTCTGCGATTGCCACCACGCTTGCACAGCGCGGCAATTATGGGGGAAAATCCACCTTTCTTGGAAAGGATTATGTCCACCAGTGGACTCCCAATGGCTGTAATGATGATGATGACATAATGCTGATTACATAATTAAAGTTAACGATTGACGTTCGGCCACGCGGTCCGAGGTCGACGTTTGACATTATAGTTGGTAAACAAAAGATTATTTTAGTCAGCAGCTCGCGTAATCACGTTTGAGTATTTTTGATCTGTCGTTTTTAATTAGTTCTTGCCGGGAAGTTTTGGACGCTATTAATTATTTCCAGGGAACAAGCTTGTTTAATAATGTTAGCATAAATCATATAAATCATTTGATTGTTCGTCAAAGACCCCTTACAACCTTTGTCTGTATTAGTACCTAACTCTCACCTATTTCTAACACCACATAGAAATAGATAGTGTTCGGTTTGAAGGGTGAAAGTGGCAGTGAATTTACTTGGTAAATGTGACATAGTATCTTCAGTTCACAAGGTTGGTGATACGCTAGTGATATCTTTATGACACGAGTGTCTATAGGCTGTGGTCACGTTTATCATAATAGTATTGAGAGTATAAAGTTCATTATTATCACCACCATCATCATCATAATCAACTTGTAATATATATGTAAGACTTGTGGTCTTGCTCATCTTGGGCAAGGTTGACAGGGCCTGTCCAACCTGAATTTGACTTAAGTCGCTTAAAGCGTTTGTGTTATGGACAAAAATTAAGTCACTACTGTAGATAATACTTAAATACGAGTTTAACACCCAGACACAGAACAAATACAAATAGTCCTGGGCGAGCATCGAACACACGACCTTTAGCCTACAAAATAGGAACACTAACGAATGCGCCATCGGACGTTACGTCACAGATGCAGCGTCCACCAAACTTGAAGCGGTGCAATTTCAACATCACCATTCTGAATTTAATGTCACTGTATTTAGAAGCTATATTTAAATGTCTATTTCGGTGCGATGCGCCGGCGGAACATAGGAACTTGGCGTCCGTGGCGACGCCATATTTATTTATACTGCATCTTCCGAATATCAGCCAACTATCCGTACACGCACGTGTTTGATACAACACATCGCTGTGCCATGATTGGATCACGGTGTTGGCTGTCTCCCGTTGTTATTTTTGATGAAAGGAAACATGCCCTGAGTGAAAGTTAAAATGAACCGTTCCAGTTGGATATATTCGCTTTTTTCACTTTATGGAATGATCTTTTGGTGGAACCGCGTTAGCTTAGGGAGGCGATATATACTCAAGTCTTCGGCAGTTCAGTCAAGTAGCGGGCGGCAAGCTAGTCTATTAATTTAAGCTAGAATTCAAAATGTGGAAGGAGGAAGTAGGTCAATGCATTGACAAATAGTTTTAGGACTTTGATTGTATTAAAGTTGAAACTGCAATAAAATTTAAGTTATTAACTGAATAATTTAGGTTAGAGTAAAAAAAGTGGGGGCATTTTGCTTCATTTCCATCTCTCTTCTCACAGATAGTTGCCCATGTAAATGTAATGTTTAATTTATCAAGCACCACACGATTTTTACTCTAATTGGATTTTTTCTGTTTATAAGTTAAAATTTATTACAATTTTATGTTGATTAATATAGACTCCTTGTAATTAAAAAAAAAATATTATTTTGTTCGATTAACAATAAAGGCGAGATTTTCAGTTTATTTTTTTACTTCAAAAATATATGATTTAAAAAAATAATATAAATTATATCGAATGAATTAGATAATAGGACAAAAGTAGAATCGCAAAGAATAAATAAAATGTAAATTTGTTGATTTTCGCTCGTATTGTGTCTGAATAGGGTCGAAGTTCTAATAAAAGTCTATTTTCCTTTAGCCCTGTTATAGCGTATGTTACAAAATAATGCGGAACCGAATTGTCTTACAGATTTACTGTAACAATTGGCTATTGTAAAACCTTCAATGTTACGTCCAGAAAACAGTTACATAACTGTCTTACAAGGTACCTAACTTCCTTTCCATCATGCTTATTCGATAAGCTGAAGTCGTGATCTGAATTTGAAATTTCAACTGTCTTTGCAGAGCGATGATCCTGGCGGTGACGTCACGGCTCCGATTGGCTGCCGCTTCGCCGTGATGACGCATGCCTGCGTCTGATTGGCGGAGAGAGCCACGGCGCGTCGTGATTGGTCGAAAATGTCGGGGCTTCCGACAAGGAACGAAGAGGCTATAAACGGTGTCGACGTTCGGGAGCAAGGCAGCGCTTTGAGGTCAGTAGACCTGAGATTTTAAACTTGATGACCCGACAGCTGCACTGCAAATATTGAACTGTAATCGATATAATTAATAACATGTATAATTCTAAAAAATTCTTTATTTAATCAGAATTGGCGCTATTCTGTCTAACAACTGTCAACTGCCGGCGGTTGTTTTAACTTTATTTTTCTAAATATATTTTTTTAATCTATTATTAAAAGATGTATTATATAATAATCTTATATAACACTAGCACACTCGACAGACGGGGTCCTGCATTATATTTCTAGCAATTAGGATATTAAACAAAGTATGAAATTAAAGAGAAATTAAACATAAGTAGATACATCACGCCTGTGACTCATCGAGGTAGACAGAGACTACGGATCTCCACTTGTTACGATCTTGGCATACCTCTCTTGCCTTCCCTTATTCGCAATAGTCCTTTAATGCGCGTTCGTTTATTTTTGCGACTTCTGACTTAGTCCTTCTTTAATACCTTAAAGACGAATTATGTAGATAAATAATTTAAACACTGACTATGCGTTATCTGCCTAGCTGGTTTGTGGATTTATCTCATCCAGACCCTCACTTGATTGAGTTTACGTCGAGTCAGCAGTCAATCCAGCAGTTTTGTTGCAGTATAGATGAACCGACTGCAGCACCATCTGCTGGACTGATTTGAAAATCTAAACCATCCAGGGCGCCACCCAATCAGCCGTCTAGGAGAGATTCAGTGACATACATACGTACAGTAGAATTATATATGTAAATAAATTTGTTTACAAGACATTAAGAATTGTGCGAATATAACAATAAAAATGGTTATTGTGCGTTTTTTCTTAATTACAGTCTCATAATTACGACCATTTGTCCAATCAGACAAACGTCATGTTGATTGGTATCTGATGTCTTCTGCAATTACACTGTAAATTATGTCGTTATGTGTGAGACTAAATTGGTGATATGGCAACTCTCACAGTGAGTGGGCGGTAAATGTGTTCGAACAAACGGATCGTGTTGAACGATGATTTTTAGAGAGCACTCGCAGGGCCCCGTGGTTTCAGCCACGTTAAATTATTGAACTTTTATAATTACTTTGCACCCCCATTTCAAGGGATGATTTTCGAAAAAATAATTTGTACGTGTATTACAATTTTGAAACACTTTTATATTGAATTTCGTTCAATTAACTTAAAAAACTGCAAAGTAATACAAATATATATACGTATATATATATAGGCATAAATACACAAGTATGATACTAATTTTTTTAAACAAATTGGTAAATTTTCACTAATCCGCTCTTAGTCCTACATTGTGAAAGGAACTCCTGTGCAAAATAGCATGTTTCTAACCCTTATAGTTTAGGCTCTGCATTGATATATCAGTCAGTCAGTTTCTCATTTTAGTTCAGATGTAGTTCAGCTTTATATATATATATATATATATATATATGTGTGTGTGTGTTTAGATTAGACTTCATACAATGCGTTCATTGTCATCTACCAGTTTTGGATATAAGTTTCGCCTACACTCGAACTAATATTCCATCGGCTTATTTATGACGAAATCGTTTAGTGAAATTTTAAGCTTGGATTAGGTCAACTTATGAGACCAATGGTTTCATTTCTAAAATTTCATGAAATCTTTTTTATTGCGTCAAGGCAATTTATTAATAAGGGATACAAGTTTTTCGTAAAGGAATATACGTATAATAATAAGATATAAGTATTATATTTGTGATTCCTCTGTTATCTGATGTCCGAAACATAGGTGCTTTAGGCGACTTATCGCGGAACCGGGTTCGTGTGAGACGTATAATTTAAAAAAAATTAAGTGTTAAGTATGAATTGGTGAGTACCGGCAGAGTAAAATACCTCTAGTACCTCTCTCTGTACCAGGTATAAGAGGCGGCTGAGGTACCGCAACCGACATTTGGCGGTATATACCCCGAAACAGTGTAGCTGTAATGCAAGTAGGAATAGGCAGCAGCATCCCCGTCGCGATGCTACGCTCTGCGATTGCCACCACGCCTGCCCAGGAGCAAAATTATGGGCAAGAATCCCCCTTGGGGAGGCCTGTGTTCAACAGTGGACTTCCTATGGCTAATATAATGAATTGTTTAAAGTACTCACGCGAACAAACCCACAAACATTAGCTAGTTTAATTAACAACCTATTATTAGCTCATGTCTATATGGACATTTCAAATTGTGATCGATAAAAAACAACGCCAAAGCCACACATACAATTTCCTTGTACATCTTCGTAATGTACAATTTTTCGCTCCGCTGGCCAACATGTTTCTGCACGCATTCAATATACAAGAGATAAGCAAGAATAATGCTTACGTACACATTTTAAGATCCATATTTGTGTGTGCCTGTGTAATAGGATAAACAGGGTTGGCATACTTTGGTATTAATTTAAATATTGATGCGTTACGTATATTAGTGTGTTCCTTTTAAATGGTTTTTTTTCGTATGTTTTATTATGTCTCAGTCATCTGATTACAGTATGTTAGAATCTCTATTGAAAGTTGTTTTAACATTGTAAATGAGAACGTGTGTCTGGTTGTTACATTTTCACGATTTGATGAATTGGTTCTAACGAAGTTTGCAATGTAGGTTGAATCATAGATATTGACATAGGGTCTTATTGATACGGATAACTGAGAGACGGGGTACGGGCAGAGCAGAATAGTACCTGTCTTTGTAACAACTATCCCTCCGATGCCGTTCGCGTCTGACACCTGGAATAAGGGAAGGTACTATACACTGCAAATAATTTTATAAATTCATGGTTTCTATTAACGGATCTAAGGTTACAGTTATTTGGGTCATCTCCTATGTCTACAATTCACGCTCTAGACTTGTATGTTTAAATATACGTGTGGTACTGACAGAGTAGATTATTACCTACCCCTCCCAGGTATCAGTTGTCGTAAGATGCGACTGTTGATGATGGGAGATGTTGTATATTTATTGCAGTGTAGCCCAATTGCAACTAGACGGAGATGGGCAGCAGCATTCCCGTCACAATTATAAAACGCCCTCTTTTTTTGAGGAGGTTTATGTCTAGCCGTGAACGTCATACGACTGCTATGATGACGATAATTGAAACATGTAGTCATTAACAAATGTTATCTCGTTATGTATTTTGTTGTTGTTTTTGATTTTACTGTATTGTAATGTGTTTGTTATATTTAGCAGGCTCGATGGAGCATTTAGTAGAGTTCAATCCTCGGGACAAACATTTAAGTGATACAGTCGTCTGCATTGGTCATCTATATCCACTGCCAAATAGCAGTGTTCGCATTGCTGTGATCTGTTTTAAGGGTTAGAGAAGCATCGAAATTACCAAGTAATGTGACATAATATCTCAATTTTAATCGACGGTTTAATACCCAGTACTTTGATGAAATAAACATGCATACAAGCGGTTGATTGATGACATCACACCACATAAACCTGTGTAATTTACAGAACAACCAAAAAAAACTAAACGACCACAAAACTGAGATGTCCAAACGTAATAACCGACCTAGATAATTACGTCGTATGGTCGAAAGAGCTACATCAGTATTACGAAAGACCTCCTACTCGCCACACTCCAACATAATTGGTACATAACTACATAATTCATATTTGGTTATCAGTTCATTAATCGGTAGGATATTGGAACAAAGCCGGTATTGTCTTCAATGGGGCCAGCGACATGGATTTATCAATCAATAGTGATTACAGTCATTCTTAAGTAATCTTAGTTAGTTGTCTTCTGTGTATTATATCGGTTGGATACGATAGCGGTATTGCGTATAATATTAGCCGTGGAGTACCGGCGGAGTAGATAGTATTGCCTTTGTTCTAGGCATCGTAAAACTGAGCTGCTGGAGCCTAAGTACTTCCGTCTCGAAGCTACACTTTGCGTTTACCACCAGCGCGAAAATTTAGGGGAAACTTCCCACGAGATTAGTAGTTTTATCAAAAACTAGCCCCCCCCCCCCCCCCCCGGGCTCGAACGAATGCATTGAGGATAAAAAATGTTTTGGGTCAATATAAATTATCGCAAAAAGATGTTTATTTACAACATCACATTAAAAACTGCTAAAATTATCGCGAACGTTGTACCGCCATATAAATGATATACAATGATTAAATTGACGTCGGAGTAGTCCAGCAATAGATTCGTCCGAAAACAATGAAAATATACCTTTTTATCCTTTCTATTTATTCAAACATCCTAATACCGGTCGAAAAACGAGCGATAAACCTAGTCCTGCCTATTATCTAATGATTTTGTTCAGTCCGTCTCAAGTTATGACCGTATAAAAATTTTAACGATTCATTTGTAATAATATAATATGTTAATATAAAAATATATATTGCCTGGAAGCTTAAGAAGCGGACAGACTTTCCAATTTATGTTATTAGTGTTGATTGACAACAAATTCATGCCGGATTGATCAATGCATCAATTGTATGCAGTACTGATATTATAAAGAGAAACTTCACCGAGTAATCTATAATAATCAATAATATATATATATATTATAAATCTCAAGAACTGCTGGTCTGATTTGAAAAAATATTTGACATTGCTAGTAGGTATAGAATAAAATAGAAACTGTACGTTTGTATATACGTATGTAACGAAAAGCATTTAAATAATGGAATCAATACTTATGTTATAAAGTTGAAGTGTTCATTGTTTGTTTAAACGGAACCGCTGGTCCGATTTGAAAAATCCTTTCACTGTTGCATATTCCATTTATCGAGAAATGATGATCTCCTAAGGAGAGATGTTAATGGTATGATGGCGAAGAGAGTATCATCTTGTATTATTATTATTTATAACATTATCATCGAATAACATAAGCTAGACTTTATCCTCATATTCTGTGGGAGAAAACTACGAGGATAAAACCACGGTGCCATGCTAGTATAATCTAAGTGCGAAATCACTGCGTAGTGTTTGTCGTCTCCAGCTATAATAGTGTATTTTACTGTTTACGACCGGAGTATTAACATTTGGACTTTGACAGGGTCACCAGGTTGAGGCCTTAAATTTTCCTTATATACATACATATGTAATGTTCACATATGTCCTTATGTACACATATGTAAATAAATAATATGTCATTATGTATGTTGTTTTTCTTTTGCTTCTATTATACTTGTATAGATTCTCTTTGTAATGTCTATTATATTTAGCAGGTCCGATGGAGTATTAAGTAGAGTTCGGAGGGTGCAATCCGCGGGACAATTAAGTAATACAAAGGTCGTCTGCATTGGTCATCGATTTCCATCTAAATACTGTAATCTGGTTTGAGTGTGAGAGAGACAGTGAAATAACTGGGTAATGTGACATAATATCTTCACTTATAAGTCACAAGGTTGGCAACGCGCTAATGATATCTTCGTGGTGACTCGAGCGTCCGAACCTCTGTTCGGTCAAGTTTACTATCAAGCGGACCGTATGCTTGTTTGCGGACTTCGTAACACCAAATATATATATATGATGATCATTTGTATATGTTCTGTATCTGGGTGTTGTATACGTATTATATTTGTGATTCCTCTGTTGTCTGATAACCGTAACACAAGTGCTTTAGACTACTTATCTCTAGGATAAGTCAGTGTTGATGTTTTGCTAAATTAAAATAGTTGCTTACTCTAGATAAATAATTTTATTTATGTATAATAATAATATTTTTTTTTCTCCTCCACACTTAAGAACTAATTTACAATAACTTTACATATATTGAAGTACTTAAATCATGCTTCAAGTGCGATGGAGACTGGAGTCTGAAACTAAGCTTAGTTTACTAAGCTTGTAATTTTCAAATAACCAGGCCTCCCTACCAATACAACAGTATGTATTTTACATTAGTGTATATATTAGTTCGTATAAAATTAAAAAGTTAGGAATCTTTATGGTATTGTGAGTGTGTTTGTGTCATTCAATCAATTAATAAATAAACAATTATTGTTTGAAACGATCCACTTATAGAGCTACTAACTTTGGTGTTATTAGTTTCGATTTAATGCTTTAAAACTCACTTTTTAATGTATTGTTCATGGTAATGTGTTTTTATTTACTAGCCGTGAGGTACAGCCTGAGTCAAATAGTACCTTCCTATGTATCAGGTGTCGTAAGAGGAGGGTAAGGTACGAGAACCGACAGGTGACGGAAAAACCATCCGAAACCGTGTAGCTTAAGAGAGGCCGTGGGAGGCCTAGTCACTCACGTAATTCCTTCCTGTGACCATATGGAGATAAAATATGTTACCTATATCACTTGGTGATAATTTAATTTTCTATTCCTGAAAGAGTTTTTCAAACGACTTTTGTAATTTCTGAGATGATTTGTTGTAAACGTATAAAAATACCACATATAACCAATAAAAATACCACATATACCAAATATAACAAAGCCAATGTTACTAGGTAAATAAGTAGCTCTCTAATGGTGAAAGAATTTCTAAAATCGGTTCAGTAGTTTTTGAGCTAAACCATTACAAACAAACAATCAAATCTTTCTCTTCAGAACATTAGTATAGATATTACACAATCTCCCGCATTTATAATATTGAGTAAATTCAGAATTCTCATCAAAGATTCATAAGCACATTTAATGGTGATAATTGAGTTGACTTCAATAATAATTAATCAACAGGTCTGTCGGAAATCCAGTATATGCTAATAATAAAATACATTGACATTCGCAGAGCCAGTTTTAGGTTTATCCAAATAATTCGCTCAAATACCTATGCAAATTGGTTCTTGTGCCAGAATTTGTCTGTTGCCCAATGAAGTTGTATTTAGTTAAATGCAGAGTTTCCCAAAGTTTGATCAAGAACGCACGGCGTGACTAAATATTGTTGGGGACTCGTAACAAACCACGTGGGCTGATTCATCGTATCAGCCATTGGAAGTCCACTTCTAGACTGCTTCCTCAAAAAAGAGAAATTTTGTCTATAACTGCCGCGCTGGGCAAGTGTGTTGGCAATCGCAATGCGTACCTCACGCGCCGGGAATGTTGTTGCCCATTCTCGCTTTGTGCATTTGAACTACTATTTTGGATGGATGGATGGTCCGCAACTTGTTCGTTCTAATACCTTACTCACCTCATACGACACCCGGTAAAGGGGAGTATACGCGTGCTGACTGATTAATAAAAATATTAATAAATTCACTCAATATCAACATTAACCTAACATGAATATTAAAATACATGTTAAAAGTAGCTGCGAGCACTTCTGTTACGGATATCAGACAAATTTATAATAGTTCAGTGCAAATGTATTACTTATAATGTATATTTTAAATATTTGTATTTGTTTTGTGTCTGGAACACAGAACTGTGGAGATCGAACCTACAATCTCAGACGCATAAGATGTCGAAAGCGCATTCGGGCCCGTTTTTTTTTCGTGACTGTGTTATTAATTCGTTACAAACTAATAACTGAAACTAAATATTGCCCCTAAAATCTTTCAGAATGGCAGAGACCTTTTTTTGTATGTTACTTGACAATGGAACAAGCGTGTGCATGTTAATATGATAGTTTACATGGAACTTCGTACTCTATAGAGAACAGAAATCTAATGAAAATCACCATCGTATGAGCCGAAAAATATCTACTGTTCGACATTGGATAAAAAATAAATCCGCCAGAATATTTTGGTGATCATATTTTTTTTGCCTAAAACTATAGCTTCGCATTGGAGATGCCTATTTTCATAGCAAGCACCTATCCCCTCTCTGTAGTATACGGGCTTCATTGTTTCAGATTGGTATTTCCGTTGCCTCTTATTGCACTCGCTGCTGCGGGAGGTACTATTTTACTCTGCCGGTACCCCACAGTTTATGATTGAAATATGAAAACAATAAAATCTATAATTTTTTTGTGGGTCCTGTTACTAAGTTTGAGAAACCTAGAGGTTTAATCGGCCGGTCGAGTAGTTTAGCTAAATAGCCGTTGTATCCGGCAATGGAGATTCGCTTTGTTAGTTTTGGCTCGTGTGGTCAAGCTTTCAGTCGACTTCTCATGACCTGGAACTACACTGGAAGATTCTCTTCATCAATAGATATAAATAAAATTGGAGTGTCTTGTCTTGTGTTCTTGTAATATTGAATTAACTGCTTTTACTAAATGAATACTGATGTACATATAACTATTTTTTTATTTATTATCTGCATGTTTGTTTGAGGTAATATTAGAAACGGGTGAACCGATTTTAATGAGACTTACACTGAACGATAGCTGCCTTAATAAAGCTATATATAACATTACGTTACGTCTAATAAAAGCGGAGAATCAATTAAAAATATGCTGCTTAAAGTCAGTATTCCACAGGTTGTATAATGGTAGGAAATCGTCATTTATACCCAATTATTGATATTAATGACGATTTCCTAATTATTGATGATATGACGGGCCCGATAGTGCAGATGGTAGTGATCATATCTTTTGCGCCAAAAGTCTTGGGTTCGTTCCCCACCCGGGACAAATATTTATATGATATTATTTGTGTTTGCTCTGTGTCTGGTTGTGAAATTTATGTGTTTAGTAGTATTTGTGATTCCTCTATTGTCTGATGTCCGTAACAAAAGTGCTTTAAACGACTTATCACGGAATTAGGTCAGTGTATGAGATTTTGTGGTGTTATTTTATTTTTTTATTCGACAGTAAGTTATATTTGTAGGTTGCATGTGGCCGTTCAAAAGTATTGCGATTTTACACACAGTTTTACCCACGCAGTTTCCGTTGTATATATATAAATAAGCTAAATAAATAGCTTTCTAGATGGCTTTCTTTTAATAAAAAAAATTTTGATTCTGGTAGTTTTTGTGTTTATTTATAACAAACCGTATAAAATACAAATTTTGACTACATTGCTCCGATTTAGAAAGTGATTTCATTAAAAAAACAATAGTTTTTACTCGGTGTAGAAACAGCTTGAATCATATGAATCATAATAATAATAATAATGCGTAAGTGTCTCTGTGCTGTTCTGTGATTTGGTGGCATAGCCAGTGAACCGATTTTGATGAAATTTACCATGAGGATAGCTTGAACCCTATGGTAGTTTCGACACCGGTAACATATGAGTTTCCTAACGTTATAAAATGAAGTAAATTCGGACGGAATTGCCGAACAAGGTTCGCCACGAGCTAGTGATATCCTTGTGATAATACGAACATCTATAGACAGCGCTGACGCTTTCTATCAGATCGACCGTATGCTTCTATGTCAAATTAGTCTAATAGGAAAAAAATATTTACATCATCATATCAGCCGTTGGAAGTCCACTGTACACAAATCAATACAAATCACAGTATACAAATCGATTTTAATACAAATTAAGTATTCCAACAAGCTTTAACAAAACTCCTTCCTCCAAAAACTCCGTGTAAACACCTCGTAAGGCTGCTCTCAAATAGGTAAACGAATACATGTGAGCAACGAACCGCGTAATCCAATCAAGCCTAAGGTCAAGACTGGGAAGCCGGAGAAATTCAGACGGTACGTCGATCACGTACGCCTCATCTAAATCTGGTCGGAATGCGGGGAAGCCTTAGTCGGGGATCATATGTAAATCGGGCGACATTATTTTACATTTTGGTGTGCTGTGGACTTGTGTTTGAGAATCGCTCGTGGTTTGAGTTCAATAGAAGTTTGAGCTTGAAGACGTCATTCTGGACGTCTTTGGTAATTGAACTGATTTTGTTAATAAATATAGTTTATTTTATATTTGTTGAGTACATTTAAGTACATCAAATCCATGCCAGTTATTAAGTCGACCCTAAGATTTCTTGGAATGGTCCAGGGTTAGGATAATACTCTCTTCAGAGTAACCTGATGCTGTTCTAAGTCCAATTCCAGAGGGACATTACCTGCGTGCCCCATGACAGCGACTGCATTAAGCGCGGTCATACAACACGAACCTGAGGTTTTATGAATGGCAATCGAAGAGGGTGGCTCTGCAACTGGAATTACGAGCTTGCGATGGATATACCGCCATCTATCGGTTTCAGTACAAAAATCGCTTCTTGTGACACTTGGTACAACGAGACGTCACATTTTATATTTATCATCATATCAGCTATGCGGCACCTGGCACAGGGGGAGGTACTGTTCTCATACGCCGGTACCTCACAGCACACATTTATATATATATATATATATATATATATATATAGATATATATATACATATATATATATATATATATATACCGCCTTGGTACCTTTTCCAGGAAGCCAGAAGCTTGTTGATATGCGAAGTGGTGCCAACTTTCGATTATGACTTCATCGACTCTGCTTAGTCATGATCTGGATACGTAAAAATCTTTATTTAATTCACCTTTCCAACTAAATGCTTTATCAACCTACATATCCAGTTTTGGTAGTGACTGTACAATATTTGGCATGGACTGAGAGGACTTAAGTTTGATCCTCGGTCGGAATAAGTGTCACTTCGCGTGGATTTTTCGTTGTTTTCTTAGTTGTTATTTCGGGGAAGATAGCGAAGTCCTCCGATATATAAACCATACAACATCTTATACATTAACCTGATTCTGAGGTATGTATCTGAAAGCACTTGTGTTACGGACATCATTAAAACAGATGAAACACAAATATAATTCTGAAATACCTCCGAGAATTGGAACTGATATTAAGAATAGTTATTTCGAACGGGTTTTACATCTAGATGGTCCTTATGCAGCTAAGTCAGGGTCTAAATACAGCATCCCATGGAAATCGAGGGCAACCCTTTATAGGTACCCACGTACCGTGTGTTGTAGGTATTTCTAAAACTATTTTAGTTCTATAAACTAGTATTAAAGTCGGTATTTTGTATTTTGATCCCGTGAAATAGTCTTTGAGGAGTATAGTAACCTTCTTCGATAAACGGACTATCCAAATCTGGAAGAATTTTGTAAATCAAACTTGAGGTTCCTGAGATTAGCGTGTTTAAACAAACAAACTTTTCACCTTTTTAATATTAGTATAGAATTATATTGGCGTTATCTATAAGGTTTGCATCAAAATACTAATTTAAATCTAAGGTAATAAAGTCAGCCTTGAATATAACTTGATAGAATTTCTTGAATGATCTCATTACCTACTTATACAGCTTGCGATAATCTTAACATATATTATAAGCTTAATGTCTTACCGTTCGCTTAATTTATGGGAACACATAAAAGCTCTATTGCGCTGATCAAATTTAATATGGTGACCAATTTAATTGAATTGGTTTAATTCTAACCCCTATATATGGGACATAGGACTCAAAAAGCAATAAACTGTGATCCCCAACTGACCTCAATTTGGAATTTAGGACTGGGAATTGTTAATATACATTTGAGTTCTTTGTTATTAGAATATTTCTTAACAGCCTAGAAATAGAGCATAGTTTCGCAAGACAACGTTGAAAAGCCAGATGCACTATTTGGTGGTGTTGTCAGTGTCAGCCAATCAATGCCATCGTGCACTTAAAGAATATTGTGGAATGATTTGTTCAATAGAATCGACAAGTGATGATACTAAGTTATGTTTCATGTACTTAGCTCTGTATACTTAGTGTAACCGGAATCGGGAATAAAATTTTCGGGATTTTGTAACCCCACCCTCCTGCCTATGTCCTTGCCGCAGCTGATCACATTAGTGAGAGACTCCTCCCTGTGTAACGTCGCTGTTTGCAATTTTGTCGTTTTGATCGTAGATGTTCTGTAATTTTACAACTGGAAAATATTAAATTAAAACAGCCTTTTTTAAATTACTTTGATTTCCATTTTTTATTATATTTTTTATAGTATTCACTATTAAAAATTAAGAAGAAAGATTAACTTAATCATCCATGTACTTTAAACCTCTAAAGTTAGGTATTTATAGTAAGTATACATTGTCCCAATGCACCTTATATTGGAATCTTATAAGTTATATGTCACGAGTGCCGTGAGCAGTACCTCCCACTGTACCAGGTGTCGTGAAAGGCTACTAAGGTACCAGAACCGACAGATGGCGGTATATCCATACAAAACAGTGCAGCTCAAATACACAGAGCGGGCAGCAGCATCCCCGTCACAATAGCTGCGCTCAGTGATTGCCTACATGCATGCCCAAAACGACAATTATGGGTTAAAAACCTGCTTTCTTGGAGAGGCTTATGTCTAGCAGTGGACTTTCAATGATGATGATGTCACGAAACGGGGTCCTAACCCTTGTCGTTCTTCATCTACCCCTCCTTTTTGTGTGACCTACGTCACGTTTATGATGCTTTTGGTAACTATTTGAAAAAAGGCACTTATATCTGACGAGTCTATTAAAATTGGAAATGTTAAAATGTGTCTGTTTGTTTGCCAAACCTTGGCATATTGATAGATTAAACTCCAGGAAATAGGTTCCTTTCGATCCAGAAAATACTCTGCGGGACGTTTATATATAATGTAGTACAAGCTGACGTAAAAGCAATGCAGTGCAGTAAGGTTAATAAAAAAGTCATGCCAATCTTTGTCAACAGCTATTCTCAAATGCCATTGAATGTGACAAAAACCTAGAACCAATGGGGTCTTTGTCCCCGCGGGTCATTGATACTATTATAACTGAATAGTAAAACGCTTAGCGACTTTACGATCCATTGATTCAAAACACCATCATTCGAAATGGGGCATCTCCTGATTCACGAAAAAATCAACCGCGAAAGAATCCGGAGGAAACGATTCGTCAGCTGTGACTTCAAACGGTCGCCAGTTAAATGGCTACAAAATAAACAATTTAAATACCAAACAACGTTTGTGCAGATGGTTCTCTCTATAGATAAACATTGTTTCAATTTAGAAGTGTCGTTTGTTGTGACAATTCTGAGCCTTGGACAGCTGATGTACATAAACAATTTTAGACCCACGAGCCTAGGAATACATATCTCGAAGTATCATTTACCCGCAACATATAAAGTGTGAGGTATAACCTGAGGAGAAAATATCTCGGTATCAGGTGTCGACCATCCATTCCCAACAGCGTAGTTCATTTGCACCGGGCTACGTTCCGTGATTACTACCAGCCCTGTCTAGCAAAGTAATTATGAGCAACACCTTAAAAGATTGCCCCTTGAAATCTCTTGGAGAGATATCTAATCAACTGTTTACCTTGCGGTACCTTATTTGCCATCAGTGCTCCCTCAAAAGATTGGCTCTATTAGAAATCTCTTGGAGAGATTACATATCGAATCAGCTTTTAGGTAGCTTGCGGTACCTTATCAGTCATCAGTGCTTGTTACTGTAGGTTGAAGGATGAGAAAGGCCGTGAATATATATGAGGTTGAGGGAGCGATAATAATATCCTAGTGAAATATCAAACACCTGTACCAGGTGTTCTAAGAGCGGAGGTATCGTAATCGACAGATTAAAAATATTTTTAATTAAATATTAAATTCACCCGAAACACCGTAGCTCAAATATGACATGTCGTAGAAGGGCAGCAGCATGCCCGTCTCGATGTCTGCGATTGTCACTTGCCTTCCCAATGCGATAATTATCCACAAAATTCCCATTTTTCTTAGGGTGACCCATGTCCAGCAGTCGACGTTGTACGTCTGCTACGACTATAACAGACGAATACAAATTTATAAATAAATAACAACCAGACACAGAACAAATACGTATGTTCATCATATAAATATTTGTGCTTGGAATTGGCGCACAAGACCAGATTACTACCATCAAGCACGCCTGATTAAGTTATGCATAACTCTTCGATTTCTGCATTTATCTACTACTATCGTTGATTGTTATTTGCCACGAATATTGAGTATTAGACAACTCACGACGACCTTCTGTACAAAAGTAGATGTGCGGCGTAACCGACTGCACAAACAATTAAGCTGAATTGATGCAACTATGAGGGTCGTCGAACCCAACAACTGTTTATTCCTGGTTTTGATCATAGATTAGATCAATGATAGACGATGAGCGTTTAGACTTTCCGTGAAAAGCGGCGTAGCGTTGCGTTTGATGCGGATTGAAATATTTATAGTTAGTGACGAATTCTCTTTGGTTTAGTGTTACATAGTTGTGGGAACTGTAGAGTTATTTTAATGTATAAAATAGAAACGTTTTTTTTAATCCTAGACCATATTTACAAAAATAAAAACAAAACAAGACCTCAACGCTCTATGAGCACCGCTTGCATACTTTTAGCTTATGTGGAGTGATTATTTATCAGCTTAAGTATCTTACAGAATTTTAAGGGCGTCCATTGCTGAACATAGGCCTCCCCTAGTGATTCCCAAAAGGACGGGTTGCATGCAACATCCATTCAGTATGATCCTGTGGATCTAGAGTCAGATCGTTTGTCCTTGCTCCTTTCTCCGGAATCGGAAGTCGGCTCTACGTGCTGTTGCCCTACTCATTGCCTCTTCAACTTTCTAATCCACTATATCGGTAACTTTAGATCTTTAGAGGGCTGAGACCTTTGCGCCGAAAGTGGTGGATTCCATCCTCATCCCGGACAAATGTTATATAAAGAATATTTGTGTTCGTTCTGTGTCTGGGTGTAGAATATGTACTTTAAGTAACTATTATATTTGTAATTCCTCTGCTGCCTGTCCGTTGGCACCGTATGCGATATATCTCCAAGTCAGGTCAATCCGCCATATATTTATTATCAACACTGTATGGGCACTGGCCTAGCTTTTCATTCATAAGTTTTTGCCCATTACAGTACCTGATTGTGAAGTACCGGCAGAGTATAACACCTCCCACTGTACGATTACCCTGCGATTGCCTACACATGCCCAGCGTGGAAATTACCGGCAAATTCCTAGGTCGAACCTATTGCTGGACTGCTCGGCCTTATTCCTTGAGGAGGCTTTCCAATAAGACCTGTTGTATGCAACCCGCATCTAGCACGATACCGCAGTTCTTAAATCATTTATCCACCTGATGGGTAGGTATATCCCAATACTGTCGAGAATGTAACTTACCTTCCACGATCTCGCAGCGAGTGCATGAACCATAGAGCCACGAGTTGCACAATAATCCCGGACCACATTGTTTGGAATTACTGCATTTTTACGTGCAAGTTGTAACGTTGAAGTTTGCTGGTTGGGTGGTGAGCAATAAAAAATACTTTAAACAGTCTATTAAAAGGAAAGTGTTCGTAAATTGAGAGCTGCGCTCGCATGAATCCGTCATGTGTGAAGCTGTAAAAATTCTGAACTAAATAATAAATTTACACAGGTGAACATTTTTACTTTACTTGCATACTTACTATATATTTCTACCTACGGCTACTGATATGAACACTTCATTATCATCATCATCATCATATCAGCCGGATCAGTACTGATAGACATAAGTCACCCTAAATGATTTCCAATAGAACTGGTTAGGTGCGACATGCATCGAGCTATCTTGCTGTCCTAGTCATATTTTCTCTACATCCACACATGCAGCACATGAAGTAGACCTCATACTAAAGGTCGTCTGCATTGGTATCTCACCCCATCTATTTCTAACGCAGTGTTTGCAATGCTGTGTACCTTTCAGAATGGTGAAAGAGGCAATGAATTTTTTTAGTGGGTAATGTGGCATAATATCATCAAGTCACAAGGTTGGCAACTCATTAGATATATATCACGCGGACTGTATACTTGTTTGTCGATTTGATCTAATAAAATGACATAGCTCATCCCATGGATTCTCCAATAGGACCGGTAGTATGTGACCATCATCGCAATATTGCTGTTTTAGTGACATCATCTGCTACACGGTACATCGGTGCGCAGACTCCATTCCAAAACCTTACTCAGCCATGAAATAACTGACAGATTATAAACCTCTACCTCTATACGAGAAATCCGCATTGATACCAAGAATTAATTGCAAAAAGTGTGGGCACGACTGTATGATACGGTTATGTGATTTAGTCCGTCCGTACGCGTTTATTATGCACAAGACCTCGCGAATGAGTCACAGTGTTAGGTAATTTAAATGGTGCTTTCACCTCTACTTATTTATTTAATCTTTGATCAAAACCCGTGGGGTATGACGGGGAAATAACGTTCGGAATAACATATTACTCTCGTTTTGTTGGTTGATTAATTTATAGGATTCCCTAGTTTATAATTATATTTAATCCTCTAAAACATTAGTCGGTGACCGAATGGCGTTTTTGATGTTTTGATGAAACTTGCTACTTAACTATCATACATATGATGTCGAATCATGTCTGATTATTCAAACAAATAATTGATAAATGCGTTGTCTCGTTCTCGACTTAGGCATATACATCAATGGCATTATAAATATTGTCTACGTTTATTTTATGTTATTCCATAGGTCATTTTTATATTCCGTGAAATGGTGACGACGATAGACACACGAGCCATTTCAAAGATATCATCATCGCGCTTTATCCATTACCAGAATATACTATGCATGGAAGTCCACTTATGGAAGTCCAGTCTGCTGGACATAGGTATCCCCAAGAAAAGGGGATTTTAGCCCGTAATTGTTGCGCTGGACAAGCGTGTTGGCAACCGCAGAGCGCAGCTTAGCAATCGCGATGGTAATGCTTCTGCCTATCCTGGTGCGTTCGTCGCCTGGTACAGGGGAATTTCTATTCTACTGTGCCAGTACCACACGGCTTTCTGACTAATCCTAGCTAAAATCTGAATATGATAGTGTGAGCACTGATTTTTGGTTAGAAATAGGTAATTGAGGTATCCATAGAGTCGACCTTTGAAAACGCCTACCGGACTATTAAATTTAAGACTATTAAGTGTCAAATTAAAATTAATTTATTGCTTGTACACATTACGTGTATATACATGGTGAAGAAAATAATAATTAAAGTTACACGTGACGCCCTACAAGGACATTGCAATATGAAAGAACTAACTACATGATGTAATATTTTAATGATTTGTTGTTATTATTATTGTCCGTGTCGTAGTAACAATTTTATGTGTGTGAACTTCATATTTATCGACTTCTCCTGCCATATATTTGGCATCAAAAGCAGCTTTTTTATTAGCATTAAAATTATCCATGTTTGTTTGTCTCGGATGTCAGTTCCAGCACCTCTGGAGGAAAGGGTGAAGCCTGTTATGAACGTCAACGCGCTTGTGATTCCTTTGGTGCTACAGTCCATAAGCGACGCTGATTACTAATTATGAGGTAATTCGTTGGCTCGTTTGCCCCTATAATATAAAAACAAAATTACGGCTCTGTGTCTGAATGTTTTCGTTTCCGGGATTCGAGTGACCCGAGTTGTTTGCGAGAAGTACCGATCACTTGGATGGTCGCTGTTCGGTAGAAGGGCATAAATTCACTCCCTGAAGGGTTATTATGGAGATTAGTAAAGTTAGTATAAAACATTGCTGTTTTTGAAGTTATTCGACTAAAATTCAGTATAAAGGTCATGAAACACATGTAAAATATTTATTCGACAATTATCCCTCAAGGGGGTAAAAGGTAATGCCATAAATACTAAAACAGAAACATATTTTTTTTAAACACTATACGAGCTCCTTGTGTCACACGTACACCCACACACACACACACACACACACACGTCTTTAACATGTATGTAAAATATATTTTTCTTAGTTAAAATTTTTCCGCACAGTCGCGCGTCTAATGTCATTCAATTTTATCTGTGGTAAAATAAATTATAACCTAAAAACGTCACATTGTCATAATCTGAGAAATTACTTGTTTAAATAAAATACCACTAAAATAGTAGTGATTTGGAACTGACATTGTAAATAATAACATTAAATGTCGTTTCTTTTCTTACAGGTATGTAAGGTATTATTAACACTTGTTTAATTGTTTGTTAGGTAGCGTACATTTAAAATAACTAAATAAATCTTCTCTTACAGAGAAACTCAATTGCGTTTGATTGAATGTGTCGTCCAAATTACACATTGGATAATATAATATTATATTATATGTATATTATAATAAAATTGAAATGTAATGTTATAAATAGTAAATGTAACTGTAATCTAACGTAATGTAACAAATAAGAGGTTTGGAGGCCT
Source organism: Heortia vitessoides (assembly GCA_020976665.1). Classification (NCBI taxonomy): domain Eukaryota; kingdom Metazoa; phylum Arthropoda; class Insecta; order Lepidoptera; family Crambidae; genus Heortia; species Heortia vitessoides. The sequence goes on from JACJUM010002842.1 coordinate 8,365,770, forward strand.
GGTGCTCTAAAATATAGTCTCTCACAAATTATAAATTTTTTGATTTAGATTTAATCAAATTTTCAAAGATTTATTGTATTAGCAAGAATCAAAGATTAATTGTATTAGCACTAAAATAAGTTCACCTACAGTCATGGCATGCCATTTTAGAATTAAATTAAACGGAACCGTGGACTGTGTGGTCCGGCTTGTGGCCGTTTTTATTATAATAGCGACGTTTAGCGAGATGATTCATGCGTACATAAAACCACTATTTCGGTCCGTCGGTGCGTCCGTGTGTTTCCTATGTTTATTTGGAGGGGATCACTGGTGGTGAATCATAGAGAGAGACTATTGCTGGATTGAAATGTAACATTTAGTTCATTAAAACGAATTATGAATATCTGACGAGGGTCTCGTTTGATAGGTCGCAAAATATGTATTGATTGATATACGTATGTATGTATTGAGGCCGTGAGGTACTAGCAGTGTAGAATAGTACCTCTCCATATGGAGACCTTCATAATACCTCCCCTCGCGGCCTGGTATACTAGGTATCGTAAAACGACTAAAGTATCAGAACCAACAGATGGCGGTATATCCATCCGCAGCAGTGTAGCTCAAATGCACAGGGTAGGGATGGGCAGCAGCATACCCTTCGTGAAAGTTACCCTCTGCTATTGCCAACACGCTTGCCTAGCGCTGCAATTATGTACAAATTTACTTTGTTCTTGGGGAGGCTCATGTCCATCAGTGGAATTCCAATAGCTGATATGACGAATACACACAACCGACCTTTTTTCATAGATTTCAATATACCTCAATACAGACATACTTTCCTTTCTTCCTCCACCCCCTTCATAGACGAATAATAATTGAACGTAGTAGCCTTCCTAATTTTTAAGGACGTCTTCAAATGATGAATGATGTATATATATATATTTATATATAGAGAAAGACCCTCTACGAACTGCCCCCGAATCATATTGTTAGCAAGGATTACAGTTAAAAATCTACAGAATAAAATAGTATGTATAGAGAGGAAATTTTGCCCATGAAACCCGATTGGTGGCCTTGTTGCATATGTCCGTTCCGGATGGATATACCGCCACCTGTCGGTTCTGGTGCATTAGTCGCCTCTTCTGACACCTGATTCAGAGGGAGATACTATTCTACCTTGCTGGTACTGCGTAGCTCCGTATCTCTGCTTTATAAAAATAATAATATAACGTTATGTAATTTTAAAAATTATGTATTTAATGTGATGATACATACCTTGTTGGCTGAGTGATTTTGATACTGCCAACTGTGTTACCTAACATTAAAGTTTCTCTTCAGTATTGGAACAAAAGATTTCTAGGCATTTCATAATTTACTGAATCACCAGTGAAAGTATGCTAATCCAAGTGGAAACCACTGGGTTTGGTTGAAAAAAAAAACAACAAACAACCACAAATCAAAACGTGTCGATTCAAACTTTAATGAGATATAGGCGTGGTTGAAATTTCGCCGGGAGACCAATATCAATTTGTAGATTTTCTATATAATAGTATCAGGTCCTTACATGATGGAATTGGTGTTGGAAAATAGTCATTTTAAAATATATATAAATAATCAAAGTTTGTAACGTTGTTATTTGTGAACTAATGCGATCTCATTGATCCCTTTAATAAAAAAACTGAGGGCAAAAATCAATGAACTTTATGAAGGCAGTTTGAACTGTTGTGAGAAGTCGTCCATATTCCGGAAAAATATAATCTGATGTCGCAGACATTCCAATTGTAGCTCATCTAACTTAGTGGTTGTTGGTTGTGTGCGGTCTTGTGTTGTCGTGGAGCAGCAGGGCCTAGAGCGATTGACCTGTCACTCTTTGTAGCAGCTAGTTCTTCCTTGATTCAAGATGTAGTGAACGACACCGGCGCTAGGCCATCTTACATTTATACAATAACAAATAACTACTATACAAATAACTTATTCTGAGTTAATTTTCGTTTAAGGCAAGGTTTGGCTGGATACTTGAAACCTTGGAAAGTTTAGCCATTGTGGAGAGCGCTTCTGATTATCGTACAATATCCACTTTTCATCACAATCAATGATTCGATTTAAAATCCCTTCATTATTGTGTCGGTTGAGAAAAGTTGTGGTACTTACAGTCGACGCGTATTTGCAAGTTCGATTTACAAAATTAATGATTACATTACAAAATTAATCATAGTTCTACTTTTTATACTTTCCCAATTTACTTCAAGTGGATTACTCTTTTGTTTCACTTATCCCTAAGCCTGCAGATGTCTCTGAAGTGCTTTGTGATAGATCCGCATTCACAATAGCTTTTCTTCATTTTACACATAGTTCTCCGGCCGTCCATGGGGTTGGGTCTAAAGTCGGAAATTCTAGAACGAAAATGTTAAAACTAAAAACGTACCGCGCTTTGTTTTGTGACTCTAATCCTCACTCTATTTCAGATTTTCAGTACGACAAAACGCTATTTTTATATGTAAAGATCTAATATTATATTAGTGTTAAGAGGCAAATGTCAATCAAGTTAATCGCCACTTATATATTTTATCATATCATAATGTATACTGCTGGTCATAGGCCCTCCAAAATAGGGAGATTTTTGCCCGTAATTGCCACGCTAGCCAGGCATGGTGGCACTCGCAGAGCACAACTTCGCGTCGAGGATGCTTCTGCCCATTCCCACCCTGGAGTATTTAAGCTGTGCTGTTTCGCATGAATATACCGCCATATGTCCGTTCCGGTACCTCAGTCGCCTCTCAAGACACCTGGTATAGAGGGAGGTACTATTATTTTATACATATAAATCTATATACATATAGTAACAGTATACGTCGACGGGCCCGATGGCGCAGATGGTAGTGATCCTGTCTTGTGCACCAGGGGTCGTGGGTTCGATTCCCACCCAGAGCAAATATTTATATGATGATATTTGTGTTTGCTCTGTATATGGGTGTAAAATATATGTATTTAAGTAGTATATTTGTGATTCCTCTGTTGTCTGGCGTCCGTAACACAAGTGCTTTAAGCGACTTACCACGGAGTCAGGTCAATGTATGAGATGTTGTGGGAATTTATTATTATTATTATTATTATACTTTTCTACGTATTATACACATAAACCTTCCTCTATATCAAAATTCGTTGCTTTGTTTGGCCAATCTAAGCATACATCGAGTGTAAATATATGTAGTGCTATATATATATTATGTAATGATATATATATATATAGCACTACAAAACTATAGCATTCCATTAAGTGGTGTTCAATTTTCATGCTCGAAGTTACTTTATTGCTATAAAATATGCATTTCTTCAAATGCACCTGTTTCCCGTATATTTATTTACCTTAACTGATTTCACCCAATGTCAAATAAGCTGATAATTTTGCCTTCATACTTTTAATTGAGTGAATAATCGAAGGTCTTTAACACGGAAACTAGAGCTGTCAATTAAAATAAAACTACAATTCTAAATGATATAATTAAATGATTTTTTATACTTCTAAATTGGAATGGTGCGATGGTTGGTTGCGCAATTGACTTAAGTCTAGATAATCGTGACTTGGTGAGGATATCACCTGACCAGTGGGACATTATGTCTCATGCTCCAATGAAGGTGAGAAATTGATTATAACTATAAAAATTGGAAGATCTTATCCCCAAAATGCAACAAACATCCAAACAGAAAAAATACATTCAAAAGGTTGTTTTACTTCGAGTTGCTTTAATATACACTAGGATTTCGTCTATCTATACTAATATTATAAAGATAAAGAGTGTGATTGTTTGTTTGTTTGAACGTGCTAAACTAATTAACCGCTGGACCGATTTAAAAAAATATTTCAGTGTTGGATAGTCCATTTATCGAGAAATGTTACTACACCCCATAGTTATATATATATAACTATTCCAAATGGACGAAGTCGTTCGTGGGCGCTGCTAGTCTATATACATATATATAGAGAACAGAATGTACAAATTAGTTAATTTATAATAATTATAGTTAGTCGTTCGTACTGTTCAATTTTATTAAAAGAATCATCTCAAAATTTGGTCCAGTTAGCAAAAAAGAAAAGGTACGTGTATAGGAATATATACAATATCATCATACCAGCCAGTGAAAGTCCACTGCACCTTCAAGAAAAGGGGAATTCATCCTATTGCGAATCCCGCCCTGTGCATTTAAGCTGCACTGTCTTAGATGGATATACCGCCATCTATCGGTTCGGATACCTTAGTCGCCTCCTACGACACCTAGTACAGAGGGAGGTACTATTCTACTCTGCCGATACCTCACGGACAAATGTAAATAGTAAATTATTCAATTATAGAAAATATATAATTATCAATAAAGTGTTTACGTTACTTTAAAATAGTTTTAATTATTAGGTAGGTTTAATTTTATTAGAGAGGCTCATTCCGCGACTTCCACGGTAAATTGTGCAAGTTTCTTTTGATATACTTTAAGTGCCAAGTTTTCACAATGCACCGTATATATACAATAATCTGATACGCTCGGCCGCTCAGATCCCGCGAGCCCTGCGGTTGCGACTTACTTAGCTAAACGCGCGGTCGTCGCAGCGAGCAGGTGAATACGGGCGCGCAGGGTCGCTTACTACCGATCGACGTCGCCCTTTCTCGGCGGCGCTGGAGTACACGTCTGAGTAGTCCAGCCTTAGGTTCGTCTACCGTTCGTCCTTGGAGTCGACCACCTGACTCTACGGAAGATCTTCTTTTCGCAAACTTAGTGAATTTGACCTTAGCTAAAAAACCTCTGTTACAATGCAACATAACATGTTATTTGGCAATACGAAAGCTTGTGATGGGCGTATTTGGAAAAAAACATGGGATTTGGTTTCATTAGTAGGTAATATTAATAATCCTTTATTTGCGACACGACAGCGCTCCGCTGTTTCAATCAAATAATCCCCCTTCCCGTGACAATGTGGGGATACAATATGTTATCTATGTCACTTGCTGATAATGTCTATTCATGAAAAAGTTTTTATTATTAGTTCGGTTAATATCTGAGTTTATTTTTTTGAAATGTACAAAAATATGTATAGTATTTATTTCGAACATATTTATAACTTCAACCACTTATGGTAAAGAAGTACCTAGCTCCCTAATGGTAAAAATTATTTTAAATGAAAAATGTTGAATTGTGTTGTTTTGTATTTGTAATTAGGACTTTAAGCGACTTACCACGGAGTCGGGTCAATCAATGTATGAGATGTTATTTAATATTATATTATTTTTACATGAATATTGTATTTGTCAAATAAGTGCAACTAATATGTCATGAGGTACCAGCAGAGTAGAATAGTGCCTCCCCCTTTACCAGGTGTCGTAAAAGGCGACTAAGGTACCAGAGAGAGAAGGCGGTATATCCATCCGAAACAATGCAGCTTTAATTCACTGGGCCAGGATGGGCAGCAGCATCTCCGCGAAAGGTGAGCTCTGCGATTTCCAATACGCTTGCCCAGCGCGGCAATCATGGGCAAAACTCCCCCTTTTTTGGGAGGCCTATGTCCAGCAGTAGACTTTCAATGGCTGGTATGATGATGATATAATGATAAAAAATAAATTAGTTTGGCATGCATATTTCTAAATAGCGGTGCTGTTTCGAAAAGTAACATTTGCCAAGGTTACAACCGCATTGTGTGACAGCAAACAATACTGTTTGCTTTATTTTCGAGCAAATATATTTATCGTACGAGGAAATCTTTGATTGACGCGATAAGAGACTGAATATGGCGCGCACTGTTCGTGGAAATATTCTCGGTAATGACAAATATGGTAATGAGGAAATTATGTACTGTTTATCGATGTTTAGCCTGCGGTAATCCGACACAAGTCTTGAAACTTGTGTTAGATTATCGAGTTTGTCGGATTATACATTCATTATAGTGTTTATATATTTTTTTTAATTCGCACAACATCTCACATATTGTCCTGACTCAGATTTAAGTCGCTTAAAGCACTTGTGTGTAAATAGACAGAGAAATTACAAATATAATACTCAAATATATATATATTCAACACCCATACACAGAACAAACACAAATATCATTGTGTAGATATTTGTCCCGGGTGGGGATCGAACCCATAACCTTAAGCGCACAAGATAGGATCGCTACCGATCCTGTCTAGGAGTGGAATTCCACAGCTGATGATGGACCGCCGGAAGGGGCGCCAAAGGTCGTGGGTTTGATTCCCACCCGGAGCCAATATCTGTGTTTGTTCTGTATCTGGGTGTTAAATATATGTATTTAAGTAGTATATTTGTGATTCCTCAGTTGTCTGGCGTCCGTAACACAAGTGCTTTAAGAGACTTACCACGGAGTCAGGTCAATGTATGAGATGTTGTGGGAATTTTATCTCAGAAAAGAATAATTAATACTAAGCAATATACTCAAGTTATAACAGTTTCAAATAAAATATATATATAGTAGTCTCTTTTACAGAACGCATTCTATGACGTCATAGATCATGTCGCACCGCTGTCTCTGAAATGAAAATAATAAAAATATGTTTTATATTTGTTTCCCTCTGCTAAGACATGAAATTAGATACTATAATTGGCTTGCATATTCCCAATTATGCATGACCAATTTATATGCGGATAAGTTACACTCATTCACAAAAAGTATCATCAATTTGTAAATGAGGTCTGTCGATCTCGTCAGACTAGTCCGTGAGGTAACAAATTACAACAGGTTGCTCTATCCAGGGCTGCCACACCGCCGTATGTGCGTATACGCATTTTTAATATTTTCGATAATATCATACCTACATATGTTTACTTATTAATTTATATTATCTTTAAATATTGCATTGTTTTTAAAATAAACTCCTTAAGTGAACTAATTTCCATCACCCATCGCCAAATGATGAAAGAAGTTAATGCTGTAAATGCGGAAATAAATTTGTCTGTCTGTGGTCCACGTCTATGTTGCTCGTCTTTGATTTAAACACTAGAGTTCTATACAAAATTTTATATAAAAAATTACGGGTCACGGTGATGTTCCGGATGAACATGTAAACTTCTTCGTCTTCATTATATCAGCCATTGGAAGTCCACTGCTGGACATAAGCCTCTACATAAAGCTGGTTTTTAGCAAATAATTGGTGCGCTGGGCAAGCGTATTAATAATCTGCACTGTTTCAGATGGATATACCGTCTTCTGGTACCTCAGTCGCCTCTTACGACACCTGGTGCAGTGGGAGGTATTATTCTACTTTGCCGGTACCTCACAGCAATACATTGTATCACTGGTTGCTTCAACTTAATAATTTATCCTAAATATTAATCTAACTTAAAAATAATTATATACTATAAAGACACCGTAAACTACTTAAAAAATTTATTAGTTCTTTGCTGACTGTATGTAGTTTCTTCCAGCTTGAGAAATACTATCACAGTTATCAGTAGTAGTTATATCTCTGTAATAGTACAGTGATGGGCAACCCTACGGCCAGTATGTTTCGGGATGAGTCAGTGCGCAAGCGCGCGTATCTTATCAGATATGTCGTACACTGCCTTCTTGTGTGACTGATGTCAGCATGCTTCGTTACTGACATGTGATATACGTTCCTAGTAACGGTTCTACCTGACATATAAACATTTCTATAACTAAATATTTCTTTAATATTAAGTCGACTGTGCCGTGAGGTACCGGCAGAATAGTACCTCCCACATTTCCAGGCATCGTAACAAGCGGGCGTACCAGAACCGACAGATTTCGGCATATCCATCTAAGACTCTGTAGCTCAAATGCAGAGGGCGGAGAAAGGCAGCAGTATCCTTGTCGGGAAAGCTGCGCTCTGCGATTGTCAACACGCTTGCCCCGCGCGGCAATTGGGCAAAATTTCCATTTTCTTGGGGAGACCTATATTCAGCAGTGTACTTGCAATGGCTGATAATTATGATAAACCGATTGCACAGTTTGCAATATTGAAAGTAAAGGTATCAAATTAGTTTATTTCGCTTAACAAATTGAATATAATACCTTAGATCCTAAGTTATTTTCTGTATTGACCCGTGGAATACCGGCAGATTAGAAATAAAAAACTATAGCGACTATAGATATATTCTATGTCTCAAGTTGTATCAAACTTAACACAGTGACCAAAATTTTATTAAAATTGTTTGGTAGTTCATCGTGAACAAATAATGTATTGATCACAAGAAAGTCTAGATTCAGAAGAAATCTCTCAATATTCAGAACATGTCATGTTCTATTTGTTTAGTTTTTATGCAACTGTTTTGTAAGCGTCGTCGCTTGTGGAGGTTCCAATAAGCCGACTACTTCCAGGAGCCTTCATCACCATCAGTTCACTTGTTTTTTTTTTCTGGTGGATCGTAATGAGTCTACTGTAAACTGTCTTCTTAAACCCCCCAAATCATGGCTTATAACTACCATTATCCGTTACCGTAGTTCGCACAGAATAAACACATGATCTTAGGCTTACAGCAGTACATCGCACTCACCGGCGAGTGCGTGATATTCCAAATGTCGGCCACTCAAGCTGAAGCCTGTGCATTAGTGGCATCCTGGAGTGATCGTCATCAGTCAGATCCGATCCCGCAACTCAGGCATAGTCTTGCTCATTAATGAGCAACCTGGCTTCTTTCCCATGGTGGCGCTGTGACTGACGTCAGAGTCAACCAGAATTAGGATCGTCAAAAAAAAGTATTAATTTCTTATTTATAATTAGATACAATTTTAACAATTAAATTAATCGGGGCCATTTACTATAAAATTTAGTTGTAGTGTTGCCATAAGCAAAAAAATCTATAGGCCATAGATATTATTGTTTGTTCGTGTTGTTAGTAAGTTCGCACGTATACTCGTTTCTAGACTGTGCTGGCTGACAGTGCGTTGCAGTTAACGGTGTAATGTAGTCACATTTGCATGCGGTGATGAGATTTAAACGAGGTAAGCGGTTCACATGTTGTCGATTGCAGGACGGTCATTCCTGTTACTCTTATAAAACTTTATATTATATTTCTAATATTTGATCGTCATCATCATCATAGCAGCCGTAAAATGTTCATCATCATAGCAGCCGTAAAATGTTCACTGGGCATTGGCCTCCTCAAAAAGGGGGAGTTCCCCCATTATTGCCGCCTTGAGCAAGCGTGGCAATCGCAATGTAGCTTCGCGAGAGGGATGCTGCTGCCTTTACCCGTCCTGTATGGCGAGGATATACCGCTATCTGTCGTTTCTTGTACCTCAGTTACCTTTTCAGTTACCTTTTACGGCACCTGGTACAGGGGTGGGTACTATTCTGCTCTGCAGGTACCACACGGTCTAGTTTTACGTGTTCATTGCTCTACTAACAGTTTTAAAACGTGGTTTATTTGCTTGCGTCTTTAGGCTGCTATGACGCTTACGCGCTTACTTATCACGTGGATTCAACGGCGTGTGCGTGGTTGTCGACTTGGTCTAATAAAATTGTTTATTCTGTGTCCTGGTGTTATGTATGTATATTTAAGTATTATAATTGTGATGTCTCGGTTGTCTGTTATCCGTAACACAAGTGCTTCAAGCTACTTACCTCAGAGTGAGGTCAGGTAGATAAGGTCGATATAAAAAAAAATCGATTGTAGGAATCAAACGCAATCCAAAACTTTTTGAATGTACTGTCCATATAGGCACACATGGTGACAAAACGATTGGCAACTCCTAGTGTCTGTTTACAAGATCCAGTAAGCCGAGCCCTGAACCCGACACCGGTCTAGATCTAGGTTTCAGTAATCCTACACCTGCGGTTAGGTAATGTTAATGGTCTGAACGCTTGCGGTGATAGTGTTTACGCGGTTCGCCTTGGTGAGGATTGTGATGAAGTGTAGGATCGTGTTAAAGAGTTTGTTGAACTGTCGATTGACTCAAACTTGACTTAGTACTGGGTGTGAGTCATATTTCTATCTTATATTATGTGTGGAGGTTTGTTACTTTTTTTACGCTGGAACAGTTAAATAGCTCTGGACGAAATTAACACAGAGAATTATTGATAGTCTGAAACATGGCAACTTTGCATTCCGAAAATATGTTCCTGTGGGATAGGAGACCGCTACATGCCTCTTAATTTAGTTGTGCGGAAGAATTTTTGTCTTTTAGATCCAGATACAAATTTGTAGATTTTTTACGTCTAAAAGCCGTTACGTGTCAGTGAAGTTAAAACAAAGTTCTTTAAATATGCGAAAAAAGAAGTCTTCTAGAGATAGATCTCATAAAAAGGTCATCTGCATTGGTACCTCCCTCTCATCTATATCTTGCGCCAATCAGCAGTGTTTAGCATTGCTGTGTTCCGGTTCGAAGGGTGAGAGAGGCAGTGAAATTACTAGGTAACGTAACAAAATATCTTAAGGAAGGAAGGAAATAATAATGTTATTGAATTTATTGAGAAAATGTGGCTAACTTTAATAGCATGTAATTATGATTATATATATATATAATTATTATTTGAATTCCATAAGCTCCATCAATTATGTTTAATTATAATTTTTACCGTATATTGTGCAAATAAATGAATAATTCGTATAATATTAGAGTAGAATAATATCTCCCCTCTACCAGTTGTCGTAAAAGGCGACTGAGATACCAGAAACGACAGATGGCAGTATATCCATCCGGACCGAATCAAGTAGCTCAAATGCATAGGGTTCATATGGGCAGCAGCATTCCAGCAACACGCATGCCCAGCGCGGCAGTCACGGGTAAAATCCCCCTTTTTGTGAAGGCCTATATCTAGCGGTGGAGATCTGGTGACTGATATGATGATCATCACATAAGGGTTTGTGGAAATGTATATCACTACTTACATAGGCATTCACTTTGAACATATGGTGGAATGCCAGTATCTTGGGCTGTATATACTTTAGAAAATTATAGCCCAAAAGGATCAATAACACTTACTTTCACACGGTATGAAACCAAAGTCGCTGGAAAGTGTTCAAATGATACATAGTGCGTCTTGTTTCTCTATCATTTTAGTAATGGGTGTCATAAGAACGCTTAGGGCATTTAGGCATCAAACGGACGGGGCCAGTCTTATATCTATCTGTACTTAGCTAGTCTAGGCTTTCCATTATGTGGATATTCTTCTTTTTATATTATACACAGCAGTTTCAACCGCGTTAACTTTTTGAACTTTCATAATAACGTTTCACCCTTTTACCTCAAGGGATGAGTTTTGACACGTGTTCCATGACTCATTTAAGAACCTTTATACAGAATTTCAGTCGAATAAGTTCAAAAA
>JACJUM010002842.1:8377046-8428946 GCA_020976665.1 Heortia vitessoides
TATATAATTATATATATATATAATAATTTATATAATTATATACATATATATACTAGCCGCCATGGCTTTGCACGGGTGCAATGTAGATACTAATAGTGTGGTTAATGATACACGAGCTGTTAATGATCCTATATCTCATAAGTGTTTGATCCCCACTCAGGACAACCATTTATATGATGAAGATTAATACGACTCAACTCAGAGTCTGATCAATGTATAAGATATCATGGGAATTAAATAATTAATTTATTAATATTATATGTATTTACTCGGTATTTTGTTGTTAAATATATATTTAAGCTATGTTTTTGCGATTGTTCTATTGTCTGATGTCTAACACAAGCGCTCTAAGCGACTTATCTCTGAATCAGGTCAATGTATGAGATGTAGTGTGAATTCAAACAACAGTTAATTGTGGAATCTTCGATGCGAAGTATCAACGTTAATGTCAAGCAAATGTTGACGCTCCATACAAATTGTAGGGACTTTTCACACGATGTATAAACCGCAAGCAATTATCCACCGATGCGGCTAATCGCTGACTTAATTAGGTACAGTGTAAAGTAAATTGGAATTTGAAGCAAGAACGTATTCAATTATACCGCCGATAGCTGCCAGTGCACGCAATCTGAATGTTCGCGGAATAAGAAATGTATACCGATTTTATCTTAACAATAAACGAACCTTTCTCTTTACGGGAAGACCGTATTTTTCAGGGATACGTACCACATGTTTATTCCATTGGGATTAATGATTTCCGTATGCCATGAACCTGACGATATGAAATATGAAACTATAAGTTTGGGTTTTTGAGTACAGACAAAATAGAATATTATTTCTATCTGTGTCAAGTGTCGTGAAGGAACTTTACCTCTCGTGGGTAGCTCAAATGTTAACTATTTTGCGATAACCAACACGGCTACCCAGCGGGGCGATTACGGACAAATTCCCCCTTTCTTGAGAAGGTCTTTGTTCAGTAACGGACGTAATTCAGCAGCTATGACAATAATAGTGACAATAATAAAAAAAAATTCTTAGATAGATCTTTCAATACCTTAATTTGTATAGTATATGAAAAAGGTGACCAGCTCAGCTTAGCTATATTGCGGCAACCATTCTCTAGTTGCCGCGAGGTACCGGCAGAGTAGAATAGTACCTCCCGCTGTACCAGGTGTCGTAAGGGGCGATTAAGTACGGGAATCGACAGATGGCGGTATATCTATCCGAAACAATGCATCTCAAATGCCCAGGGTGATATGGGCAGCAGCATCCCTGTCGCGAAAGATGCGCTCAGTTATAGGTAAATTCCCCCTTGGTTCCCCAAGATTTCCCTATTTCCAGCTGTGGATTTCTAATGGCTGGTATGATAATGATGAACCATTATTGATACGAAATATATAATTGATATAGAACACGAACGTTTGAGAAAGTGGTATGTTTATTCTTCACGCTGAATAGATCGGGACGAAATTTGTCACATTAATTAATTATTGATAAGTCTGGAATAACATCTGGAACAACAGACAGTTGAACTGTCCAAAGAGTCGTGCCTAGTCAATAGAGAAAATGAACAGCCAGATCCCATTAGCAGAGTTGCGGAAAAAAGTAATTGTTACTTTAAGAGGTTTTATGCATATCGGAAATCCCGCCTGACACTTGAAACCTTATTTCTTTTTTCTAGTAAATATCTAATCTAATATATGTAAATTTAGCTGTCAGCGAGCGACATACACTTCTTCCCAGAATAACTACAGATTCTCAGATATGAGAATTAAAGTAACTATATGAATCGATCGAGACCTGATCGTGGCGCTCGTGTATCTAAAGCGAAAACTTCGAAATTGTCTCTTTTATTAAATGCAGTGTTCTATTTTTATCTGCCTGCCATCACAGAAATAAAAACAATATTTACAAAACGCAAAACACGTGCGCCGCATCCAATCCTGTCAACAGCAATGCCTGGAGATTATCAACCTTATTGTAAATGAAATAAGGCAATCTATTTCAAATGTAAAATTAACTGTCAAATCTGTCAAGGAGATCTGAACTCTAACTTAATATAGATAAAGTTTCATCCAATTTTAACTGCAATTTCACTTGAACTAATTTGAATCTTAAATGTATTGTTATAAAGTAGGAAATGTGTTGGAACTATTGGACTGGACTTAAATAGTACAGAATGACAGACAGACGATAACACCGCCATCATGGTGATGGATGGGAAACAAAACTTATTTGCATCTGGTATTTATCAGTAATTGACCATTAGAATTGTAATGTACACGACCTACGCAACAAATTGAGTTTCTACAGAACTTCAATGTAACAAACATAATTAATTATAATTAAACTTTTCATCATTATCATATCAGCCATTGGAAGTCAACTGCTGGACATAAGCCTCCTCAGGAAATGGGGAATACGCCCATAATTGCGTTGGGTGAGCGTTTTGACAACTGCAGAGCGCAGCTATCGCGACGGAGTTGCTAGTGCCCATCCCTGCCTTGTGCATTTAAGCTACACAGTTGCGGATGGGTATCCCGCCGCCTGTCGGTTCTAACACCTTAGTCGCTATCACACCTGATATAGGGAGACGTACTATTCAACTCTGTCGGTACCTCGAGGCTTAACAAACTTTTAATAGCTTAAAACTGCTCTTGTGAAATACATTGTGCATGCTTGTTTAGTGTGATTACGTAGCCTATTTATTTATAACATGACAGATTTTCAATATTGATATGGTCACTGTAGGGTGTTCTTAATTTAGTTAATCTTGTGAGAACTCAAGACGGAGTGTCCCTTGAGTAGGGAGTGAATAAATTTAACGACTTGGTGTTACATGGATCTGACAACATTTTACGTTAGAAGAAGTTGCGAGACTTTTTTCTTTTTTTACTAGTTTCTTTTTGATGGGATATACATTTCGTAATATAAAGTGTTGTAAGAGGCAACTAAGGTACCGAAACCGACAGATGTCAGTATACCCATCAACAGTGTAGCCTAAGTACTATAGAGGATGGGCAGCAGCATCCTCGTCTCGAAGTTGCGCTCTGTGATTGCTACCATACCTGTCTAGCGCGTTATATATGGGCAAAAATTAACCTATCTGTGGCTGATTTACATTTATACAACACCTCATAAATTAACCTGACTTCGAAGTAAGTTGCTTAAAGCACTTGTGCTATAGACATAACAGGTATCACAACGGGCCAGATTGCGCTGATGGTAGTGATCCTATCTTATGCGCCAGGCGTCGTCAGTTCGACTCCCACCCAGAGCAAATATTTATATGATGATATTTATGTATGTTCTGTGTCTGGGTGTTAAATATATGTATTTAAGTATTATATTTGTGATTCCTGTTGTTTGACGTCCGTGACACAAGTGATTTAAGCGACTTACCACGGACTTACCTCAGGTCAATGTGTGAGACGTTGTGGGAATTTGCTATTAAAATAAATAAAAGAATTATTATTATCATCAAATAAATATTTGTTCTGGGCGGGGATCGAAATCACGACCCCTCGGATCAAAATTATTACATATTCTCAGTGTCTGGAGTAATGAGTAGCACATGAAAGCGCCGACCCTGGGAAGTAGGGTGACGATACTGAGTCAAGTGTTAGATACGCGCGTTTACAGCGCCATCTGCTACCGATATGCAGTTACGAGTGATAGCCTCTCATAAACCCGTTATAATGCACTCTCATGACTCACTCGTGTCGCTACTTTGATTGCATTACTAATGTATTGAACTTGTATCACGTTTAAATATTCGGGGAATAAGAGATTTTTACTTCCAAAGTTACATTTATAGATTCTATTTGTATTGTGTTTATTATATTTGATGGGCCCGATGGCGCAGATGGTAGGGATCCTATATTATACGTCAAAGGTAAGTTTAGGTTCTTGATGTTCATTTTTTAATTAAAGTTGTATTGATTGTGAAATTCTATAAATAAACACTAGAGGTAACCTCGTATAAAGGTCGTCAACATTGGTGCTAACATTTACCTATTTTTACCAGCAAACAGTAGTTTTCACATTCTGCGTTTTCGGCGGGCCTGGTTGCGCAAATGGTAGATATTAGGAACCCTCAGGAAATATATTTATATGATGCTATTTGTGTTTCTTCTGTGTCTAGGTAGTATATATATTTAAGTAGTATATTTGTGATTCCTCTGTTGTCTAATGTCCGTAACACAAGTGCTTTAAACGACTTATCATGAAGTTAGAGAAGTTGTGGAAGTTTATTTTCAGTATTTGTTTGAAAGGTGAAAAAGGCCGTGAAATTACTGGGTAAAGTGACAATTTATTTATGTTACAAGGTTGGCAACGCGCTAGTGGAATATGCCTGTGTTAATACGAACTTCTACATGCTTGTTTATCGACTTAGTATAATAAAAAAATTAAAATTGAAATCTGCTACTAATTGAACTACTCTTTCAACTTTCTCTTTTCGGTTTTACCTTGCGGCAACAGATCTTAAGACTGAAAATGAAACGTCGAACAAAAAAATCCGAAAGTTAAATAAACCACGTTTTAAAGCCGTTAAAAGAGTAGTTTCATTATGAGTAGCGTTAGAAAATATTAAAAACGTTGGTTTTAAAACTCAACGTCCCAATAATGCAAGTTGGGGTAACGTAGTAGCCCACAGAGACAACTCGCGTAACGAGTCTAATCGATTATTATCGACTAATTTTGTAATAGTCTGTGAAATAGTCCGTCAAAATGTGTCTCGCAAAAATAAATAGCAAGTTGTACATTTGAGAAATGTACCAACGTTCAAGTGCAATTTTGGTTACGGGCCATCTAATTTAATTCGTCACGCTTATTTATTTTCGGTATTGGTAAACAGTTGCGTTTATATACTTGTTTATTTATAATGTTATTTTATTTAGCTTTGGAGGTATACAATAACGCTGTAAGCGTGTCGAATATCTTACATCATAACAATTTAGAACGTCCACTGCTGGAAATAGGCCTCTACAAGAAAGAGGATTTTTGGTAAGATAAATAGTTTGAAGGTCTTATTATACAATTACAATTCATCATTCACCATCATCATTACAGCCATTGGAAGTCCACTGCTGGACATAGGCCTTCCTAAGGTATTTGTGCCCATTATTGCCGCGATGGGCAAGCGAGACAGTATTGGCGCAGCTTTCCATACCCACCCTGTGCATCAGTCGGTTCTGGTACCTTAATCGCCACTTATGACGGCTAATACAGAGGGTGGTAATATTCTACTTTGCATTGTACATAGTTTTAACACCCAGACTCGGTATAAACACAAACATGTTTATATAAATGTTTGTCCTGGGTGGGGGTGGAACGTATCTTAACAAGAAGCGAAATGCGTCATCGGGTCTTATTGTGAACAAACTTTTAGTTCGTCACATCTTTATTTCCGAAGTAGCCTATGCTATGCCTATATACCTAGGACTTATGGTAGTCGCTTGCCGAAGTTAATTATTATCTGCCGCAAGACAGACAAATTGACAGACTTCGTAGTTTTAATATTATACAATTGTCAAAATGACACTAATAGAAGACGTCTTTGCAGCTTTGTGGACGAATTATGTATTTGCAAATGGAGCGTAATACGTAAACTGTGTAATAAAACTTCTCTAACGGCGTTTTATGCCGTTTATAGAGCAGTTTTATTATGAGCAGTGAATGTTGAAATGTAGGATAATATTTTTAATTTTGAATGAATTAAATAAAGAGCTTGCGACCCGCACCGGCTTCGTACTGGTACAATGAGGATCGCAAATAGTTATTGTGAGTTATCTCTACATATGCCATTGCGGACTTTGTTTGTAGACTTTTTATGGTGTACAATACTGTGATCTTTCGACGGGTTCAGCAAGCATTTACTTTGCAAGCGCAATAAAACTTATCAACGACATCACATTGGAAAACTCTAAAATCAACAGTGTTTTTCTACAATATTATGCATGTATTATACATATATACCTTCCTTTAATAACTTTATCATAATCCTTTGCGTTGTGTTAAAATCTATATATGCATAGGGACAGACAGACAGCGCGAAGTGACTTTGTTTTATACTTTGTAGTGATGTGATAAGCTTTATGCAATTAATTTGTTATCCACCCGTGTAATAGTTTCATCTCTTAAATTTGAATCAATTGAACAGTTCGCAAATTGCCACTCCGCACGCAAATACAAAGGGAAGTTGCAATAAGGGCAAAAGGCGGCGCGCCCGCCTCGAAATAGACCGGTCGTTTCCTGAGGCGGCGCCTGCGCACGCGTGCGACGCACGAGTTTACGTATATGGGGATAAATGGTAGGGGTTATGTGGATGTTGGACGATTTAGTGTCTGAATGTGTGTGGTTTTATTACGGTCTTAATTATAGAAAGATATTTTAATTTGAACTTTTTCTTGACTTTCTTTTTTGGTAATTTAAACCAAGTTAGTTTATTGGTGATAAATTTATTTCAAATATAAATAGAACTAAAGTTATATTGATAATTGAGTTTGTCACGTGTTCGATTAAGAAAATTTCTAATTCAACTTTTGGAATTGGTGAACTTTTTATACTTTCATTTAAAATTTGTTGGTAGTTAGGTAATCAAAAAGGGTTTTAAATATGATATAGTTGTACATTGTTGTAAACTTATACACACCAGAAATACATCTTCGTCATCATCATAGCAATAGTAAAACGTCTCCTACTGGACATAGGCCTCCTCAAGAAAGGAGAAATTATCAAATTATTGCCTCGTTATTCGCGACGGGAATGCTGCTGCTCTTTGTCAGAAATTGACTGGATCTATCTTATTTATAAATTTCAGGCAACAAACTTTTCGTGATATATAAAAATGGACCTTTTTTCTTTGGTCACGGCGTCACGTCTATATTTGAAGCGTGAACATCTGAATGGATTTGTTAAATTTTTTGTTTGTAGGTATATACATTGCGCGGAAAATCAGAAATTTTTAGAAAACTCAACTATCTTTTAAGCTCTTCCAATGTAACATTTGCCCTTAGACAAAACTGGCAGGCATTTAGCGTAATGGACGCAATAAGACTAGAGCGAATTTCGGATCAGATAGTATGAAAATAAAATATTTGGTGGAAATCTGATCTTTATTCCGTGCTAATAAGAATTTAAATAGAAAATCGCGATTACAAGAAAAACTGGAAGGTTAGACGATAGATAAAGTCTGATTTTAAAAGTCAATTAAAATTAGTTTTATGCATGCACGCAATGATCGCATAAATCTAAGGTTTCGTTTGGTCGACAGTTAGTCTAGAAGAACGAAATCCCTTTATAAATGTAAAAATATTGTATGTATGTTATGTACGGATGTTTGTCACACTTTCGTATCTGCAAAATACACAGTGGAAATCTAAACTTTATTACAAGCCAGTAAAGACTATAGTAGAAAATCATGACTATGAAATTTTCGCGTCCCTTAATCTAAATGTCGATTAATAAGAAATATGAACCTGACCATGACTTCGAATGGCTCAACAACTCTAGGTGGAAATTGGAACTTAAGTATATATAACACATCGGCTAATTATATTGACTAACCCGCTGGCGCAGACGGTAGTCATCCTTCCTTGCGCGCCAAAGGTCCTGGATTCGATCTCCCGGGACAAAATTTTGTTCTGTCTCTAGGTGTTTTTAATTTATTTGATTATTATATTTGTGATTCCTCTATCGTCTGATGTCTGTAACACAAGTGCATTAAGCGATTGACCACTTAAATTTATGAGATGTTGTGTTAATATTATATTTATTATATACCTGAAAAATTAATCAGTTCCCTCGGGATGAATTTGGTTTATGTACAGCAGTAAATGTCCTACAGCTGCTATGATGATGACTGTATATGTCGCTATAATGTATGTTTTCCGTTCTGTTTCAGGGTGGCCACCAACACTCCGCACCTGGTGAGCCTTGGCACGGGCCGGCTTAGCACTGCCGTCACGCTTCACCCCATCAAGCAAGGTACTAGAGACTGATTCCTTTTAACAAACAGGCTTTTAATGATAGTTCTTAAAATAAGGTATGGATCTGGTAGGCTATGGCCGGCCTCTGGCTGTTATTTCACAATACATACATGTTCAGGCCTTAGACCAAGTGTACTACACTCGCTAGTGGGTGCGTGCAATCGCTGACGCCTGCGCATACATTAGCGCGGCCGGACACTCTTAGCTCTCCTGATTGGCAATCTACAATTTTACTGTCCCCAACGAAGACCATGTGGTACCGGCAGAATGCCGTGAGATACCAGGTGCCGTAATAGGCGACTGAGGTACCAGAACCGTCAGATGGCGGTATATCCATCCGAAACGGGGCAGCTCAAATGCACAGGGCGGGAATGGGCAGCAGAATCCCCGTCGCGAAAGCTGCGCTCTGCGATTGCCAACACGCTTGCCCAGCGCGGCAATTATGGGCAAAAAACCTCCTTTCTTAGAGATGCCTATGTCCAGCAGTGGACTTTCGATGGCTGGTATGATGATGATGAACGATAATCACCGACGACGAGCCGAGTTTCAGAGACGTCCTCGAGTAATAGCCTAGCTAGAGTAATTCACTAATAAACGGTGGGATTGATGTCTGAGTAGTACAGCTCTAAGTTTGTCCGAAAAAAAAAGAATGGCATATGGGGCGAATGCGTGCAGTCGCTGTACCGAGAATGCTCATCGCTTTTTGTCAGCTACGGTCGCTTAGAGCGGATTTTGTAGCCTTGGGCCTTTTAGTCCCCACTGGTTCCGGTCTTGTGATATTTAAGGGGGGAATCTCGAATTTGATAATAATATTATAATAATTATTAATAATAATATAATAATTTTTAATACAGTTAAAATATAGCTTCTGTTACTTGCTGGTTGGTTAGAATGTAACTTTCTATTGGGGAACAGGTTTTGTGAGATGTCCATTAGATTTTGGGGTTGTTTATTGCGAACATACTAATATAGATTCCATAGTTTAAAGGTAGCCTATGTTATTCGGTGTAGCTTTTTAGTGATAAATTATTATTTAAAAACGGTCCATTAGATTTTAAATAACTTTATTAAAAAGCAGAAAAAACAACAGAATAATTACAGGTATAATACTGAAAAACGTATGAATAAACCCAGACATAGAACAAATACAACATATAATTATTTTTTTAGAGTGGGGATTGAACTTTTGGCGTTCATGATACTACCATCTGCGCCGTCAAGCCCGTATCCAGTAGTTTTCACATTATTGGCATTTAAAATTATATAATCCATTGTGAATGCATTCAAGTCATTAAACAATTGTGATGTTCACTTGTTTACTTTACATTACTGGTTGGGTTCTTAACGTTAATTTGTTAACAATAATAACTAGCCAGTGAATATCGTTTGTATCAATGTTTTCTTCACAATTCCAGAGTACAGTTTAAAAGCTGTATTTGCTATTAAATTAAAGGTCCATGATACATACACGCATGTGTCCCATCGTGGTAGGCAGAGACTTCTTCACTTGTTACGATCTTGGCAGACCTCTCTCGCTTGCTTACTCGTATTAGTTCTTTTATACACGCTCATTTATTCTTGGTACTCCTGACCTGGTCCTTCTTTAATACCTCTTCTACCTGGTTAAGATATGTTCGCCCAGGTCGTCCTATACCAACTCTTCCATTCACTTCCATTATATATATATGTGCAGTCATTCTACTTTCATTCATCCTTTCTACATGTCCAAACCATCTCAAAGGTCTTTTCTCTATTGTTGTCAGAACATAATTTCTTAAATAACTATGTATATATATTCCAGGCCGCGTCACCATCGGCTCGGACCCGACATGCGACATCTATGTGGTGGGCACGGGGGTGGCGAGCGTACATTGCCGCGTCGAGAACTCACATGGTGTCGTCACCTTGTACCCCACCAGCGGTAGCACACTGCTGGATGGCCTGCCGGTAGACAAACCAACGCGGCTGTCTCAGGGTAAGTATTTTTTATAAATAAATCCATACATAAATGGAGAAGCTGACTGACTGACTGACGTATTAACGCAGGGCTTCAACTATAAAGGTTATGATCATAAAATTTTGCACCTTCCTTGCAGGACTTTTTATAATTTTAGTTGTATAACTTAACGTGCGTAGAGCCGCGTGCACAGCTAGTAATAATATAAATTCAGCTCGTATATTGACTGACTGACTTCGAGATAAGTCAACAACGAGACAAAAGAAGAATCGCAAATATAATTAACAAACACAAATATTTTATAAATATATGTCTTGGGTGGGGATCAAACAGTTTTTCATACAAGATAGGATCACTACCACCTTCGCCATCGGACCCGTCACTAACCGCTTCCCCCTCGGTGAAGGCCGGGGTGTAAGCTAAACCGACGGCTGCCACTCGAGGGTGCCTCTGAAATACCGGTGCATCCGAAACAGAGTAGCTCAAATGCTTATGCCTCCTCTACACTACTCGCGAAGTTCCTCGGCAAAAGCAACAGTCTAAAGTGAGACTCTACACACTCGTTAAACTTCGCGATGAGCTTATTGGCTATAAGGCGTCGATTTCGGGCCCTTCGATTCGGTACTAAAAACTGACAACAAATGGAAGTCACCCGAGGCGAAGTAAAGTTTGACGTAAAGCCGAAGTGCATCTCTACACTATCCAATTCGTCCAACTTCGTTCAACTTCGCGAGTAGTTTAGAGGAGGCAATAAGGTGAGGTAGCAGGATTTCCTTACGAACTGCTTTTCTCGCCACATTTGCCATGTTTTTTGATGGCTAATTTGATAAAACTTTTCTTTTTAATAGAGAGATCTATGTTCCAGAGTACACGTCCAGTGGCTGAGGTGATAATAATATTCTTTCGCAGAAATTAATACCAAATATGTTTACAGGTAGCATGCTAACGATTGGTCGATCTAATTACCTCCGCTTCAACCACCCCGAAGAGGCCAAGTTGATGAAGTCAGTGCTGCCGTCGTCGCATGTTTCAATGGCGCCCATACAGTTCCAGCCTAACGATCAGTGCGTGCCGCCTGGTGAGGACACGATCGTGTTGTTTCATTATTTAATTATTTGATGAACAAATAATACATGCTGCACGTTTTGAGGACAAACAGGCTTTTTTTCATTAGACCAGGTTGAAAAACAATCATACAGTCCTCGTGATAGTAAGCGTCAATGCAGTCAGATGCTCGTAATACCTCAAGGATATCAACAAACACGTTACCAACCTTGTGACCTGAGGGTATTATGCCACATTACCAGTAATTTCACTACCTCTCTCACCTTTCAAACCGGAACACACTAATGCGAACACTGCTTTTTAGCAGTTGAAATTACAGCAATTACAGGTTTCTCGGATAAAAATAGGATAATATAAAATTTTTCGTATCGCCAGCAGTATTATATTATCAAAACAGTTAAAGATAAAATTATAAATTTAAAAGATAAAATACTAAATTAAAAATAGAACTCTAGTTTTAGCCAATCTAAGAGACACTCAATTAAAACTCAAATTATAATTTATACATAATATAATAAAAATAAAAAATAGTGTAATAGTTGAGAGGAATTCTAAGTAATCTAAACCTCTGTATAAATATATATGTAGCTGTAACGAGCAGACTCAAAAGTTACTGAACCTATTTAGAATATTCTTTCACTAATAGAAAGTTACTGCAGTTACATTTTCGAAAGAAATTGATATCCAAAATGGAACTGTATACACAAGATTTCTATGTTCGTACGTTTGTAACAAATAAACTAAAAAGCGAATATAACTATTCCAAAAACTCTTTTATTCATAAAAAGTTACATTATCAGCTTGTAACATAATATATATTGCTACGGAATGGGGAACCACAATCCAACATACAATTTTAATTATTGTATTCACATACTGAATATTGTTTTATTTTTATTAGACCATTTATTTCGATAAACAATCACACAGTCAGTAATCGCGTCACCACAGCCTATCCCTCGTAATATAACAAGAATATCACTAGCCCATTGCCAAACTTGTGTCTTAAGAATATTATGTAACACTACATAGTAATTTCAATGCCTCCTCTCCCTTCAAACCGGAAGCAAGCTATGCAAGTACTACTATCTGGCAGTATAAATAGGTGAGAGTGAGGTACCAATGCAGATCAAATTTGTAACACCAGTATTTCTATCCGCAGGGTACGTGAACCATCACTCAGAACCAACCAACCGATGTTACCAAAATACCAACATACAGAAAATATATAAAGACACCGTCCTGTCGCAGCTAGACCAAGAACTGGACATGACTCTCAAAGAAATGTCCAGGAAGAAACCCCCCGTAGCACCTAGGAAACCATACAAAGATTTAGACCAATCCGACTCGAATTCCGACCAGGAATGTAGACCTAAAGTCTCCAGTATTATGGCTAAAGTTTCCAAGTTCGAGTATTACGCGAAACAACAGAAATGTGTAGGCCGCAGTCAATTCTACAGTAACAATGAAAACGAAATATCTCCTAAAGTGTTCAGTTCTAATTCATTAACAGTGAACACGCCAGCGAAAGACGTACTTGGCGGGAAAACGATGCCGAACTACATGAACAAGGCGAAACAGGATCAAAAAGTCATGTTGTTGAACGAGAACAACACGGTTGACCCGAAGAACTGTTCCTACGCGAACGTAGCTATCAGGAACAAAACTAAAATCGACGACATAGTAAGAAACTTTGACGACACTTCTAGAAACGACTACAATAGACTACCAAAAAAGATCAACAACGACCAAGTGAAAACCGACCACATTTACGGCAGGATCAACATCCAAAACGACAAGAACAGTTACGATAGTTGCAAGAATAATGTTGACAGTTGCGTGAACAGAGTTGATAGTTGCGTGAACAGTGTTGATACTGCGTTGTCGGATAGTGAACGAATGAATGATGGATACGGCAAGATAGGGGGGAAACTGAACATGGTGAAAAGCCTGACGCTGCCTTCGCCTGCGTTTGACAGGAATCCGCAGTATTCGCCAGTTTACGCCAACTTCCATTACGACAGGAGTCTGGAAGCGGAAAATATGAGAATGAAGGTATGTACCTTAGGTTTTAATAATTCATAACATCTCATACATTGACCTGACTCTGAGTCACTTATATACCGCCATTTTTCTACTAAATTTTTGGTGCGAAGTTCCAAAAGATTGTATCGGATTTCATAACTTTTAGTAAATTTTTATTAATTTATTTCATATTCTTAATTGTCAAAGTTTAATTTATTGCTGTTTAGCTGTCTCAATAATGTTAGAGAAAGTGTTAATAGCTACCAAAAACTATTGCGCTGCTCGAAGAGGGTTGCAGCCAATGCTTCGTGGCTCAGAGGCTAAGTGTGAGTCGCTCGACGGTTTAAAGAACCTGACAGCGGTATCAAGACACCGGTTCTGTCGAGAGAAGGCCTGGTTCTAAAAAAAAACATGTACCCAACCACGGGATGATCGTTTTCTTGTGAGACGCGCATTGAGAAAAAATTCAAGTTTTCGTAAGTGGACCTTAAGGACAACCTCGAAGAATTAAAAAAATGTGCATTACTGTGGACGGTCAGGAGGAGGCTTCTCGCGGACAATATACGCAGTCATCGCCCGGCCCGCGGCCCTAAGTTACTCCGTGAGCACAGAGTTGCCAGGCTTAGGTTCGCTTGAAATTGTGAGTCATAGACTCAAGAAGACTAGATTAGGGTATTGTTCTCTGATTAAGCCAGGATACCACTGTTCGGCGAAGATCAACGTCGGCGAGTACTCCGAAGATGAGGAGAGCGCTTTACAGAGGCTTGTTTTGAAGAAATCACACCTTTTGGGGGGGGGGGGCTCTGTTATGTTTTGGGCAGGAATAAATTCAATGGATCGTACAGAGTTAGTCTTCATTAAAAACGGCTCACTGAAGACATCGATACATAACGGAAGTTCTGATTCCTCATGCACAACCCGCATTGGCCGTTTTAGGCAGACTAAATTTTTATGGACGACAACGTTCGCGGCCACCGGTCTGGCGATGTGGAAGCGTATGTGCAAGAGGTCGGCATTCGTCGTTTGGATTGGCCAGCTCGAAGTCCCGACCTCAACCCTATAGATGTTTGGGACGTTCTGAAACGACGCGTGAGATCAGTACAACTGGCTCCGCAGACCATCAGAGAGCTAAAGAATGTGATTACCGCGGAGTGGGATCGTGTTCCGCAAGCAAGTTTCCGGGATATCCTCGCTAGCATACCCAGACGAATTCAAGCTGTGATTTCTAGAGCTAGAGGGGGTCACACTTGATACTAAACGTTTATCTGCTTGAACTTTATTCAAGAACAAACAAACAAAATTCTATGTTAACTTTTACTTCACGAGCATATGCACTACTAGCGAGCATACACTGAACTTACACATGAGCACACACATTAAAACCCATAAATTTTATCAAAATTTTATGATAATACTGACGAAAACGACTATTCGTTTATTAATTTACAAAATTGTGAAAGTAAAACTACCTATAATTATCAAACAAACCAATAGTAACATTTGAAATGGTTAATTTCTTAGGTGCATGTTTTTTTTGCAAATGAAAGTCATTTCAAACAAAATCATAACAAAAATACTTGCAACCTTATAAATTGTGTCTTAACTAATGATTTGGTGTATGCAAATGTTAGAGAATCAATAAATTAATAAATATTATTATTATTAAATATTATTTAAACATACATCCATACATCTACACCTATTCATACTTACAAATATTCGCATTTATAATAATGTTATTAAAGCGAAAGGATAATGTTCAGACAGTGAAATGTTTTTTATAAGAAAATATTATAAAGATTCCGGTAGAATTCTTACGATCGCAAAGACGGATACATATATATAATAAGATAAGTTTGTCCCATGTCACGATATACTTATTGCACGACAAATAAACACAACTACAATTTACCTGATTAAAAGGTATTAAATTAAAGAAACAATACAGACTTATCATTTGATACCGTCTGACGTTGAGATAAGGCACTGCAGATTGCCATGCGGTATTCGGTAGTGACCTTACAAGGACGTGTGCTTGTGGAATACCTCTATTTGTGTATTACAGAGGTAGCACACACTACCCTTTGTATAAATTTGGTGAATTTGAAGTGGTTTTTCTGGTGCAAACGCAGTGTGATCTAAATGGTCAATAGAGAAAGGAAGTTTGACGAGACGGATTTTATTTTATGCAAATTGTGGAATTAATGTGTTCTATGTGTATTTTATTTGCAACTAGCAGTGCCCGCGACTTCGCCTGTGTTAAATTATGTTTTCTTTATTTCCGTATTTTGACTGGGTTTAAAATCTGTGTACCTTATTTTTGATTCAATGAGGTTTAATGATCACGCTAAAATCGGTAACTTATTTTCATTTTTAATTCATGTACTTTTAAAATGTGCTCGAGATATTGTAAACAAGTGAAGTTCTTTATCACGTGAATGTTGCTATTGTTTTTATTGTTTCTGTGCACACCATTTTAAATAAACAAACAGAACGCCAAGGCAGCGTGCATAATTTTGCTAGTATTTGTCTTCATTACCTTGACACTACAGCACCCAAGATCAGTCGCCAATACAAAACTGATAATGTAAAGCGAACATTAGAATACAAGAGGAGAAAAAATATTGGACAACCAACGTACAAATAACTTTGATATTAAAATAGAAACCAAGCGTGACTATCTAAAGCATTTAAAAGAAAATTACTCAGAAATTGTATCCGAACGAATCGATAAAACGGCAAAACTCAAATAACGTAGCAAGTGAAGTGTGAAACATTACCGCTATAGTTTTTTTCTTGACGAAACACGACACGCCAATGTCAAATGTATCAATTACAACTTTCGTTCGTACGAAAATACTGTAATCCAATTTAGTGTGCACCGAAAATCTGTATCGGAACTGTGCTAGTGGAACTGTGCAAAAAATGACATTGAAAATTGGCAACACACAGAAGAAAGAACCATCGCAAAAACGCATTCTCAAGTTGTTCGTGTCAAGCTTAAAGAAGAACACATTGGCGCTTAAAGCGCTGAAATCGTCACTCGAAGCCACCGACAACAGAATAAACTACGACAAATTCATTGATATATCGAATTCAGTCAACGACAAGCTAGATGTCGTACATAAACTACGCAACGACATTAAAATATACAGAACAATAAACACAATTCTCACAAATCACTACATTAAAGAGACGAAAGACCACGAGAACACGATCGACGCTAAAATATTGAAACTAGAGAAGCAAATCAAACAATCCTACGATGACTTGCGAGTCCAGATATCCAATATGGCGGACAGTGTTGCCATTAATAATAAAAATGCGCCGGAATTGTTAAATAATCTGTCCTCAATACAGAACAGTAATGTTTTTGTGGTGGGCAACGATTTGAAATGCAGCCAGTACAACCAATTGTACATAAGAAACGAGATATATAACAGTATTATCAAGAAGATAGATAAACTCTTTTGTGGGATGGTAAGTTAAGAATTGGCAATAAAAAAATATATGATTACCGGCCTTGCGACGCGGTTTTGAAATCTCGTTCCCGTTGGAAAATAGGGATAAAATATAGCTTACGTTAATCGCTGATAATGTAGCTTTTTATTAATGAAATAATTTTTGAAGTCTGCCTAGTAATTTTTGAGTTTATTTGTTACTAACATACAAATATAATTACTGGAGTATCCAAACTTAAGGCTAATTTTCTCCCAGCGTGTACTAGGATGGTAATGATGAAATAATATTTACATCACATCTCCACTTTGACCCAACCCCATCGTAAAGTTGCTTAAAGCACATATGTTACGGATATCAGATAACAAAGGAAACCCAAATATATTACCAAGTTCATATTTTACACAAACAGTACAAACACAAATATCATTATATAAATATTTTTTCTTGGGGGGAATCAAACCCACAATCCTTGGCGCGTAAGACAGGATCACGACCAATATTGTGACTTAATTAAGATATAGACCATCATATTTTTCATCAAACTGTACACATTACGTGAACACTTAAATCGGTTCAGATAAAAAATTTCTTCCGGAAAAACAACATTACACATTTCTTTTTTGTATAAAAAGATAGTAATAAAATAAATATAAAAGGTTTATTTTTAACTGCAAATAGCAGTGTTCCTATTGTTAAGTTTCTTTCTGAAACGTTAGAGATTGCAGTGACTTTACTAGGTAATGTGGTATAATACCCTCAAGCCATAAGGTTGGCAAAGTGTTAGTAATATCCTTGAGATACCATATACCTAATATCACGCGGACTGTATGCTTGTTTGAAGACCTGGTCTAATAATAAAAATGATAATAATAATATATAGAAATTAAATTCATAAAAAGTACTGTTTATAAATAGACAAGGATTGCGCACGAAGAATTGAAATACTTTGGTAGATTATAAAAGTATGCTATACCACGATAAATTAATTAATTGACGAAGAGATACGATAACGGACAATCAATAAAATTGTGTCATAGCTAATCCGACCTGCTGACTGTTTACTCTAATTTTTTTTTATAATTATTTATAATTAAATTTATTATTTATTACTTTATAATTATTTTAAATAAATTTTATTTGTCTCTAAAAAAATATTGTGTCACTAAGTGCGGGAATTATTAGTGTTTTGGTACCTAATTATTTAGTTAGAATGTTTGCTAGAATATCTAGTTTACCTCTATTTTCTTTGATATTGTTAATTTTAAAAAGAAAGTGATTTATTTATTGTACAAGGTATGGTCAAAATATGTTCGCTTCAAATCCACATAATCATTTCAGTCGTAGGATGTCTACTGTTGCAGATAGACTAGAATACAGTGTTGGGCGGGGGTGGGCAGCAGCATCGCAAAGCTGCGCGAATTGCTGTCTTTAATTTGAGCTATGATCTTACGGTGCATTTACCAGAAGTAATTCTAGAGAAAGAGGGTTTTATCCCACGGGGGCATGATTTCTGGATAAAAAGTAGTGTGTGTTATTCCAGATTATGAATAATCTCAGATCTACATTTCATCCAGACATATTTAGCCATTAGTGAAACAGTAACAACATCCAGACATCCATACATCCATGAAATTATAATACAAACGGAATATTTATAAGAAACTAATACGCTCTCTAATAAAACGGTTTTAGATTCAAATCACCCTTTATTCTTATGTCCTTTTTCTCACATCGTCCGACCACGAGTCCTGAATAAATGGTATGAATGGTATCAATTAAATTTCAATTGAATATTTGGGGACAAAATGTAATTTAATCGTAATAAAATTAACTTTATGTATTAAATATACCATCTTATTAAAATTTAGCTTTAAGTAATTAAGCTACCCTACAATTATGTAGGGGTTAACGGTTAATCGTGAAACCGGCAGATAGCCGTGAGGTTTGGGCAGAGTAGAATAGTACCCTCTCCCTGTACCAGGTGGCGTAAGAGGCGACTAAGGTACCAGAACCGACAGATGGCGGTATATCCTTAAAAAAAGGTCAGCTCAAATGTACAGGGTGGGGATGGGTAGCAGCTTCCCCGTCGCGAAAGCTGAGCTCTGCGATTGCCAACACGTTTGCCCAGCGCGGCTATTATGGGCATCATATCCCCTTTCTTGGGAAAGCCTATGTCTAACAGTGGCATGTAATGATAACGGCTAATTTACTTTTCTAGGCTAAATACCAATGAACTAACATTAACTAATTCAATGTTTTTTTTCTTTTTCAGGCCTACCAGGATCGCATAAAAGAGGAGGAGCAGAAAGAGGCCGAAACTGCTCGACTGGAGGAGATCCTCAACATGTGCGCCGAATATGAGCGGCAAATCGCATCAGGTAATATAAATAGAACTTTCATACTAATATTGCAACCCCCCCTTTACTCCGATTTTTAACAAAATATTTTATACGTGTATCATGACTTCCAACGTAGAACCGCAAGCAGCAAAGATTCATACTAACTTTGCACCCCCGTTTTACCCCCTTAGGGAGTGAACTTTCGAAAATACTTTCTTCGTGCTCCTCTACATTATAAAAGATAGCCCTGTGCGAAATTTCAAATTTCTGACCCTTATACATATTTATAACTCAAACACAGAACGAACACAAATATTCATCATATAAATGTTTGATCTGTGCAAGAATCGAACCTACGACCCTAGTGCACAAGAAAAGATCACTACCATCCACGCCGTAGGGGTCGTCAAATATATCTTTAACCATAACTTAAAATATCTATGTATTCAAGAGATAATGCACTTTGATTCTTGGACATTGAATTCTAAATTCTTAGCAAACGATCTTATGATGACGTCACTATTCATGCTTGCTGGAATCCTTTGACAACTATCTCTTCTTATACATAAGTTGCAATCTCCATTTTATTGGTTGAGTTTAAGCGATGTGGCGTAGTGTATCCTTATACCAACAGATGTCACTAGCAATAATCATCATATCAATAATTATCATCATATCAGGCATAGAATGTCCAATGTAGACCTCCCAAAGATAGGGTGATTTTTGCCCATACTGGGAAAGCGTGGTGGCAATTGCAGAGCACAACTTCGCGAAGCATCCTCATCCTCACCATTTAACATTTAAGTTGTGCTATTTCGGATAGATATTCCGCCATCTGTCGGTTGCGGTACCTTAGTCGCCTCTTACGACACCTAATACAGAGGGAGGTACTGTTCTACTATGCCGGTACCCCATTCCATATTAAAGGTTTTTCAGAGGTGATTGGGATACCGGAACCAACATTAGGGGTATCTTCTTCTAAAGCAGTGTACCTTAAATGCAGCTACGCTTTGCAAGTACGACTACGCTTGTCCAGAGTAATCGTGTTCTATAGGCAATATACCCCCTTTCTTGGGAATAGGATGATTTATTCATCATATAAGACGAAAGCCGATAAACAATAAATAATATATCTACAAATAAACAATGTCAGTATAAAAGTATAATAAAAAACATGTATAAAACTAAATCAGATCATGTCACGTGGTCAAGAAAAGCATGTGCATTGTCAAACAACGTACACCACCAGCGAAGAGATCGATGTTCTCGTTCTGAGCGAGCGTGTCACCAAACAAGCGCAGCGCGCGCTGTCGGCGCGTGGCTGGCGTATACTGTGTGTGACAGGATTCCGCAGCATGATGGTGATGATGATGAAATCTCTTGCAATGGTCGCTGGAAATTTCGTCTTCCGTCTTTTTATCTCCGAACCACGAAAGATCTGTAAAGTGACCGATAGTTTTACCTATATTTTAACGGCTTGAAAACACGGTTGATTTAACTCTTTACATTTTTTTCTACATAGACGTTCCGTCATGATTGGAAGGTATACAATTATTAACACTTTTTTATTGTTGTTAGTTTTCAATTTACGTTCGCGTTTCTATCCACGCGGTAGGTGCTGATGATAGCTTGAAATCTGGCAGTGCTAAGATGTTAATTTTAACAGTACGAGTATATCAGGATTCCAGGCAGACGTGTCCGTATGTTTGTTTGTCTGATAAAACATAACTGACACCTTTAACCGCCGCTCATAGCTATGTTTTTGTTGATGTTAAAATATTGATATGTCCGTTTGTTTATTTGCAGGTCTCCCCATCACCCCGACGGAGAAGAGATCTCACAACAAAATAATAACCAACGGTTCTCTGCCCAGGAGCGTTGCTATGAACAACCCTAATTTCGTGCAGACCAGCGATGGGTATTACAAGTGAGTACACGTAACATAATTTGGATGGTCGACCGTCGGTTTGGTTTCGACCAGTTGTCGACCACTAGTAGAGTATTGATGCATTGGAAGTCCACTGCTGGACATAGGCATCTCCAAGGAAGAAGGAATTCTGCCCATAATTGCATCGCAGGGCAAGCGTGTTTGCAATCGCAGACCGCCGCCCAGTGCATTTGATCTGCACTGTTTCGGATGGATATACCGCCATCTGTCGGTTTTGGTACTTGAGTCGCCTCTTACGACACCTGGTACAGTAGTAGATAGGAACTCTCTGCGGGTACCTCACTGCTTATCTGTCATTTTACAATATTAAAATGTTATAAGAAAACAACCAGTCCTAAGAGTGGGAATCGAACCCACCATCCTTAGATTACATGCTTTTACTCTCCAGCGCTACAGATACCTCAGTGGATTCGATGGCATTGGTTTCCTGAGACTGGTGAATATTTTGATCTTATATGAATAGCATGGGTGATGCAAAAATCAATTTATTATTTATTATTGTTTTTTTTTAATTCACACGAAAATTCATACGTTGAGCTGACTCCGAGAGAGTAACTCGC
The DNA here is from genome assembly GCA_020976665.1 of Heortia vitessoides. Taxonomy (NCBI): domain Eukaryota; kingdom Metazoa; phylum Arthropoda; class Insecta; order Lepidoptera; family Crambidae; genus Heortia; species Heortia vitessoides. Next base: position 8,398,394 of record JACJUM010002842.1, read on the forward strand.
GTTACGCACATGTGTTACGGATATCAGACAACAGAGAATTACAAATATAATACTTAGATACATACAAATAACACTCAGACGCAGATCAAATAGACGGGCCCGATGGCGCAGATGGTAGTGATCCTATCTATCTACGCACAGGGTCGTGGGCCCAAATCCCACCCAAAACTAATATTTAAATGATGATATCTATGTTTGTTCTATGTCTGGGTGTTAAATATATGTATTTAAGTAGATTTTAGTACATTTAATATTTCTCTGTTGTCTGACGTCCGTAACAGGCAGTTAATGTATAAGATGTTGTGGGAATTAAATAAATATTAATCATATAAATGTTTGCTCTGGGTGGGATTGATCCCACCATCTTACCACTTAAGATAGGATTACGTCTGCGCCGTCGGGCCCGTCTAATCATAATAACAATACATTATTGTTTAACAAAATTACTTCTGTTTAATAATCTTAATTGTAGAACTAGGTAAATTAAAAAGTATAATTATTGAATGTCTGAACTACTGATAACACCCGTACTTTCTTTTATCAGCATTATCTATAACATTAAGCAAAACACAGAACTATTATTTACAGAATGATTATAAGAACAGATGAAATTTATTTAACTTAACCATGCTTGTTTAAACAAAGAAGTTATCTATTATATGTCTACTGTTTAAATACATAAATCAAATCGACTTTGTCTCCAGGTTTGATACTAGTCACAACAGAAACAATTCACTAAGCACGTCCCTACCGATTCAAAGGAATCTGTCTAGCTACGAAAACTTCGATGTCTCCCAGTCTCCCGACCAGTCGACTCCCGAAGTGACCATACGCAACCAAAGCAACTACGAAAACGTAGGCAGGATGGACGAGATAGGCATCCCCGTTTTCGAAAACGAGTTATCTAGTCCGACAATGCTTAGGAAAATGAACCAAAGTGATAGGATACCGACCCTCACCTCCCCTATAGGCAGTCCATACGAGAATGTGTACTACAACAGAAACAACGTATACGGCAACTTAAAACCTAAATCACCTAACACTCAAAGCCCTAGAACTAGGATCAAAACTACGTTTGCACACAAAAATCTGCCGTCGCCTCAGTATTTCATATTCCCCACCCCACCCCCTAAAGATAACAAACTGCCTGACTTTAATCAAAGAGGCCAATCTCCCAAAAGTCCTGATTCGAATGAGAACGAAGTTAATACAGAAAACCATACTCATAAGACATCAGACAAGAAAGATCACCGAGAAGGCATAGAGAAACAGCTGAGCTTAGAAGAAGAGATACCCATGATAGATGACGCTGATCTAACGAATGATATCGAATTCAGATATTCCAAAATAGCATCTGATAAAGACGAGGAAGTCAAGCCTAATTCCCCCAAAGAGGTGATTGAGCCGGTGTTGACTAAGAACCAGAGCTTCGATGACGTGAAGAAGGAGCTGATGGCGGATATTCCAGAGCTGGAGGAGTTTGAGAATGACTTGAAACAGAATAAACAGGAGAAACTCATGAAGCATATCACGGAGACTGTTAAGAAGGTGAGTTCATTATATTTTTTTTTCATTAAATTCAGCGTTCGTTGTATCCCCGACAATAACTTCAAGGAAAAAATGTAATGGCCTCCTGCTAAAGGAGTTATTTACTAAAAGAGGATTTTAGGTAATAATCGACGTGTTTGTTAAAGTCTCTTTAGCACAACGGTAAGACAGTCCCTCGCCATGGGAACGATGCAGGTTCGAGTACCGCCTGAATCCAAGTTGGTTTTTCTTAGTTTATTTTTTAATGATTCTAATTATATTATTATTTATATTATTCTAACCCAAATTTTTCAAGATACACCTTCTTTTTAAGTAGTATACTTGTGATTCCTCTGTTGTCTGATATCCGTAACACATTTGTGTTACGCTTGAACCACTTGCTTCGAACGATTTATCATGAGATCAGGTAAATATGAGATTTTGTGGAAATAAAATAAAATAACCCGCACAGTTTCCGTTACCATCGAAATTCAGAAATAAAATATAGCTCATAATATTTAATTATAGTGTAACTTTCTATTGGTAGTTTTTTTACGACCACTGCTAGACATAGGCCTTCCCAATAAACGGGAAAATTTGCACATAATTGCCGCGCTACGTCTTGGCAGTCCCAATACCTTGAGCATATGGTACAGTTCGGTACGACACTGACACTTGCTACAGGTCAAAGTATTACCCTAGACTGCTGGTAACATCTAATATTAATGATAATTTTCACGCTACTAAGACAAACTTGTAAATTGGAAGTTTTATGTCAATCCAGGTCGACATTGAAGCGGAGTCCATAGACAGCGCAGTTATAGATGACAACGTGGAAGATTTGAAAACCAAGTACGACACACTCAAGGAAGAGAGGAAGAAGCTGGTTGCGGAGATACACGAGATCAAATGCAAGATGACTGAGATCCGGTCGAATGAAGATGACATCTTGAGGGAGGTGAGTCAGTATGAGATAGATATATATATGTATAATTGTATATACGACAAAGTAGTGTATGTGTTACTTACTACAGACAATCAATGATCCAAATTTCATCCAGATCTGTTCCCGCGTGAAATTAACAAACATTTATCCACACATCCGTGCTCATAAACTTTCACGCTTTTAATATTAGTAAGGATAATTAAGTAATTTCACTGTCTCACTCACCTTTCAAACCGAACCACAAAACTGCCTTTTGGCGGTTAGAGTGCAGTACCAAAGAAGACGACGACCTTTGTACCTGGCCTACCTGACCTGGCCTACATCCAGATTTAAAAAAAATTGTTAGTAATTCATATGCATATATATCTAAAATTTTAGTTGGAAATGGAGAAAGCACTGATCAAAGGCGAATACGACTCTGAGATAGCAATACTGAACATCGAACAGAAAAAGAAGATGGAACTGGTTGACAACGCCAAGAAGATAGAAGAGGAAATCAGACAGCTGAAGGAGGCGCAGGAGGTGCGCCAGAACGAGATGCGTGATCGGGTCGAGGTCGCCACTACGAAGGTCGAAAGGTGAGAGTTAAAGTTATATCTAGTAAATATAAGGGTTTGTTAGCGCAGACACCGATGAGGGTTCTTCTTCTTTTTATTTATTTGTTGGTCCACGTCTCAGTTCGTGTGATAGTAACCGTCGCCGCAGTCTAGAGACGCTCGTAATATCATAAGGATATCACTAACGCGTTGCAAACCTTGTGACTTAAAGATATCATGTCATATTACTCAATAATTTCACTGCCTCTCTCACCCTTCAAATCGGAACACAGCAATGCGAACACTGCTATTTGGCGGTAGAAATACGTGAGAGTAAGGTACTAATGCAGACGACCTTTGTTTGAGGTCTACCTCATGTGGGTTCTAATAACACCACCGTCTTTTTAATATAAGGGCTCGGTGGCGCAGACGGTAGGACCCTATTTTGCGCGCCCAACCTAAATATTAATATGGTGAATATTTGTATATTTTCTGTGTCTGGGTGTTAATTTGATTAATTTGTGATTCCTCTGTTGTCTGATATTGGTAAAACAAGTGTTTGTAGCAACTTATATCGGGTCAGGTCAACGTATGAGTTGTGTGAATAATTTAATGTTTCTTTATTTATTCTTTTTATCTAAAGGCGAGAAAGAGTAGAACATTCCATTGCCTTCAAAAATAATTAAAAATAGCTGTCAAACTAACGTGTTTTTTAACTATTTGAATGGTTTTATTTTCTTAACTTTATATTGATATTATATACTATTCTTTATATGTAACTTTGGTGTAATGTTAAAACTGCAATAACAAAAGTATAATGCCAATATACCTGTCTATTCATATGCCCGTATGTAGCATTAGTAAATAAGGCTCAAAGTTCAGTGATTTTGTTCGAAATTCGAACTATATTTACTCCCAACTACTGACGTGGTATTGCATTATGACTGGCGATATATTCAAAGGGGTATAGATATCGATGGAACCTTCATCACCTAGTGTCTCACGTGATGAACCTGCTGTAAGCTTAGTTTTAAGACCTGTCTGGTGCCAACAGACCCTTGACCGTTGATTTGATTGAGGTTATTGGAGCTATAGATCATAGAAGTAATTTAGTAATTAGTGACTAATATAGTCTTTATTAAATAATTATTAAATTTACTTATATATATATGTGCTTGTTTCCCGCTTCCTACAAAGGACGACTAGTGTTCAAAGGTAAATACTAGGGGCTAACTAATAGGGAATAAGAAATATTATTTCTTTTAAGACTGTGACTGACTTTTACTGTGCAGACATTAGTGTGGTTTAAATAGAAAAAATAAAAATCCACATCTGTCGCACGGGGACGTGTTTTCGGGATAAAAAGTAGCCTTTGTGTTATTCCAAACTATAAATAAGGATCCATCTTTAAAGTACTTTAAACGATTTTCATGTCTTTTTGAGCCTCCTGTCCTTGTCACAGAGGATAAAATTTATGAGACCCAAGCCCTTGAGACCCAATTAATATATTTACAAAATATATATAAAAATATACAAAAACGCGATTTAATACCGCTAGATATATTAGATTTTAAAAAGTGATGTCCCAAACTTAAGACTCCTTCTACCCCTTTTCACACCATGTCGCGCTTTGTGGACCTTCTTTCCCCCCCCACACACTTTTCGTGTGACGTACTTAAGGAATGACCCATAAACTCTGTGCCAAATTTTATCTGGATTGGTTCAGCCTTTCCAGCGTAAAAGATTAACAAACGTACATCCATACTCAAAATCTTTTGCATTTATAATATTAGGATTTGGATCACTGTCCTAAAATAGAGTATTTATCTACAGCACCTGATTAATAGGCTTTACAGAGAAACCACCGGTTTTCTATCAAGGTTATTGGGTACTGCGTATTTAGAGCAGCCCACCCGCATGGCATTTCCCGCAATAGTTCTGTCGCTCACTGTCTCCTTTTGAGGGTAGAACCGAAGTGGATTTATGTGGTTAGCTGCAGATGTGGGGCAAAGTTGCATCTTCCAGTGTTTTACCCAAAACCCCCCACCTTCAAACCCCACCGTTCCCGGACCCTTTTCGTCACGCGCAGGGAGATTAGAAGTAGTATCATCTCTATTAACAAACAATGAGTTAGGCCACTCTCTCATGGCATCAATTATCCTAAATAATAATATTAAGCGCTTGCGTACAGATATATGAACCTAAGACTCTGAAATCATAGTATTTTATATTAAGCATCTTCTATAGTCTGCTTCAATTGGATTGGTTCAATTGGTTCATTCCCATTTGTGTAGGTTGGAAAGGGCCGTTAAAGATAACACCGCGACGCTGGAAGAGTTGCAGAACGCGCAGGACATTCTGGATAACGAGACCAAGATTTTCGAGGACTTGGAGTTCCAGCACCTGGAAGAAGAGTCGGAATTGTAAGCTATCGTATATTTTGCTTTGTAATTTATTACTATAATTTTAAATAACATGAAGCCAATATAAATAACGGTCAAACGGTACACCATTGTCACGCGTCATTTTGATTATGCTGCATTTGCAAAGGATTATAGTTTATATACTATTTAGTATCATCTTACCAACCTTTTCAAGAAAGGGGGAATTTATATATACCCATAATTGCCGTGCTGGGCAAGCGTGTTGGCAATCACAGAGCGCAGCTTTTGCGACGGGGATGCTGGTGCCCATCCCGCATATAAGCTGCTCTGTTTTGGATGGATATATCGCCATTTGTTGTTTCTGTTAAATAATTGTAACATATTCTGTTAAATAATTCATATAAGTCTAACAGCGACGTCTGTTGTCATTCCTAAGCAAGTGTAGGAATGAGTACCTATATTCTGTTTAGGGAATGAATGTATATGAATGGATAGCGTTTTATTATTTTCTGGTACCTTAGTACCTCAGGGCTTACTGTTTAGTATACACATGACAAATATGAGAAAATATTATTTCTCCCACTTAAATCACTAAGAATCTGTACCTATAAACCTATAATCAAGTTTAAAAAGTTCATTTACTTAAATATATACCTATCAGAACATCTATCATACTACATATTGACTATATTCTTTTCAAAACAGGCTGGCCAATCGAGAAGATCTTCAAAATGAAATCGTTCTGCTAACCAAAAAGATAGAAGCCCAAAAGTCTCGCATACTAAACCTGAAGTCGGAAGCAAACAACAACCTGACTTCAGCTCTAGACGAAACCAAAGTCCTCAGAGCCGAGTACTTGAAGCTTTTGAACCGAGTAGAGGAACTGACGGGCAAAGTGCAAGCCATAGAGAAAGAACTTAAACCTATCGTCACAAAGCTAAACGACATTGAAAGAACCCAGTCACCAGACAGCGCATTCTACACCGATCAAACCCGAGCAAAGTCAGGCGAATTTGGATACTCGCCGCAAAGCTCGGACAGCGACGAAATTGACCTGACCAAAATATCGGAAGACCACACAAAACAGCTGAACGACAAGTTCAATTCGATCGATCAAATGTCCCAATCGATGTTCGTCGAAATCGAGAGACGAGTTATTGGAGATATCGCCGATCAGATCGACAACGATAATCGATTTAGCGAGAGTCCGTCTAAGTCCTCTACTTCTTCTAAAGAGAAGAAAGGATTTTGGGAAAGGAACTTCGATTCGCTGAAGCGGAAGAAAAAGCAGAAGACCCCGGAGAAAGTAGATATCATGTCTCAGAGTCTAAATGAGAACATGTTGTTCAACGACAATATTGAGAACGAATTCGATAGGTTCAACAGCCTGAGAAATTCGAAGAAGAAAGAGAAGAAGGACTCTGGGCCTCTGAAGAGTAATTCCTCTTCGAAAATACCCACTTTCGCAGCGCTAGGGAAAATAATGAAAAAGGATTCCTTCGGAAAGAAATCAAAAGACGTGATCGTCAAGAAGGACGACGTTGCCGAAAACAACGTTAAAAACCGTTACGTCAAGAATGCTAAACCCGTTTTTGCGGAAAACAAGTACGTTAAAGCTAAATCGTTATCGCCTGACAAAGTGAAAGAAGAAGACTCGTTCAAAGAAGAAACAGCAGAGCAATTGAAAGAAATATCCAATCAGAAAGGTCACAATGTTACATTTGAAAACATCATACGGCAATCCTCTATCGATAATTCTGTCAATTCCGCCAAAATCTTGCATAGGAAGAGTTGCGGGGATGAACCGAATATAAGAAGTTCAGTGACAGACCTACAAAGGATATCGGATTCTAGCAAGATTCCTTCACAAGATGACATAGATAGGATATCTAAGGTTACTATGGACGCGCCATTGCTGTCCAGCGATACAGATATGAATTCTCTGGGCAAGAGGACGTTGGACAGTTTGATGGAGATTGAGAGGAAGAGAATAGAGATGTTGGAAGAACAAGGTGAGTTTTTTTACTTGGAACGTCGTTAAGTTTAAAGATAATCATCATCATGTCATTTATAAGACGTTTACTGCTGGACATAGGCCTCCCCAAGTAATCTCCCCCTAGTCAATCTAACCCTACGCTGTGCTTGCCGGTACGTGGTCTCCATTCCGGAACCTTTCGGCTCCCTCGATTCTGCCTACCAAAAATATAAAGACAATATTTACTAGCAAAAATTATACTTGTCTCAAGCACCAGACAGGTCTTGAACCTGTATATTTCCCTTCTCGAGGGACTGCACTACGATATTTCTACTATTGTAATTTCACTGCTTCTAACCCCTCAAGCCGGAACACAGCGATGCAGTTGGTAGAAATAGGTGAGAGTAAACTACCAATGCAGGCGACCTCCGTATGAGGTCTACCTCATAATGCTTGTAGTACAAATAACATCACACGCAGGTTGCCAAGTGATTGAGAACGAACGCGAGAAAATCTCCGAACTAAAACGGCGGGTCCAGGACGAGACCAAGAAACTCTGGGACCAGAAGTACCGCTCCGAGCAGTCCAGGTCCTTCGACGACAGCTGTCACGCGGCACCGTTTGACAGCAAGCATGACAGTGACAGGTGTGACAGGACGCTGGATCGGAGCGCGGCGGAGGAGTCGAGCTTGATGGACGACAGCTTCATGAGCTCGTCCATGTTTGATGATGCGTGAGTAAATTCAGCTCTTTATCATAACCTTTATTGGGGCAAACCCGATATATGGCGGTATATCCATCCAGAACAGGGCAGCACCAATGCACAAGGCGGGCATGGGCAGCAGCATCTCCGTCGTGAAAGCTGCGCTCTGCGATTGCCAACACGCTTACCCAGCGCGGCAGTTATGGGCAAAAATCCTACTTTTTTGTATAGTCCTATGTTCAGCAGTGGACTCCCAATGGCTGGTATAATGATATCAAAGCAGCCGAACAAAGTGCAATGCTGGTGATTCTACAAAAGCGAATTTTGCCCACACTTCCACGGGCTCGATGATGCAAATGTTAGTGTTCCTATCTTCTGCGTAAGGGTCGTGGATTCGGTCTTCAGTCCGGTCAAACTCATGATTTATATTTCTGCATGTTGTGTTTAAGTCGTAACTATGTTTGATATTGCTCTGTTTCTGATTCATAACTCAAGTGCGTAAGGTGACTTATCTCGGAATCAGGTCGATATACGAGATGTTGGTTTAATTTATTATTATAATTTATTCACATTATTATATTAAGCTACGTTATATCGTTATAATAAGGTCGGTCGGTCGGTTCTAATACCACAGGCAGCTCTTTCCACACCTGGTACACGAAAGATACTATTCTACTCTGCGCGTGCCCAGCTGTTCAAACCATTTATATATCTCACCCTCTTAGGATGTTTCCTGCTGGTTATAGATCATAGAGCTGGTTTCCCTTTTTCTTTATCCTTTTGCAAGGAGCAGGCGTGGTGGTAATCGCAAAACAGTAATGTTGTTTTTATTTATTTAGCTAGTTTCTATTTTTATTAGACTAGGGTATCAAAAAAGTATACAGTCCGGCAGTAAGCGCCTGTACACGCTTGTATTCTTTGTTTTGATATCCTTGTGGTACTACTAGGTTATCACTAACGCCTTGCCAACCTTGTGACTTGAAGATATGTCACATGATCCAGTTACTTCACTGCCTCTCTCACCCTTCATACCGGAACACAGCAATGCGAACACTGCTATTTGGCAGTAGAAATAGATTAGAGTGATGTAATAATTCAGACCTGCCTGTTACCATGGATCCATTAAAATGGCCATCGGTCGAATCTGGTACCTCTATCGATACATACTTCTATCTTGTGATAGGTTGTTAACTAGAGACTTGTGATACATTTGTGTCCAATCTCTTTGAACCATATAATATAAGTCAATGCCATCTGTCTGCAATTTTGCTTCACTTATTTGATTTCTTTGTATCTAATATATAAAGTTCTCGAGTCAAAGTGTTAGTTACCATTCTTCTCCGAAACGGCTTGATCGATTGTCATGAAGAAGGAAGCTCATTCTATAACATTCCATCCGGAACAGTGCAGCTCAAATGTACAGGGCGACGATGGGCAGCAGAATCCCTCTCGCGAAAGCTGCGCTCTGCGATTGCCAACTCGCTTGCTCAGCGCGGCAATTATGGGCAAAAGACATCCTTTCTAGGAGAGGCCTATGTCCAACTGTGGACATTTAATGGCTGGTATAATGATGATGATTCCACAACCGAACGGTTTGAACTGTGAAAGATTTTCTGTAAAATATTGTGGAATAAACGGGCATCCTATGTACTTAATTTTCAAATGATCGCGGAGTATATTTAAATAACTTCTATCTATAATTTTGCAACAATAATTCAATTTTTACTCATTTGTTTTTTTTTTATTTCATATAAATGTGCTTGATAATTCTGATAAGACTTGTGTTTCAAAATAAACAAGATAAATAAGTTAGAAATAGTATTATTTACGTGAATTTGTAAGTATGTAATTATAGTACTCTATCAGAAAGATACTGGATGGATTTCAAAGAATAAAACAATTTGATCGAGTTTTTTATATCGAAATAACTTTCCTTTCATGTTCCTGGTTGATTATTTCTAGTAAAATATGATTTATTAACATAATTGTAAATGGAAAAATAGAAATAAGACAAAAACAGTTAAAGAAAATTCTTTTTTATCGATTGTTAAATCCCTTCCTTTGAAATACCTTATGTATGCTCCTCGATTTTCGTAATTTACGATATAATTTCTAAGATTTTTTTTTTATTTACTTGATGAAACCAATAGCGTACAATACACCTTGAAACTAGTATTAACAACATTCATCATATCAGCCATTAAAAGTCCACTATTGAACAAAGGATTCCCCAATATAGGGGAAATTTTGTCTTTTATTGCCGTGAAGGGTGAGCGTGGAAGCAATCGTATAGCGCAACTTCGCGATGAAGATGATGCTGCCTATCCTGACCCGTAGTATTTAATATGTGCTGTTTCGGACGGATATACCGTCATCTGTCGGTTCTTTAGTCGCCTCTAATGACACCTAATACAGAGGGAGGTATCATTCTACTCCGCCTATACCTACCCCACGGCTACATTCAATTAAGCCAATAATGCAGTCTATTTCATTTACACAACAGTACACTGAGAGAGAGAGATAAATCTAAACAAAAACAAGAAAATCGGTAATTAAAATAATAACTTAATTTAGAACAAAAAGTCACGTTTAAATTATAAAGGTATATATTTTTATTTCGTATTAAGAATATGTAAACTGAATATATGCCACATTACTACTTTTCATAGCTGTTTGGCGATAGAAACAGGTGTTTTTTGGGGACGACTGTTGTATAAAGTCTACCTCTACTAATCTTACGCTGTTTTGGATGGATATGCCGCTTTCGTCTTTAATTTTTCGGTACCTCAGCCAACCAACCGATTGCGCAGTTTGCAATATTGAAAATAAAGTGATCAGATTTATTATTTTCGCTCGCAAAACTTATTTTGGATAATTCCCTAGATCTTGTTTTTATCTTTTTTACCGAAGGTACTATTCTACTCTACCGGTACACCATAGCTATGTAATTATATGCGAAACATAAATCCAATTAGCATTAAAACATAGACAGCACGTGTGTTCGGGTTAGCAGCTTTCTACTTTATTGTGTTTTATCGGTGTCATTGGGAAAGTGCAATGAGTTGCATTTTAAAAAGAATTACATTACTGTCTTTTATATGTCTGCTGTCTGAAAACTGATGTATAAATACAGCCTTTCGCCTCCAAGTTCGTCTACGTGGAGTTAATCGTGTCCTTCAGGATTTCTTTCGTCCCGGGATCGAAGTATGTTGTCGCCCTTTGACTGCTAAGTTACCACTATGCAAATATAATTTTGATGCCTTTTCGATCACACAAACTTATCTATTCTACAGGATAGTAGTTTTTTCAGAATAAAAATTAAACCCTGAATAAGGCGAATTGTATTTATTGTTTCTTAATTTATAAAAAAAACTACTCTTTTAACGGCTTTAAAGCGCGGTTTATTCAACTTTATTTTATTTTCTTGTTGGACGTTTCGGTTTCTTAGCAGCAACCGTTCTCCAGAATTTAATAAAGTCAAAATTCGTGGTTTCGATCCCCACCCAGGATAAATATTTATATGGTGATTTTAGCCCCCCCCCCCCAAGTAATCTCCAATAGGACCGGTTGTATGCGGCCTGTGTCCAGCGCGATCCTGCGGTTTAAGTCAGATCGTCTGTCCTTGAAGAACCTTGCGACTCCATCGGCCATCGGTTCCGCGTACCAAATGCCCTGCCCACTGCCACTTCAACTTACTGATCCGCTGGGCAATGTCGGTAACTTTGGTTCTGTTACGAATCTCCTCATTCCTGATTCGATCGCATAAAAAAACTTCCAAGCATTGCCCTCTCATAGCTCGTTGAACTACTTTCAGTTGGTCAACAAGGCCATAGCAAACATAATAATAATAAATTCATACTATATCTTATACTTTGACCTGACATTGAGATCGCGTCGCGTCGCCTAAAGCACTTGTGTTACGGATATCAGACAACAGAGTTGAGACAATAGAAGGAAAGGGTTATTTCGTTCAAGAGAAGTAAAATATATGTAAATCAAAGAAACACGTTCAGAATAATCAATATTAAAATAATCTACCAATATATTTTCTTCATTCAAACTTCTTTTTTTATCTTACGGAATATAAAAAAACCTTTAATCCGTTCTAGTGTTCCGCTTAATAACAAACATTTTTATTTATCTTTTTTACATACAAATTACGTGTCGCGGTGTTTGTCCGCGGTAAACTTCTTAACAATCAATGCGATTTTAATATTTTTTCGCCTACTATGTAGGTACAGTTTGATCCAATTTAAGAGATATGATATTACATATGTGTTGAGTCACCTAGAATATATAGATAATATATTTGGAAATTTATTGCAGAATAAGACTAAATAATTAATTTGACGGTGTCGTTCGATGTCGTAGATGGTAGTGATCCTATCAAATATTTATATGAAGAATATTTATATTTCTGGGTGTTATTTAAGTATGGTATTTGTAATATCTCTGTTGTCTGTATCCGTAACACAAGTGATTGAAGCTACTAATCTCCAAGTCAGATCATAGTATGAAGATTTGTGTAAATTTATTTATAAGTAAATGGACAAAAGCTCGCCTGCATCGCCTCACTCTCATCTATTTCTACGCCAAATAGCAGCGTTCGCATTGCTGTGTTCCAGTCTGAAGGGTGAGAGAGGCAGTGGCAGAAATTACTGGGTTATGTGACCTAATATCTTCAAGTCACAAGGTCGGTAACGCGCTAGTGATCGCTATTGATATCCTTGTAAATATTACGAGCGTCTATAGGCTGCAGTGACGCCTACTATATGACTGTTTGTCGATCTGGTTTAATAAAAGAAAATAAACAGGACATGTGATGGTGCTAGGTCAGTCACAGCTGTATATAGCTCTAGTCTGGCCGCACATTCGTTCGTAGCCCCGTAGAAGGCACAAAGAGTTCAATCATTACTGATAAGATAGGCCAGTCGGCGCTTGCGCGTTGCCGCTCGTACATCGAACGAACTGTGCAATTTGTTCGTGCCATTAAATCCGTAACACATTTGAATTATGTATTCAGTTATGTAATATAGCTATAGGAAATAACTCAGGCTATTATTTTCTTATTTAACAATAACAAATAAAATAATCTGTCATTAACCAATTTCATAGTTCGATCCAACGCTCGTATTATTTTCTTTTGCTTATAATGCTCTATGTCATTTCTATCTGTGCGAAGATTTTGCTTATATATGCTGATGGTTGGTGACGTTATAGTTCGCTATGAAATTTTACAGTGAAAGTGGATTGAGTGATTTGTTTATATTTGTGAAGTGAACAGTTTCGTTGGTTTTATGAGTAATTTAAACCATTATTATTGCTGTTGGGTACCGGCAGAGTAGAATAGTACCTCATCCTGTACCAGGCGTCGTAAGCGTACCGAGCCAGCTCAATAGAACTGGGTGGGATGAGCAGCAGCATTATTATCGAAGCTACTTTCTTCTATTGACACCACGCCTGCTGCGAGTGGCAATAGAGGTAGGTAGTAGTAGAGGTAGGAGAATAAATTTAGAATAGAGGATCTCTGTATATACAGACCAAATGGTGATACTATAAATGCCATTAGTGGGGTTGAGTTGCAAAACCCATAAGCCTGTCATGATTACCACTACAGAACCCCAGCGTGGTTATTTCGGCCATACATGTCGTAGACCTCATACCAGGGTCGTATGCATGGTTACCTCACATTCATCTATTTTACCGCTAAACAACAATGTTCGCATTGCTTTGTTCCGGTTTAATGGATGTGAAAAGCATCGGTACCTCACTCAAACCAATTTCTACCGCCATATTGTGTTCGTATTGCTGTGTTCCGGTTTGATCGGTTAGAAAGCCAGTGGGTAATGTAACATAATACCTTCAAGTCACAAGGTTGACAACGCGCTAGTGATATCCTTGTGATATTACGAGTGTGTATAGGCTGCCGTGACGCTTACTATTACCCAGATTATATGCTTGTTTGTCGACTTAGTCATAAAAATAGCCTCAATAACAATATTTTCGTCATATCCACGTTTACTGTTAGACAGACTATTCCAAAAGTTTGTTGCAACGCTGGAAACTTCCGCCCTGTGGCAATTTCAGCTAAGCTGTGTCTGATGGATGTACCGCCACCTGTCGGTTCCGGTACTTCAGTAGACTCTTGCGACACCTGGTACAGGAGGAGATTAAATAACGTCATTTTTTATCTGCTTTCGATCTTATTGGACTCTAGCTCTTATTTTTAATGGCAATAAGGCTTTAAATGTCTTGGTGTCGATTATCCTTTGGTATGATTATAGACTTCACGGATTAAATGGGTGTGTCATGCACAATTACACAGATTGCATTCAACGTACGTAACGTTTTACATACTAGTTGGAACATGCGACTTCGTTCGCGTTCGATATGAACGACGGCCTTTGTTTAAGGAAGCTTATCCCCAAGGAATCGACATTCTTCCAGGATAAAATTTATCTATATACAACATATCAGCCGTGCTACGTCCACTGCTGGACATAGGCCCTACTGAGAAAAGGTGGAATTATCCAATAATTGCCGCGCTAGGCAAGCTTGGTGGCAATAGCATCCTCGCCTTGTTTTGCGTATCTGCTTTTGAATTACACTATTTAATGTAGTTACACCTCTTACAACACCTAATACAGGGGAAGGTATTATTCTGCTTAGCTGGCACCAACCAGCCAAGATATATCTACATACAACTCCAGACCTTAATCTATGTCTGTGCTAAGTTTCATCACAATCGATTGTGCCCTTCTGGCGTTATTTAGTTGCAAACATCCATCCAACATTCGCCTTTTTAATATCTTTAGTATCTTTTTTTTTATCTGTGGTTTTCTTTATTGGTAGTTTCATTTCCCCTAAGAATATAGGATTAATTTATAGCTTATGTTACTTGTTTATCACACCAGCCATCGGAAGCCCACTGCTGGACATAAGCCTCCCAAAGAAAGGGGGAATTTTGCCAATAATTGTCGCGCTGGACAAGTATGTCAATCGCAGAGCGCAATTTTTCGCGACGAGGATGCTGCTGCCCATCCCCACCCTGTGTATTTGAGCTAAACTGTTGTAATTGTTGTTAATATAATATATTACAAACGTGCCTAAATACAAATCCGTTTACATATTTCTATTTTTATTTGGGTAAGAATATATACTTTTCTAGCTTTAACTTATACTTGTGACAGAATTTCCAAAATTAATTCAGTAGTTTTAAAAGACTATTCTGTAGAAACAAATATATACTTTTCTTTTTAAAGTAATAGTACCTATATATTTATTCTGACTGTATTTTTTTAATAATAAATACCCAACATCTCATACATTGACCTGACTCCGTGGTAATTTGCTTAAAGCACTTGTTTTACGGACATCAGACAAGAGAGGAATCATAAATATACTATTTAAATACATCTATTGAACACGCAAACATAAATATCATCACATAAATATGTTTCCTGGGTGGTGATCGAACCCTCGACCTTTGTAGCACAAGACAGGATCACTACCATCTGCGCTGTCGGGCCCGTCTGTATGTAATTTTATAACTTAACTAACGGACATGCCAGACGTTGTCCGGCATAATATAGGATTAGCATACTGAATAAAGTATTGAACAAAGGATAAATAATATAGGTAGATAACCTAGGTAATGACTGCAGCACCATCTTCCGGTCTATTTGTGAATCTAAATCTTTCAGAACTTCACTTGAACGCACACTGTTGGCCCAGCCGTTTTGGTGGAGTTTAGTGACATACAATTGTTTTGAACGTGACAAAAGAATTCAATATATAAATATATGCAATTTCTCCAGAACTAATTTTTCTGGTAGGGTGGGTTTGAATTGATATAATTTTGCCGTTTAAAACGAAAAGGGTATCGACAAACAGACAAACTTTCGCGATATATAAAGATAATTATAATCTACCTATACGTAACACTTAAGAAAGGTTATCAAATAACAATAAAATATTTATAAAATTCACGATAAAGTTTCAATAGGTTTTATCTTTTATAGACCGAGTCACGCTTGCCGTGTTATTTATCTGTCGAGATTGAATGAATGAATGAATGAATAAATGATGAAAGAGTTATACAAAGTGCACATGGCTACTATGTCTATCAGTCACTTTTCAACCGTCAAAAATCTATACGATTTTAATTTCTATTATTTTATAAAAAACTTGACAAAACGTCATGTTTTAACATACTAATTTATCACGAATAAGATATTGCGACTGTAAGTTGAGATATAAACTATGCTGGCTTTCAATTTAGATCAAACTACGTTGTTAGCAAAAGAACATTAATTTCGGTTTAGAAGTGTAGAAGTGGGTAGTAAGAAGACATGAAGTAGAACTCATACAAAGGTCGTCTGTACCTATTTCTACCGCTAAATATAGCACTGAAATTACTGGGTCATTATCATACCAGTCATTGAAAGTCCACAACTGGACATAGGCCTCTGCAAGAAAGTAGGGTTTTTGTCCGTAATTGCCTCGCTGGGCAATCGCAGAGCGCAGCTTTCGCGTTGGGGATGCTGCTGCCTTTCCCCGCCCTGTGCATTTGAGCTGCATTGTTTCGGGTGGATATACCGCCATCTGTCGGTTCTGGTACCTTAGTCGCCTCTTACGACACCTGGTGCAGTGGGATGTACTATTCTACTCTGCCGGTACTTCTGCCACCTTTTTGATGTGACGGATCTAAAATTACTGGGTAATTTGACATAATATCTTTAAGTCATACGGTTGGCAAAGCGCTAGTGAAATCCATGTGATATTACGCGCGTATGTAGGAGGACTGCACGCTTGCTTGTCTTTATAAAAAACATATTCGACTTGGATAAACGCCGTGACACGATTTTTTCTGTATAAAGATATATGATACTCTAATGACGGATGACTAATGACTAGTGACCCTGATTGCCTGATAAATGAGAGCATAAGGGTCATTTGAAAACATATGAACAATGAGTGTTACAATTAAGTTTATACAGCATGCCACCTCCAAAAGATACTTTAAGATTTATTAAACTATACAAAGAGATGGTTACGTTGCCGCATTGGGTCATGTTTGAGTCATGCGCCCCAAAGGTCATGAGTTCGATCCCCACTCAGGATAAATATTTACACGACTAATATTTAGGTTTGTTCTGTGTTATATTTTTGATGCCTCTGTTTTTTTATTTATTACAAATACATATAACAATATGTACCTCAATCTCACCGATTTCATTACAAAATGTTGTGAAATTACTGGGTAATGTGACTTAATATTATTATCTTCAAATCACAAGTTTGGCAAGGCGCTAGTAACGCTTACTATCACGCAGACCGTGTACTTGTATATCAAGATGGTCCAATAATAAAATGCTTTAAGCGACTAATCTCGGATTCAAGTCAATGTTTAAGATGATATATTATTATTGTTGTACAGATCTCAAAATATTCACTGTATCTTATACGAAATGTAAAAGATTTATATAGCTAGCTCTGTCTGTCGCTTGCTGGTCATAAAAGTCTTTATCTACATTGCAATTTCAATGATGTAATCGAATCAAAGTGAATTAACCAATCAAGTGTAAAGGAAATTGTAGATTACCGTCGAATACTCGGTCCATCTCTGCTATTCCCGTTTGTATAGATAATGATAATAGATGATAGGGCTTTTGTAATTATTAGGCGGGA
Source organism: Heortia vitessoides (assembly GCA_020976665.1). NCBI lineage: Eukaryota > Metazoa > Arthropoda > Insecta > Lepidoptera > Crambidae > Heortia > Heortia vitessoides. Next base: position 8,416,155 of record JACJUM010002842.1, read on the forward strand.
TTGATGGCTATTCGGTAGTGGTGGCAGTATATGATATGCCTATATATAATAAATTAAATAATAAATACATTGACCTGATTCCGTGACAATTCGCTTAAAGCACTTGTGTTATGGACATCAGACAGCTGAGGAATACGCAGAACAAACATGAATATTATTATATAAATATTTGCTCTGGATGGGATCGTATTTACGACCTTTAGCGCACAATACAGGATCTCTACCATCTGCGCCATCGGGTCCGTCATCTCCATCTCTACGAGACACTTTGATCTAGGCTGTTTCGGATGGGTATACCGCCATCTACCGGTATCGGTACCTCAGTCGTTTCATGCGTCTCCCGGTACAGGAATAGGTGCTATTATCCTCCGATCCTTATTAATCTTGAACCCGCATGTATTACTCATATTTATATATACGTAAAAATTGCGTGTCACGGTGTTTGTCTCTTATGAACTTCTAAACTACTGTGCACAGTTTGATATAACTTGATAGATAGGATAGTTTGTATCTGAATCTGTAGTCGTAATATATTTTTCATGATAAACAAAGGTATACAGTTAAAAACAGAACAAAGTTTGTTGGGTCAGCTTAATTATATTAATAAAATAAAATTAAAGTTTATGTTTATAATTCCAAATTAACAGAATCTTACTTCATCATCACCACGATAACAGCCATAGGACGTCCATGGCTGGACAATGGACATATGCCAAGTGATTTCCAATAGGACCGGTTGTATGCGGCCTGCGTCCAGCGTGTTCCTTAATTTTTTATCTGTCTCAAAATCGGCTAAACCTATACTAACGGGGCTTTCACGTGCAGATAGATAATGTTACAAAAAGTAATTTAAACTACTCTATTCCTACTATTTTTTTTTAAGTTCAATCATTTTGTTATTGAATTTTAACCATGTCTCTGTGCAAACAGCAACATCATAATATAGGTAAACCAACTAATCATAATTCTCACGCTTCCCGGAAGCACCAATTTGGCAAATTCCACTGGAACATAACAAAAGTTTGGGCCAAAACCTAGTTTACTGCGCGTTAAACGAACGCAGTATTGAAAATATTTACAACCGTATAGAATACGCAACGAACTTTCATACGAAGTATAAATAATGATCATTTACTAAACATCAACATCTCACACCTGTTTGCCGTGAGGTACCGGCAGAGTAGAACAGTACCTCCCTCTGTACCAGGTGTCGTAAGAGGCGACTAAGGTACCAGAACCGACAGGTTACGGAAATTAGCTCAAATGCACGGGGCATTTGAGCTACACTGTTCTAGACGGATATAGTCGCTTTACGGCACCAGTTACAGAGGGAGTTACTATTCTACCCACCGGTACCCCACATCAGTATTTTTTTAAAAAATAAAACCACTGAATGTCTAGACTATCTGCATAGTTGGTTTGAACAAGTGTTGAATTAGGTAGCGGCCGGCTGATGTCATAAAACAATTAAACGAATTGTTTCCGATGTAGGCGAGTGTTTGCTATGAAATCGCGTTAATAGGTCGATCATTCGGTATTAAAACATATCTGCATATTGTTTATACTGTTATAACAAGCAAGTAACAAAATGGAATGGTCCTGAAAGCAAAAGAAAGAATGGTAGACCTAAAGTTCGCTGGTTAGATGATATTCTAAAAGCGTCAGCTGATTGGAAGAAAACAGCTGACGGTAGAAATAAGAGGGGCCAAGATGTAATTTTTTGTAATCATGGATTAATAAAGGCTTGCCACAGGATAGAATAGTACCTATATTTGTACCAGGTGTCGTAAATGGTGACTGAAGTACCGCAACTGGCAGATGGCGGTATATCCATCCGGAACAGTGTGGTTCAAATGCAAAGGATGGTTATGGTTTGCAGTATCCACGTCGCGAAAGCTGTGCTCTGCGATTGGCTCTGCGATTGCCAACACGCCTTCCTTCTAGTGGACTGTACTAATAGACGGTGGACGTCGTACGGTTGATATGATGATGATACAGCCTTGTCCAATAGTATTTATACATCATAAATCTAATATATATTTATATATACCGTACCAATATATATATATATATATATTGGTACGTCATTCTCAATTATTTCTACCTCCAACTAGCAGTAATGAGATACAACATCTTGAAGTTACAAGGTTGGCAACGCGCGTGTGATATCAATGTATGCTGGTTTGCCAACCTGGTCTAATAAAAAAAACGTCACAATCGAAAGCCGTAGCCACGTGTCGGGAAATACACCGCCATGGGTCGGTTCTGGTACCTAAATCGCTTCTCACTATACCAGGTACAGGGGAGGAGATATTCTATTATTCTTCTCTGCCGGTACCCCACGGCAATGTTGAGCGAGCATAAATCCAGTTTTATCCAGTTCCAGTCGGTTTACATATGCTTATAGAGTATCTTATCTGAAGCCGATATCAGCTGACTAAAAATATTGTAATCTACGCTATCGACCTGGTTTACTAGCCTTTTCCTCTTGCTGTTTTACCGGGAAATATTGTACTGTAATATATGAGAGATATTTGTTAATCAACTATTTGAGAAATTACTTGTAATTTAATATTTATCGTTTATCGTTATAATTGAGAATAAAGATAACTTGACAATGTCTTATAAAATTTTTGATGTATGTAGAAAAATAAAATTAAAGCATTAACATATGATGTTAGAAGAAGTAACATAAGTTACTTTTGTATAAGAAAAATAGACATATTTCCTCATGAAAATTGTAAGCAATATCTTATTATAATCAAATAGAACAGTGAACCTGCTTAGCGCTCTATATAGTAAAAATAATTAAGAAATCAGCCGTGAAGTACCAACAGAGTAGAATAGTACCCAGGGGGAGGACCAGGTGTCGTAAGAGGCGACTAAGGTACCAGAACCGACAGGTGGCGCTATATCCATGCAAAAAGTCAGCTCAAATGTACAGGGCGGGAATGGGCAAGTCGGGAAAGTTGCGCTCTGCGATTGCCCAGCGCGGCAATTATGAGCAACATAAACCCTTTCTTCGGGAGGCCCAATTTCAACAGTGGACTTGGTGTCAGTATAATCAGTCAGTGGCTAGTATAATGAATAAAGAAATCAATACGTTTTTCACAAAGCATTCTTAAAAAAAGAGTTGTTATCCTTTATTTAAACTAATGTGGGACTATTGAACAAAGTTAGTATCAATATTAGTATGAAAGAAGCCCGCAATAGATTCAGCGGTCTCTTTTCATAAATGTAACATAGTCTATGTTATTCGGTAAAGAAATAGTTCTCTAAGACTGGAAGATTTGTTTTTAATCGGTTGAGTAGTTTTTGTGTTAAACCGGAACAAACAATCTAATATTGCCTCTTTATAATATTAGTATAGGAAGTGATCGAGAATTATATCTAGATAATGGGATGTTAGTATAATGTATTGCCATTTCACTCCCTCACACAACACCTTATGTAGGTGACGTCACAGTTTATATAATGTGTCCTTTTCTGGTGCTATCAAGTCTAAAGTCTTAAATTGGCAAAGACATTATAATAAACATTCCGATAGCTAAAACTATTATATTTTAACTATACGACACGCAAGAAGTATTATATGTATATTAGGTGTTATATATTATAGTGTTATGTATCATAGATCAATTACGGATCTCATCGACACGTGGAATGGACTAAAATTCGATCTCCATCGAGAGTGCATCGCTCACGCATTGTAATTAGACATGTCTTTGTAAACACATCGTCTAATCTCATGCGCTTTACATCTCTCTGCGTTTGATTGGTGACATGCTCGCTCAGAACGAGAACATTGATCTGTTCGCTGATGGTGTACGTTGTTCGACAATTGCTGCACATGCTTTCCTTGAAGACGTGACATGATCTGATTTATTTTTATGTATGTAGATTTTTAACTGGCTTTGTATAATAAAAGATGTTTCTGATTGTTATTGTTACTTGATTATTTAATTATTAATGATAATGTTGGGTATGGAAGAAGAAGCACGCGAGTAGATTAAATGAAAGCATGAAATGAAACTTGTGAAATGTGAGGCATTTGGAAGTATGTATGGTGTGAGTTTGAGAGACAGATTAAAGAATAGTGTGATAAGAGATCAATGTGTTCTAAAAGACGATGTTGTAATAACAATAGAGAATGGAATGTTGAGATGGTTTGGACATGTAGGAAGATGGATGAAAGTAGAATGAAATGAAATGTACACAAATCTAAAGCGAAAGTGAATTTTTTTTTCATTTGTTCATTTAAAAAAATCGTCTAATAGGCAAACAGGTGAGCGCACCCAAATCGCCTATAAGACTAAGTCTTATACATAATCATTAATACACACATACATATATCACGCCTATGTCCCATCAGTGTAGGCAGAGACTATGGATCTCCACTTGTTACGATCTTGGCATAAGTCTCTCGCTTCCCTTACTCGCATTAGTCTTTTCATACACGCTCGTTTACGTTTGGTACTTCTCACCTGGCCCTTCTTTAATACCTCTTCTACCTGGTTAAGATATTTTCGCCTCGGGCGTCCTATACCAACTCTTTCATTCACTTCCGCTTTATATGTTTGTGCAGACATTCTACTTTTATCCAATTTCTTCTAATTTGTAACCGCTCATCCATTAATATATGTTGTATTGAACGCGATCGTGCATCATGTCTTATATTTCACAATCAATTCCGTCAATAGATCGACCCGAATCCAAATGTCAACATAATTGAGCCCATTTAGAAATAAAGGAAACTGGAGCATCCCATAGTTGAGGCGAGACGTATGGCGATGCAATCATTATGATAAACATCCTCGCAAATAACAATATAGAGATCGCGTGCAACAAGATGGCTGCTCATGAATTTGACGTTTAGAGTTGTAAATGTCAACAGTTCATAAATTGGCATAACTCTAAAGATAATTACCGTAGTTACGGTTATTAAACAACTGACGTGTCACAATTATAATACTTAAATTTGGCATGCTGAATGGCGCGGCTCGTGTTAATGCCTTGAGCGCCAGGGATCGGGCTTCGACTCCTACCCAGAACGAACATACATATGATGAATATTTGTGTTTGTTCTGTGTTTAGGTGTTAAATATGTATATATGTATTATACTTGTGAATCCTTTGTCATACGATATCCGTAACACAAGTGCTTTAGGACAGTGTTCATCACATACATTTACCTGATTCCAAAATAAGAGAAGCTTACTTTTGTAACGCTTAACAGATAACAAAAGAATTACAAATATAATACTTGAATCAAATTTAAATGTTCATGACATAAATGTTTATCCTGGCTGCAGATCGAACCCCCGACTCAGGCACAAGGACTATTAAAAATGACTAACCATAAAGTCCAATCTATTAGTTAATAAGTAACAGTGATTGAAGAATATCTTGTCATTTCACACTCTCTCATAAAACCTAATATAGATTACGTCACGGTTTATATCTTCCATCCTTTTCAAATGATTTGTCAGTTATCCAACAACTGTAATAAATTGATAGACTCCATTAAATCTTATATGTAAACAACTATATTTTGTGTATTACATTGTTTTAGTGCACTCGTAAATTCTACAGAGCGGTCAAATTAAATCTCGCTATCTGTACACAACACTCACAATTTAAAGCGCAATAATTTCACAGACAGTTCAACTTTATTACCAAGATTTAGGAGTCATTTTGGCACGTACGCAGTGTGGTGTAACGATTTGTCATGTCAAATGACAGGAACATTGCGCCATGTCTTAGGTAATAGTAGTCAGCTGTTATTTTAAACGATTCTCTGCATTGAACGGGCGCAGATGGTAGTGTTACTTACTTGTGCGCCAAAGGTCGTGGGTTCAAATCCCACCCAGAGCAAATATTTATAAAATGTATATTTGTATTTGTTCTGTATCATATTGTATTTGTAGTTCCTCTGTTGTTTGATATCCATAACATAAGTGCTTAGAGCTACTTATCTCGGAGTGCAGGTCAAGGTATAAGATGTCGTATGATTTTTTATTTATTAATTTCTGTCTTTGTTATATTATCATCATAGCAACAGCTGAACGTCCACTGCTGGACGTAGGTCTCCTCAAGAAAAGGGGAATTTTGCCCATAAGTGCCGGCAAGCTTGGAGGCAATTGTAGATCGTAGCTGCCGATACTCAACCCCACGCCTAATTAATGTTTATAACTCTAAATATAATTAGTGAACTAAATATAACTAAAAATAAATCATCATCATAACTGCCACTTGGGAGTCCACTGCTGGACATAAACCTCTCCAAGAAAGGAGGTTTATTGCCCATAATTGCCGCACAATCGCAGAGTGCAACTGTCGGGTTGCTGCTGCCTATCCCCGCCCTGTGCATTTGAGCTGCACTGTTCCGGTTGGATATACTGCCATCTGTCGATTCCGGTACTTTAGTCGCCTCTTACGACATCTGGTCAGCGGGAGATACTATTCTAATCTGCCGGTACCTCTCAGTCCAAATGTAAATAAACCGCGTTTAAAAGCTGTTAAAAAGTAGTTTTATTATTATTTGTGAGTTTAATATTGAGTAAATGCATACATAACATTTCCACTGCAGGTGGAGTTCTCAGCTATTTCTACTGCTAAATATTAGTGCATTGTTGTGTTCCGGTTTGAAGGGTGAGAAAGGCAGTGCCTATCTCATGTCACCCTGTATTTTCACTGTCTTAAAATTGGAACACAGCAATGCGAACAACAGTATTTGGCGGTATAAATAGGTGAAAGAGAGGTACCATTGTGCACTACCTTTGTATGAGGGTTATGCACATATTCGCTTACTTAAGTCTCGCCTTTAGAAACACTAGAAAGCGTTGTTGCATCAAAATATAAACTTTGAATATATTAACAAACACACTGTGTGTACATTCGCCAAGTGAAAACATGCCTGTGCAAACGGAGTGACGATATCCAATGTTGACTTAATACGTTCGTTAGTCAAAATGACGAAGCAGAAGAAAGGCCGCTTGCTTTGTTGTTGGTAAGTTTTAAATAGACGACAAGACAATTATTGAATAACTATTTGACTTGACTTATTGAATAATAAAAACTGCGCTGTAGAAATATTATCATATCAGTCTTTTACTTTCTTTGAATAAAACAATCCTTAAAATTTTCGGCTGCCAGTCAAATATTTTTTGTCTATAATTATCTTGACAAAATAAAGTTTAAGCTTTGTGTTTTCTTGGAATAAAACAGCTCTTAAAATTTTCAGTTTCCTGTCAAAATAATTTCTCAAAATTATAGTAAAATTTGGTTTTCAATATACACATTTAGCATTCTTTACTTTACATTGCACATACCAATAAATCAACTGATACGTTTTGGTTAAAAACAACGCAATAAAAACATATTCATCAAGATTTAAAACTATTTAGTGGATAAAATTTACAAAGTACTTAATATACTAAGAAAATAATAATATATAAAATACTTGTTTTCTGTCCGCGTGGATTTTGCTTTACGTATACTCGTGCGGGCGTAACGCGGCCATCCGGCCTCTATTTTTCAAACCTCTCAAACGGCCACTCAAGCCGCCCTCCGTGTCTTAAAGGCGCCAATGAGTGATCGTCGTCGGTTCAGTTCTGATCCCACGAGCCTGCTGTAAGTGGGGTTGCATACGGGAGTCTTAAAGAGAGACAGAAGTGCTCAGTCATATCGGTCGGGGCTGAAGTTCTCCCCTTCTCGTAAATGTAGTGACGCACGACCTTTGCTGAAGTCTATATCATGAAATGTGCATTATATTGTTGGTGTAACATTTTATTTTTGTTTGTTACAGTTCCGGGCTCGTGTCCTCGTCTATCGAAGAGGTGAGTAAATATTGTTGCCACGTGTGCTGTCTCTACGTGTGACACATACGACCGTTGTCGTAGATATGCAAAAAGTCTTTATCCTTAACTAAATATATGATATGACTAACATGGTATATGTAACGATAACCTCCTCTGCCATAGGCAGACCCAGGTTCTGGCACAAGGAGAGCGAATCGAATTTTTATAAGCTAGGTAATTTTCTAGGTAATTTTTTAAGTGGTGTCGTGTCGGCGCGCGGGCTTGCCGCGCAATGCTGCTAGCGAGTATTGGTGAGTATTAGGTATTGACGATCGCGCCAAATAATTTTTAGTTGTAAAAATATTGTATTGTAAACCAATTTAAAAAAAATCGTCTAATTAATTTTTATCGATAAAAGTAGATAAATTACCTACTTAATAGTGATGTCAACATTATCCAGGGCTTCAGGGGGGAGAGGACAAATTATAACTATGAAATAGAATTTATCATCATGATCATTATAGCAGCCGTAAAACGTCCACTGCAGGACATAGGCCTCCTCTAGAAAAGGGGAATTTGCCCATAATTACCGCGCAGGGCAAGCGTAATGCTTCTGTTTGTTTTTGTTTCCCATCCCTGCTCTGTTGCATTTGAGCTGCACTGCTTCGGGTAATATTTATATATGTAGGTAGGTACATATTTAATTATGTGCTTGAAAGAAAACAAATCGCGTCGTTAATGCATATGCTTAAGAGATATATAGAGAATAATAATTCTACTAATAGATGTGGGGCAAACTTATCCTGCAGAGATAAAGTAACCTATATTTACTTGGTGGTAAAGATAATGCTAACTCTAACCCAAAAATATGTTTTAATTCAAAGATAACTGGTAGAATAAATGTTGCTATTTCGCAAATCTATCAGATAAAAGATACATACATAAATAAATAAATAAACAAACACGCCTGTGTCCCATCGGGGTTCGCAGAGACTATAGATCTCGACTACTTCCTTCACTCGCATTAGCCCTAACAAGCACGCTCGTTTTTACTTGGTTTTTTTGACGTGGCTCTTTAGCACCTCTTCTACCTGGTTAAGGTATGTTCGCCTCGGTCTTCCTATACCAACTCTTTTATTTACTTCCGCTTAATATATTTGTGCAGTCATTCTGCTTTTATCCATGCATTATAAATCTTTTGCACCGCATAGATCTCTTATTACAGGTAATATGAGAAAATATAAATATATAATAAAGTAATACATTATCAGTCCAACCTTCATAATACAATAACATAAACTTGGTTATACGCGGCGTATAACGCGCCTCATAAACTGGAGAACAAAGGCGTGTTTTCGTAAACCGTTCGGGTTATATTTAGACAAACGATCTGAGAAATACAAGGTGATGATAATTACCTACGTTCTTTGGTCGCAAATATCATACCCTAGTACACTGCACCGTCGCATTAGGGATCGTGAATCATCATTTCAGCCGTTGGACGTCCACTGCTGGATACAGACCTCCCCAAGAAAGTAGGAACACAACAATAATATTCAACAATTTACAATAATACTCATCCAACATCCCATTGCCCTGACTCCGAGGAAAGTGGTTTAAAACACGTGTGTTACGAACATCAGACAACAGTAGAATCACAAATATAATACTTAAGTGCATGTTTTTAACACCCAGACACAGAACAAACACAAATATCATCATATAATGTAGTTTTGACGCAAAAGATAGGATTTACCATCTGGGTCATTATATTCCATCAGTACTATGCCAAATAGTAGCTTACGTCCCGTTAAAGTAGGACTAACTGTTTCAAAGTTTACCTCAAACGAACAGACAGAAAATTTAAAAGTCCATTTTTGCTATACGTACTGTACATACTTACATGAGGTAAACCTCTTACAAATGTCGATGGCATTGATACCTCACTCTCATCTATATCTACTGCCAAACAGTACTATAGTAAATATACTATGTAATATTAGTAGTCATTCGCATTACTGTGTTCCGGTTTGAAGGGTGAGAGCAGCAGTGAAATTACCGGGTAAATGTTACCTATTATCTCCAGTTTACGGTGTTGACGAGACGTTAGTGATATCTTCGTGATGACTCGAACGTCCATAACAGCGTATGCTGCGGTCACGTTTGCGATCAAGTTTGCTAACTTCATAACATGAATAAAAGCCCTATTTATAGAATCTGTTATATTTACGAGTATATTACAAACACTTCAATTTTATTAATTATATGGCTTTGATGTCTCTCTAAAATTTTAAGTAATTAGTTTGTGTTAAGTATTTCTTATCTGAGACCGAATACAGGATCCCTGTTTCCTGTTTACTTCTTACCACATTGATTTAAAACCACATATCTATTTATATGTAATTGTCTCAACGGAGCCGGCCAGATGTTTCTCGTCAACACGCACTAGTGCGAAACGTGACGCAAGCAACATTTGTCTCGTGTCAAATGCAATATGCGGGAACATTTGGAGAGCGTTAATACTTTAGTTTGGCAACGTAATGGATGTTGTTGTTTTTTTTTTTATAAAACCAGGTGGACAAACAAGCATACAGTCTGCGTAAACACAAAAATATCACCAGCGCGTTGACAACCTGGTGAATAGAGGATATTATGTCACGTTACCCAGTTATTACACAGCATATTCGATTTTTAAACCGGTACTCAGCAATCTGAACACTCCTGTTTCATTATAGAAATAGTGAAAGTCAAATACTAATGCAGATAACCTTTGTAGAAGGTCTCATGTTTATGTTTCATGGTTTATTTACTATTTTCACACTTAATACGCACTTAGAATTGTCACATATTAAATTCTAAAACAGAAACAAAAGTCTTAGATTTTATTATACTTATAATACTGATAATTCCATGGATACATTAGAGTTATCAAACATATGTTAATAAAGCCTACCTTAAACTAGTCTGCCGGCACCAAGTGGGTCTTTAAACTAAGTTTTACGGTTCACGGGTCACTAGAAAGGAACCTGCATAAGCTGGTGGTAATAAAGGTTTCATCAGCACTCAATAGTTAAGCGTTAACAAACCTATTTCTTTAAGCTAGTGGTTAAAGTATTAATTTGATTCAGGCAGAGTAAAATAGTACCTCCTACTGCATCAGGTGTGGTTAGAGGCCACTAAGGTATCAGAAACGACAGACCGATATCCATTTAAAACAATGCTTCTTAAATGCACAGGGCGGGGATGGGCAGCAGCATTCTCGTAGCGAGAGCCGCGCTCTGCGATTGCCAAAACGCTTGCCCAGCGCGGCAAGTTTGGGCAAAAAGCCTCCTTTCTTAGTGAGGCCTATTTCCGGTAGTGGACTTCCTGGCTGTGAGGGCTGACAATGATTATTTTTTGCATTATCGCAGTTTGCGGCACGTTTTTGATAAACCGGTCGATAGCATATCTTCTAAATCATTCGCCCCCTCATTGTCACTCTAGAATCACGAACTCTTTTTTAAGAATTCACTGCTACGATTAAATTAACGATTAAAAGCCGTGGGGTACCGCTGCAGTAGAAGAGTACCTCTCTTTGTACCAGGATCGTAAGAAGTGACTCTGGTACTGGAACCGACAGACGGCGGTATATCCATTTGAAAAAGCGCAGCTTAACTACTACAGGGTGGGGATGGGCAGCAACATCCTTGTCGCGAAGTTGCGCTCTGCGATCCTCCAATCTTGGTCTAAGTCCAAGAGTGGACTTAAGATGGCTGATAAGATTATTAAATTAATATTTTATTTTTCTTTTGTGAAATAAAACGAGAAAAGTCAAAGATATTTTTTAAAATGGACCTTTTAAAACGTCATCAATATATTTTATTTAAAATAATAACAAAATAACAATTTTACATAGAAAAAACTGATGGTGATACGTACTCCAATTACACTTAGTTGTTGTTATTAATTTATGTTTTTTTTTGGGTACTATACCTTATTTTTACTTTAACTTATATAAAATTTGAATGTCATGTTTATTTATATCGAATGAATGGCTTGAAAAATAAGTTTCAAGTTTCTAGCTCCAAAAATAGCGATACTTCCATACAACTTTTCATCCCTTTTTTGACCCTTCACAACCCTTTTTCGATTTGTCTGTGCCAAATTTCATCAAAATCGGTTGAGAGGTTTAAGCGGGAAAGCGTAACAGACAGACAGACAAACAGACAGAGTTACTTTCGCATTTTAATATTAGTAGGGGTTTTGGTTATCAAAGCAACTATTTGTGACCATCATACCAGCCGTTGGGCGTCCACTGATGGACATAGGTGTAGCCAAGTGATTTCCAATAGGATCGGTTATATGCTAGCCGCTTCCAGCGCTGCTGTATTTTTATTAGACCAGGTTGACAAACAAGCATACAGTTCGCGTGATAGTAAGCGTCACTGCCGCTTATAGACACTCGTAATATCATAAGGATATCACAAACGCCTTACCAAACTTGTGACTTGAGAATATTATGCCACATTAACCAGTAAATTAACTGCCTGTCTCACCCTTCAGACCGGAACTGCAACGCGAACACTACTATATGGCGGTAGAAATGGGTGAGAGTAAGATGCAGAATGCAGACGACCTTTTGTATGAGGTCTACCTCAAGTCTAGTCAGATCGTCTGTCTTGTGGGTGGTCCAACCACCTTCTACGCTACGCTATGCTTGCGTACTTTAAATTAATTGATAACTAATTATTCTGCGTACAATATTGATTAGTTACGACTTCCTCGTTCCGTTTATGACTGGGCAAGTCGCCGCGGCTTTAATGTCGCCGGGACAGGGATCGGCTGGTATCCCACAGGAAGCGTTCTCCGTCCTGTGAGTCTTGCTTACGCTGGAATATTGTCATGTTAATACTTGGCTAAATCGGGACGTCCTGCGCACTTAGGGTTGGCGAACACTATTATATACAAAATACATTAATATAAAAATGGGAAACGTTATAATTGTAGATGTTAG